>MCGO01000046.1:0-340033 GCA_002104985.1 Rhizoclosmatium globosum | reverse complement strand
AACAATGATTTATGTCTTCATTTTCAACACTCCGAATTGTACCTCAATCTGATCTTAACCTCATCCAACTCATTCCGTCTAAACTTATCATTAAACGACCCCGCTATTTCAAACTCAATCGAAATCGCCTTCAAAAAGTCCAACTGATTATCAACACTTGTCCCGACTTTCAACGCACCACTCTTTCAGCATCAACCATTTCAATCAGACGCGCTTCTTCTTCCTCTGTTGTCCTCTCCTTCCACCCAAATAATCCCAAGAATATACAGCACAGTTCGTAAACGCGACATGAATACCACAATCCGTAGGATAATAAAATACATGCATATACCAATCCTGATCGCACCGAAACACGATAGAAACAATAGCAGAGAACCAATTCCTAGCGCGTCGATCTCCAATCTGAAACTCTTTATCTTCTCGCGCTTTTACTACGTTTTTTGGTCGGAGTCCCGAACAGAACCTTTGCGCGGACTCGAGTTGGGATACTTGATATCAATATCGACAACTTCAAAGTTGAACGGAGTGTCGTTCTGGATAGAGCAGTTCAAGTATTCTATAGTTGAAGGACACATGTCTTGCCAAGTCAAACCTGGATTGGGAGATTCCATCTGAAGAAATCCCATGAACGCATGACAGTCTTGCTTACGACTGTCCAGAATACTTTCACTATGACGTATTATATACAAACGATTAGAAAATACAAAAGAATATCAGAATTCAATAAACCTGGTAATTTTTCCTCTTGAGACTTGTTGCGCACTTTCATTGCCTTGTGTACGATGGGAACAACTTGAGCACCAATAGATGGGAACTTCTCTGTTAAATAAATTTCAGCAATTGGGGTAACAGAACAGCTCCACCAGGATCATAATACCTCTGCTTTGATGCAACTGCGTCATATCCTCGCCATTCTCCATCCACGTCACCAAAATCTTCCGTTGAGAATCCCGAGAAAGTGAACCGAATCTTGACACACAGTTGAAATGGTTGATATTGGCGCAATCCGTGACACTTGTTTGTCAACCATGATTACGGCCTCCATTGTGGAAGGTTCAAGGACAGGGAGCTCAACATCAACAGACTTCCAGCAGATTTTGAAGTTTACGCTTGAGCCATGTTTGTTTGTGAGTGCTCGTTACGACAGCGGGAATGGTGGTTGAGGTGTAATTGGTTTGATTGTTTTGGGGGCCGTTGCTTTGATGGACTTCCATGGCCGGCTTGTCAGAGTTATCTTTCCCTTTGGTGTCACAGACACATTCAATTGCATCCAGGAAGTTGGTTCTGGCAGGAGCAGTGATCGCATGGTTGGCCTTCAACTTGGCTGCATCGGTGACACGCATTAGCAGCATTTGCATTCTTGCTGGTTATGATTCGCATTTGAAGTGAACGAATTCACAGTGAAAGTGGGTTTTAAGTGTTTGAAAGAGGGAAAAGATAAGTTTTAGTGTTCTGCCACAAACAAACACTTCTGAACCAACAAACAATGGCTTGTGTACCCTGCCGCCGAGCCAGGCAAAAGTGCGTTCCTCTTGGCCCAAGCTGTTTTCGCTGTCTCGAACGGAACCTTTTGTGCGAGCGCCAGAACCAATTTACGCCGCAAGAATGCTGCAACACTTTGTTCGACTCAAAGGCAACGTTCAACAAACACAGAAAACAGTACCACTCAATACTCCTCCGCTTAACAACCCTGTGAACCCGACTATCATACCCGCTCCTGTCCCACCTGTAACTCATCCAGTTTACAATCACCTGGACAGCCTTCCCGTGATCAACGACCTACCTTCCTTCACAGACTTTACTGTTAACCTCAGCAATCGTCGATGCAATCTGTGCCGCTTCTCAACATTCTCTTGAAACCCTTCTTCGAGTACGATCCTCAACCGATTCAGCCAAGAGTATCTCCCTCGAATCTTTCACTGCAACACCGTTGTCACTCGATTTCAGCAATCCAAACGAACGAAAGCGTTCGCCCAACAACTTATCGACACAAATGTCACAGGACTTACAACTGGAAATCTCATGGCAACTTTATTCTTCCTCCAACAGCTGACGTTCACCAACGAAATGAAATCCTGAATGCATCAACCAGATTGGTTTGCGATTGCTTCATTCGAAGCTGTTATGGACATTTGCCGCGCATCAGTAAACTTAAGTGTTGATATTCAGCAAAGTATCTTGGATACTTGGATGGCGAATGGCTCCGACTTGTCAAGAAACTTGGGCCAGTATCAAGGTGACTTGTCCTCTTACCTCGTTTTGTATTTACTCACCAGCCACACCCTCAATACAGCTAATTTCACTGCTATTGCCAATCAAACGGCTCCCATCGTGAATAAAGCCATGAACATACGTGCAAACACATTACAAGAAGGATTACGAGGTACGCTATGTATTCTCTCCTGTCATTCATTCAACAACGCTTAACACCCACCTCAAGTGAAATTATTCTGGGTCCTCGTCCACATGGCCGCCATAATTCCCTGGGACTATTGCAACCTTTTAACCCCAAACCCCGGTCTCTCCTGGCAAGACATGTGCCCCTGCTTCATAGAATACGTCCTCTGTGGATTCCGAAACAACACGCTCTTCAGATTCCAAGTAACCTCCATCACCATCGAATACCCAAACTCAAGTCCACGTAAAGGATCCGTCCGCGGCCTCATCGTGAACGAAGTTTTGTACAGTGGGGTCAATTAGACTTTGAATGGGAGACAAACGACCAAGGAACTGGTTCTCCGCAATTGTATCGATAACGTGGCTTTGTTCAGAGGGATGGTACCTCCACATATTTTATTATCCAACAGACTGTGGAATCCACGTTGCATTCTCGTCAAGTCCAGAGTTTTCTTGGGAGAAGCTGAATTGGAGACACGGGACTCCAGAAAAGCCCGCGATTCAAGAATCAGAAGAGTCTCTTGCGTTGCAGGTTTGGACTACGGTGGATAATCACTGCAACAACCGACCAGCTCCAGTCATGGTGGAGTTTGAAATCAATGGAAGGTTTCTGAAAAAGTTAATCGGAATGAGTTGGATTCTGTTATGATTGTGTGAACTAGCATACTCAACTTTAAATCGGTGGAATAGATACGTTAAACAACAATACATTCACATCCAAAAGCCGCTAAGGGAAAGTTAAGAATTTACCGACAGATGAGAAAGATAAGCGGAGACGTATGTTTAAGTGTGGGAGGATGGAAGAAACAAGATTGGTAGCGGTTCGAAATGATGAACGATGCCTTTAATTTTCAAAACGTTTTTAATTGACTGAAATCAAAGGCCAATCCATCCCATATCCTTTCATTTACGCTATATTCCATCATAAACAAAAAAAGAACTTATCGTCGTATAAACGCAGAAAGAGTTCAAGAAGGACAAGAACCGACAACTTTCAATGTGGAGGTTTACCTTGAACCCTTGCTGTTCATGAGTTTTGCTGTACTTTGAAACTGAAATATCATTTGAGTCCTTCCTTTCACAAATATTTTGTCAAAGAGAGGAACGACTTATTGGCTTGTGAATATGCGGACTGCGATATCCAAATTTTTGTGCCTTGAACCTCTTCAGGTTGCCCCATCCTTTAAAACACACAACAGGCGCTATTTGTACCATCTGCTACATTTTGACAGTAACATAGGCCTTTGTCCCATAAACTGTCCCTTGTCACTAGTCACGGTACTCAAGAAACATGATCCACGACACATTATACGGAAACACATGGCAAGAAATGGGAAAAGACCGCATACAGTACATGACCTGTACCATCCAAAACGACACCAACCACGACTTTACCGTAATCTCCGTGCAGACAAAACCCCCCTACTCAAGTCCATACAAAGGACTCGTCCGTGGAATCCAACCAACAACCCACCTCCGAGGAGGAACCCAGATATCATTCCAAATGGGAGACAAACGCGCAAGACATTGGTTCTCAGCCGTCTTGGAAATCGTGCTCCGTTGTACAAGTAGTAGTTCTGGAAACTGGTAAATGCACATGTTTTGGTACCCCGACTGAAAGCGGACTTCATGTGGCGTTTTCGGAGCATCCGCAGTTCTCGTGGAGTCATTTAAGTGACTTTGGGGTTATAAATAAACCGCTTTGGGCAATGTATGAAGGGAGTCGGGTGTTGAATGTTCGGACGAGTGTTGATAACCAATTGAAAGGGAAGAGTCCTTTGTTTATTGAGTTTGATATAACTGGATTTTTTAACGTGAATGTGCAGAGGAATGAGTTGCAGGTTGTGAAAGTTACGTTGAAGGAGGGAGTGAGAACCATTTGGAATAAAATTAAGTTGTATTCAGTGTATTTAACATTGTTAAATTTATGATATTTTGTTGCGTAAAAGGTTGTGAATCAGTAATGTGGGAAAGCAGAAGAAAGAAATACATAAAAAAAGCAAACATCGAAAAGAGAAATGCGACCAACAACAGTATGCCTTCGATCTGTGTGGAAGGGACCCTTCTTTGTACCACTTCCAGCCGCACCAAAAGACGGATCCGCCGTTGAAACAATGTCCCGGGCATCAACGATCCTTCCATCACACGTTGGACGCAAGTTCATGGTGGGTGTCCTGACTTGCTCTGTTTCTGGTCTGGTGTCACTCGGAAGGACTAACTCGAAGGTATCGCTTTAGGTGCACAATGGAAAGGACTTCCTGCCCGTGCTCGTCTCTGAACAGATGGTCAACCACAAACTTGGCGAATTTGCTCCAACGAGGAAACCATTCACTTTCAAAAAGAGCGATAAGAAACTGAGGTAGTTTGGAGGGGGATTGTGTGCATGGATGGATTGGGTTGTTGGATGAAGGGATCAATCAGAGAATGACAGGACTAGTCAAGTCCAAAAACAAACAATACTTTTCAATAAACTGTTTGAATAATGCAATTGATACTGTATTAAGGCAGTAGTTTGAAAAGAAGGCTAAACGACTGGCGTCCCAACTTCCTCTTCTTCCTGTTTTGCCCTGGCCAACATCTCAGCCTCAATCTGGGCCTTGTAAGCGATCCGCCGCTTTGAATCCATTTCAGATCGAACAAGAGAAAGAACTCCGAATCCAGCGAGAGTGATCCCGATCCTGATTGGATTGATCAGGTATTAGCAACTAGGTTACTAGGTACATAGAGGGAGTATCCTAGGTAGTATCCTAAGCTAGAAAGAACAACGCACCATCCAATCCACGATGCCTTGAATGGATTCCGCTTAACCCACACTTTAAACTGGTCTGTCCGAGAGAGAGCCATTTGTCTTTCTTTTTAGTTGATCTTATTTCATTTGGAAAATCACAATGTCCACATTCATCTCATCGACTGTCAAAAAGGGCGGCTTTAAGTTCAAACCAAAAGGCCTAGTGCCAGTGCTTCAACTAGTGCTAGTGCTAGTGCTAGTACTAGTGCGGGCACACCTGGTCCAACTAGCACGACTACAACCAGCACCGCCCAATCTAGTACCCAAACTACAACTACTCCAACTACAACTACTTCCACCCTGGACCAGAACACACCTTCTTTAACGACTCAATCGACCCAGTCCACTCAGTCTACTCAGATAAATCAGTCGCAACGGACTCGTTCACTTTCACCACGAAGAGAAGCGGCAAAGAACCTTCACATTTCAACCTCAACTTCAACTTCAACTTCAGATCCAAAACACGTGGGCTTCTCCGATGATCCTCCGCCTCCCCTTCCAACCCTTCAACCGGGCGAGAGACGACCAAGTATCCTCAAACCATCAGCTATTCTTCCTCCTACCCTGCCTCCAACAGACCCGCCATCCCCTTCATCACTTGCTCCTGCACCTCCCCCAATCGCTCGACCTATTATGCCTCCAAAGGTATGTTCCTTGATTATTAGCACTCGAAGATCTGAACATTTATAGATTATATCTGCAAAAACGGGAATATCTATCGCAAAACCAACAGCAACAGCAGCATCAACACCAATTTCAGCTCCAATCCAGCGTCCTTCGTCCGCATCTATTATAACTCCCTCCGCCAGAGTCCCACCTCCAACACCCACAACACCCACACTTTCCCTCCTCGAACAACAAGAACAAGAAACAGAACCACCAGTCATTGTGAATTCAGAAGAAGACTTGAAGAAGCTATCTCTTATACAACTGATGCGTCTGAAGTCAGATGTCTTGAAACCTTCAAAACGTGGTGCCCTTGAAACGTTACGACGACAAGAGCGAGAAGCCACTCGCAAACGCGGTCGGAAACGAACTAAATCAGGCGACGATAATGACGATAATGAGTCTCGGATATCTGACACAGAAAGTGTTGCTTCGAATAGATCAAATCGGTCGAACCGTCCCACACCAAAGAAAACTGCTACGTCTTCTTCTTCTCTATCACAGTCATCCTCATCTTCCCTTGCCCCATCTCAATCACAAACTCAAACTCAATCTCAATCTCAATCTCAACCACAGTCACAACCCCAACCATCCCAATCCTCACAACCCTCCTCCTCACAAGGCCCCAGAATCACAATCGACGCAGACGGAAACGTTGTTCTCGATGAATCCTCGCTCTTTGTGAATGCACCCCTCCCAGACGAAGAACCCGACATCTCACAAATGGAAGTCATTGACGAATCAGCTGGAAACGTGCGTGTCACGAGTGCCAGTTTCGCCGTCAACAAGATCCGCGGAAAGAGATGGGCGTCAGACGATGAGGATTTGTTTTACAAGGTAACCATTCTTAAATGTCTCTATATAGCAATACCAAACAGCTCATTTTTTTCACAAGTGCCTACAATACTTTGGAACAAACTTTGAACTGATATCGCACATGTTTCCAAACATCACGCGGCGGCATATTAAAATGAAGTATAATTCGGAAGAACGGGCGCGGCCGGCAAAGATTACGTGGGCGCTACGAAATCGATTGCCGATTCCGCAGGCTGTTGTTGATGAGATGAAGGAAAATCATGCGCGGAAGTTGGAGGTGCTTAGTGGACGTGGGAGGGTTGAGAAGGAGAAGGAAGAACAACCAAGTGCTAGTGGTAGTGGTAGTGGTGAGAAGGGAGAGGAAGGTGTTGATGATATGGAGAAATTGGATCCGTCAGACCCGAGGAATGGATCTTCTTCAGGTTCAGCTTCTCAGAGACCTGTTGTACCACCAATCACGATCCCCGCACAAGAACCAGAAACACCTGCAGTTGAAGACGAAACACCATCTTCCACAACCTTATTTCAACAAATCTACAACAGAACAGCAGCCCTCGCTCGTGTGAAACCATCCATTGCAAAACCATCCCTCACAAAACCAAAGAAACCTACATCAACAGCAACAGCAACCCCATCTACAGCCACCAGCCCCACAAAACGAAAACGCAGCAAAAGCAGAACACCCTCCCCAACCCGTCCCACCTCTCCCTCAAAACCCACCGCCCCACCCTCCGTCATCCACGCAACAACATCCTCAGAAGCGCCTACACAATCCTCAACAACAACATCAACATCAACCCTGAAATTCAAACCCTCCTTCAAACCAAAACCAACATCCCAAAAACCACTCCCTCCCCAACAGTCAAATCCACCCACAATCCCAACTACACCAACCCTTGCTTCAACATCACAAACAACAGCACCACCACCCCGCTCCCCATCCCCCGAAAAACTACAAGCACCCGCTGTAGTCCGAAAAACCATCCCCACGATCGGGAAAGGAAAACCACTCGCGATTCAAGCCACGCGACGCGTAGTGGAGGAAGTAGAAGTTTCTGAAGAAGGGCTTGTGCAGGAATCTGGGGAGAGACCAGGTGGAGAGGAGGAGGACGGTGGTATGGTTGTGGATTATTGAAAGTCTTTGGGGGGGTTTTGTATACAGTTTGTCCTTTTCTTTCCGTTTTTAAAGGTTATGAAGTTTTAAAGATTCAAATAACCACTATCCAATTTTAATGAATCCAAAAAAAACTGGTATTATATGAAGGATATTAAGCCGAGAGGATATTGAAACTTGAAGAAGCATTTAATGAAGGTGTATTCACTGGTGCCAGCATGCTTTTGGGCAAGAACTTGTTGACGAATTTCCTTGAATCAGGAGTGTGGACCTCTGCCTCTGGCTCTTCCTCCTCTTTGATGACAACAGGTGCTTCATCAACTTGAGGGCGTTCTCGTTCAAGAAGACGGAGACGGAAGAGACTTTGCTTTTCTTCGGCTGTTGTAACTCCGAGAACGTAGCCACCATCTTTGTTGAATAGAAGGGACTTAATTCCTGTCGCGTCTGAAGTAGGTTTTAGTTATTTATGAAATACAAGACAAATAAAAAACGTAGGCTTACAAACAATCTGTGCGATTTCACCCGTCAAAATACTCCGAATACAAATAAAGCTCGGATCAAAAGCACATAAATACGGAGGAAACAGTGCAAACGAAGTCGGCGACCCAGCCCACTTCATCAAAAAGTCTGGCCTCGCCCGTCGTCCAGCCCTCGTCACAAAAAACCCAAGATCATCATACGCCAAAAAGTATTCATCCACATCCGTCTTGAAAATCGCCATCGGCTTCGTGTCCTCCCTCAACAACACAAAGTCGAGCGAGTCATCGCTCGGATCCAAAAGCGCTTGCGTCTCGAGAGTCTCTAAATCTACAATCTCGAACCCTTTCGTGCACCCCACGACCAGCTTTGTTTTGAGAATGTGGATACTGCTGGCTTCTGTTGGGATGTAGAACTCTTTAAACAGTTTCATGACTTCAGCGTTGCGGCCGTTTGTGCCGTGGCTGAAGAAGTTGATGCGGTGTTTGCGTTTCATTGTTCCGAATTGAACGCTTTCGAGGATTTTGATTGTGGAGGAGAGTTGGGCGGCTCGAACTGTGCAGACAAGTGTGCGGTTCAAGGCGAATCCGACTTGGAAAAAGTTTATAGCCTCGCCGATTATGTTTGATTTTTGGTTTTCTTCGGTTTGATGGTCGAGGAGTTTTATGCTATAGGAGTAGAGGGTTTTGTCTGGAATGATGTTGAGGAATATAACACTTTGGAGTTGGAATTTAGACTCACCTGCCAGAACCAACAAATGTCCATGCTCAAACACGCATTCGACTTGTGTGATTTTCTCTTTTTCTAATATCTGAACAAACTGGTCCGAGTAGTTCTCAGGGTCTTCAACACTTCCTTTCGGACCTGCAAAGAGTCCTACTTCCGTTGCAACGACAAGACGTCCACCAACATCACACACAGAAATAAACTTTGTACTAGTCAATGGTGTCCCAGTTGCCGGTGTAGTAGGTGCCAACGCTCCAACCTGGATGATGTGCTCAGCATCTCGGCCGCTACTAGTGACTGGATTTACACCAATGCTCCAGGTATCAACAAGTCGTTGAGCCATGTCAAAGTGGTTCTGTCCAAGAAGGCGTTTACTTCTAAGCTTCATGATATGCTCTCTCCAGATATTTCGTCCACTCTCAGTATCGACTTGAAAAGTGTAAACACCTCCAGTATCGCGACCAACGACAGTAATACTAAATTGAAGTCGATTTTCTACAGGAGGAGTGACAGTCGAGTTTGCAGGGGAAATACCGTCTCGACTCCCACTGATACTGGAGAGAGTGTTGGATTCCTTCAGTAAAGGTGATATTGCAGGGTTTATCGCAGTGGAACCCGTGTTTGCTGAGCTTGCTGTGTTAGTAGTATTTACTGTTGTTTTTGGACTGAGACTGATTCCCCCAAGGTATGTACTCTGAGGCCGGTAACCACCTGTAGTTCCGGTTCTGGACATGGCCTGAGGCCTAACTTTTAGCTCTGGAGCGGCAGGAGCAATAAGCTCGTATTTTATTGGCTATTGACAAACGTTTAATTCGAGTATGGGAAAAGCTGATTTAATCCTCACCCGCTTATAGATTTTGTATCGTGTCCCTTTCACAGTCGAGGCATCCGCCTTTTTGTCTTGAAATTTGCGGGTCATAACGAGACAGTGATCAAACAAGAACATCACGAGTGAAACATCGCCAGTAGGTTTCTTGAGCGTCACTTTACCCTCATAAACCATTTGTCGCTCTGGATCCATTAATTGAAGATCCTGGTGACTCGCTCGGTTAGTCACACATTTAAATATAAGGCCGAACGTACAAAGTCTCCCATATAGAACTGCTGACTGAGCTGAAGCAACTTAATCTTGGTCATAGTTTTTCCTGATGCCGAGTTCATCTCCGCGAGCACTTTTTCAATCGCTCTAGTTGCTTCTGGGATCAGAATCTTGTCTGGATGATCCAAAGGCGTCTTTTCGTAGATGGCTTTCAGGAGAAGAAGGTATGAAGCCATACGCGCGATAGGTTTGTGAAGGTAACCGTCGAGTTCGTGTTTAATTTCCGCACGAATTCCTGACCCAACGTGGGCATTCTAGGGCAACGCACTTCAGTACATTTGTTTGTTGAAGGAAGTGAAAGGAGTTACCGCCAAAAATTCTCGAAACTTTGGGTTTTGGCTTTTCTCTAATGCGATATCGTTTCGTGAATATTCGCGGTTCCCACAATATTCAATATAACAACTCAAATCCGCTGCACAGGAAAGGAAGATGTCTCCAATCTTCTCAACAATGTGCTGCTCCTTTTGACGAGCTTGCAGCTTCGCAAACAATTTGGTGTTTACTGCAAGGAGATCGTGGGCATTGCAAAAGACTATTTTAGTGAAGTGCTCGAGCCGGTTTGGATCAATCACGTTTGATTCTTTGAGTGGGTTCAAGTAAAGCTGTAACAGTGATTAGTACTGAGGCGCTTCTCTTAATTAAGATTACATTTTGAATGATTTTGAGCTCCTCGACGTAGTTTTTTTCGGTTTTGATTATATCATAGATGGCGTTTTGGCGCTTTTCCTCCTCCTTTGAAACAGATTCCTTCACTTCAATCGGCACTGTGTTACTCCACCATAGATCCTGATAATATTTGAGATCAATGTGTCATAAAAAGTGGAGATAACCTCTTCTTTCATCTTGGTGGGAGAGTCTGCAGCATCTGCAAGCAAGTTGCTCGAGCTAGACCAAATATCTTCCTAAAAGTATTGCGAACGTCAACTACAGCTTATGTATCATCGCAGATATACCATCTTATATTTGTTGTGGAGATTCTGGAGCTAAGGAAAGATAAATCAGTTGGCTTGTTTGGAATACGCTACGAACCTGAAATAGTCGTCGTGGACATGAAACACTGTAGCAAAGGTCATCAATTGAGCAAGTCGGAGAATAACAATCCGTGAGAATCAAAAAGACTCCCACAGGAAGTTCTGTCAGCACGCCACTATTAACAGTTGCAGCCATAGAAGAAGAGCTTATTCCGTGGGATACGTTCGGTACGAGTAAGTCTCCAGACGATGGTTGGGGGCAGCATGAGATACTGTATCGATTCGGGACTCTTCTTGCATCTTGTATCTGATTTCAGTTGTTAAATATTCAAAATAAAATAAAATGAGAAGGGTGTTTACAGGTCAGGACTGTCTTTAAGTCGCGTGTTTGCTGAAGCAACATCAAAGATGAAAGCCTGGGCATCGAGACATCGTCCAATCACAAGAGCCAGGTTTCTGTCTGTAGTTCCAATCAAGAACGCGATCGTATCCTTTTGGTTTTGGGTTATTGGTCAGTTGTTGGCGGGATTTGCAAAGACTTTGAGGGAGACTCACAACTGCTTCTGATCCAAGAAAACATTTGTGATATTCGATTCCATCTCTGACGTGCGTGGCTAGTGGAGCACGTGATCGGAAAGCACTGGCGACGTGGCTTAGAAAGGCCGGATAGAGATATGACATTTCTGACAAAGAAGTTTGACAGATTTCTCTCCACTTTATTTATTAATTATTGCTGTCGCGATTCTTTGCGTATTAGCGTTCGATTATTAAATGAAGCTGGAATTTCAGAAACTATGAATGGTTGCTTCTCCCCATTTGTTTTCGGAACACTCAGCCTTTGACCAGAATCATTCGAAACTTTTGGGCTCGAATCCTCTGATGCCCTTTTATCACTTGCAAAGTCTAGAAGTATATCCAAGTTGAGCATTCGAAGTAGGACATAAACGCGCAAGTTCCACGCAAAATAGTGCCAGAAAGCATTCGGAGGATTGACATTCATGATAACAACGAGAATATTTACAGCAACAACAAATATGGAACGCATAATAGTTCTGATAACCATGACTTGAATATACTTTGAGCTTAAACTATATCGCAGCAACGTGAGTACAAGAGCGGTTAAAGTCGCAAAACAATCACTAATTATGTCTGAGAAGTTTGATCCTGGACCCGTAATGGGATCTTGAATGTATCCACAAAACGAAAAATCGGGAATCCAAAGTCCATAAGTTTGCCGCAAGTCTGCAACCATCCAGCCTGTGCGATTTATTAGAATCAAGCAGATACAATATAGCGCGTATTTGTTTCGATTCGTTAGGTGATAACATTTGTAGAGTATCATGACATCTTTACAGTCATTAGAACATGCGATGTCACTCACAAATAAAATGATACATACCGAAGCTCATATAAAACAAATGGCTGAACAGGTTCCCCAGAAAAGATAGGACAACACAATTCGATTCTGTGAAGTTTCCCCGATACACAACAGATAGAATATATCCTATTGCAGATACGTTTCCAATAACCAATATGATACCAAGCAGTTTGAACTTTTTTGCGTCGCGAATGTTGGAGGCACTGAGCCTTAACAGCACCGTGATAAGTCCATGCACCGCAACTTCAAGCGAGAGCCCGTAAACAATGTTAGAATGGATAAAAGTCTGACGCGTCATTTGACCGCCCATATCTGCGCGCGCAGTTACATTGGAGATCGGATGCAACGTGTTCATTCTCAAAGATTTGCAAAACGTCAGAAATATTCTTGGGACGTGGCTTCGTTGGCACTCACAGAAATCGTAACACTTTCATTTATTGTAGTTAAAGCTATCCTTTTACAATTCTACTTGCGCGACGAGATTCCATCGTCGCAGCCTTGAATATCTGGGAGGATGACGGGACTACAAGTGGTTGTTGAGTGCTTCCGGACTTTCTACCATCTGAATCCGAGCCTGACCGCGTTGATTCTTTGATTTCACCGAGATCTAATAGAATGTCTAAATTCAGCATTCGAAGCAAGACGTATGCGCGTAAATTCCATGCGAAAAAGTGCCAGAATGGATTCGGAGGTTCGATGTTCATGTACATTACTAGTATATTCATGGCGACCTTTTTTGATAAAAAAGAATTTTAATTTTTGTTATGGAAGGTTGTAACCACACGTACGACAAGTAGAGATCGAAGTATCGTTCTAAGTACCATGACTTGAATGTACCTGGAGCTAAGGCTGAATCGGAAGAAAGTAATAACGAGTGCCGTCAGCGTTGCGAAACAGTCACTAATTATGTCAGAAATGTTGCTTCCAGGGCCGGTGATTGGATCCTGAGAGAAGGCACAAAAAGCAAAGTCTGGAATCCAGAATCCATATGAAAGAACCATATCGGAAATAATCCATCCAACTCGATTTGCTAGAATTAACCATATGCACATTGTAACATACTTGTTTTTGTTTGTGAGGTGGTAACATTTGAATAATATGACTGCATCTAAAAGATGATGTGAATAAGCGTTTCAGAGCATTAAACGCTGATTACCAAAACTGAAGTAGAAAAGGTGACTTGCGAGGGTGGTCACTATAGAAAGTCCGACACAATTGGATTCAACAAAACTCCCTCGATACACACAGCCCAACACATAAATTATAGCCGAGACGTTTCCCATCACGAGAAGTACAGCCAAGGATCGAAATTTCTTTCCATTTCGTACGTCGGATGATGTGAGTTTTAAGAACAAGGTGACGAGCCCATGAATCGCAACTTCCAACGACAGCCCATATACAATATTAGCATGGATAAAGGTTTCGCGGGACATTTGACCACCCATAGGGGCATTAGATGTCGCAATGGAAACTGGATGCAAACTGTCCATTCTACTTCAAGATTCTCAGAAAAACGAGTCAAGATTTACACAGAGGGAACGCTTTATTCATCGCCATATAAAAATTCCCTTTTAACGGCTGCGTCAACCTGCAAGACGCCAGACTCAAAAAGCCTGACCAGTCCATCAGCGATGGGTCCTGTAATTCCAGCATTTCCATACACTTTCACCTTTATCGCCTCCAGGTTCCCAAGCTCCAGCGGAATTCTTCCAAACAGCTTGTTTTCGTTCAAACTTAATTCGAGGAAAGGATCAAGAAGTTGGCCGAGTTCTGGAGGGATTCTGCCAGTCAGTTCGTTATTTGATAAATTGAGAATCATCAAGGAGGTACAGTTTCCGAGCGATGGTGGAATTCTTCCAAACAGATGATTATTTGATAAATCTAGATGACGAAGTCGTGATTGGGAAGGCCATGTCGTAGGGAGAGGGCCTCTCAAATGGTTATTGCCCAGCATTAATGTGTCCAGCAGTGGCATGCCAGTGTAATTCTCTGGAATAGGACCTGAGAATTTGTTCGAGTCAAGGGCAATATGTTTGAGGGCAGATAGCCTATGAAGAAATGCAGGAAGGGAGCCATCAAGTGTGTTGTTGCTCAAGCTCAATCGTTCCAGTTTACTCAGGCGTTCGAGCGACGCGGGAACCGGTCCATCCAGCTGATTAAACGACAAATTGAGTTCGATTAGATTCGATAGATTTCCAAGTTCCTCAGGAATAGATCCAGTCAGGCTGTTTTGATGCAGTCGCAGTTTGGCAAGGTTCGCCAGGGATCCGAGCTCAGGCGGAATCGTCCCAGAAAGAGAGCATATTTGCAACTGAAGAGTCTTCAGCAAGGCCATGCTTCCAATCTCAGATGGAATAGTTGAATCCAAGGAGCGTTGGTACAGGACAATTGATGCTACAGAGGGAAAGCAAAGAGCAAATGCCTTGTTGAATTCGGGCGTTCCTCCTTTTAAATAAACAGTTTCGCATTCAGTCAACTGGCCGCCTTCAGGAACTGCAAAGATCCGAGTCACTGGCTCCACTTGAACACATTTGATGTTTGCAATCCAAAACTGTCTCGACGAAAGAAGAGCGCGAAAGTACCGCGAAAGCCGTTGGAGTTGAAAGAGCTGAAAGGGTGACAGCCGTGCAAAGATAAGCGTGGTTATCTCGTTGGGAAGGCCCAAAAACAATGTCATTCTATTTGAGATGGAGTTTTACTTGGTCATCAGCGAGAGTATTCAGATATTCCTTCTTATCAAATTCAGTTAATAGTTAGAAGATTTAAAGCCGGTGAACCTGGAAAGGAACTCTAATGATTCGTCAGTGCGATGACGATACGATTCGAAATCAATACTACAAGAGGAGCTGGCAACATATCACTACACAGCCATAACAATGGTAGAATTCAGGCAGCACAAATTGTACTACTCTCCTTCATCGCCGTTTGTACGCAAGGTTTTGATTATCGCCAAAGAAGTTGGTCTTTATGATCATATTGAGCTTATTCCAGTCCAAGTTAGCCCGTTAAGCGTTAACAACTCGCAGGTTTACTCCACTTCACGATTTAACTATTTGATAGTAACGTGATTCATTACAGTTTGCGTTAGAAAATCCGCTCGCCAAGATTCCAACACTCTTGGTGCCTGACATTGGCCCTCTGTTCGGCTCCTCTGTCATTTGCCAGTACCTTCTTTCTGTAACTGAAAGCCAAGAATCACAAAAGTTTCTCCCATCATCGCTTCCATCCAAGTTCGCAACACTTACTCGTGAAGCACTTGCAGATGGAGCTGGAGACGCTCTTCTCCTTATGCGTTTCGAGTCCATCAGACCAGCCGAAAAGAAATGGAATGAATTTTATGCTGGACAGTTCGGAAAAGTCAATCGCGCATTTGACGAGCTTGAGAAAATTCAACAAAACGAAACCAACTCGGATGCATGGGATCTTGGACATGTGGCGGCCCTCTGTGCGTTGAGTTATGCAGATTTGAGATTCAAAGGACAGTTTGATTGGAGAGACGGACGACCATCGTTGCAATCTTGGTTTGAGAATGCCGTTCTCACACGTGACTCGGTAAAAGACACGTTCTTGCAATAAGACTCATAAAGAAATAGATAGAATTTTAATGGTAACTGCCATTCACAACATTTTGGCGACGCCTTTTCCGCGTGCCTTCTTTTCCTTCTCAATCTTGATCTTTTCCATTCGATCTTTATAGATTTGATCGACGCGTTCTTTCATATCATCAAACTCAGCGATGATACCACTAAAATCTTTAGATGAGAGAGAATATACAGTGCAGTTTGAAGCTGCTTGAACCGTCGCAGTTCTAGGAACATTTGCGATCAAAGATACCTCTGTAAACAGATATTAAGTAGGATCAATATTAATGACAAAATGAGATATACCTCCAAAGAATGAACCCTCTTTGAGACACGCAACTAATCGACCATTCATCAAAATATTCACTGTTCCACTCTGAATAAAGTACATTTCAACACCAATCTCTCCTTGATGAAATATAAAATCTCCTGTGACAAAATAGACAGCCTGTAATGCTGTTGACATCTTTCCAAGGTAAATTTCATCTCGACCGTCATTCAATTCACGTTTCAAGAAAGGCACTTTATCAATCAGACGGCGACAATTGATTGTTGCCAACTCCTTCAAATCGAGTTAGATACGTTGCTTCAAAGCAAGAGTACGAACCATTCTTAATGAGCAATTCATATCCGCCAAAAGCGTCTGCTCCTCAAAAAACTTGCCTCGGTATTTATACTCGTAGTACCCCAATACTTTCTTTTTCGTTTGGTCATCGATCCGTTTCCAATTCAAGTACTCTGTCAACTCATCAATTTTCTGACGATACAAACGTCCCGAGGAATCATAAGCAACAGCTGCTGAAGACAACAAACCGACAAGAAGCGCGTACAAAATCGCTCCAGAAACTATAAATAATAGCGTGACAGCTTGTTCCGAGATAGTCTGTGGTTTGAACGACATTTGGAAAACGTTTCCAACACTTTGACCCAACATGAACATATACCGTTCCCTAACGTCCGCAGATTCTATTCCTCCTGGATGGTTTTTCCAGTGATCGAACTGATTGTCCCAACTGTAGAAAGAGTTGATATACCCAATGTAATAGAGGAAACAGGCCTGAAGGTGCAAAAAGACTAGAAACACGAGTGCCATGGGTATAATTCGTGCTAGTATAGCACCGACGCCACCAATGCTTTCGATGGATCTTACCATCTTTATGCAGCCAGGACTATTTGTCATCATGGACGGAAGTCTTTGAATACGCAGAAAGCGAAGAAGCGACAATGGGAACCCCGCATTTGGATATCTTAATAATTGAATCCATGGTATAAGAGATAGAAAATCCAGCATTCCCTGACGTTTTAGGTAGAAGTGAACCCATTCATTGAGGTCCAACCTTTCTTGTTCTTTGGGCGATGTTTTTTGAGGCATTATGAGATTCGAGATCGTTTCAACTGTGAATAAGACCGAAATTCTGTATTTCTTCGAGTCAGAGATTGCACCAAGTATGATACTCTACTCACATCCAAGAAACGCCAGAAAAGCTTGAAACGTCAGTCAAATAAGCTGCCAAGAACGGCTCAGAAAAGAGAGTAAGATAATAAATTAGGATATAAACGTCGCCTTTCAAAGCCCCGACAATCGACATTGGGTGAATTCCGTTTCGCTTGAAAGAAATGATGCCATAAGAATCAGCTAGCCTAAATTCAAACGGTATGACACAGCCTTTCTCATCAAATGCCCTGTATAAAAACCAACGATGAATTCTAGATGTTGCAGTTTCATATTCCAATATTGGAGTAGGTGGAGGAGGCACAGCGGATTTTCGCACAGGAACTGGCTTTTTCTCGTTCAAACTTGAATCAGAACCCAGTGATATTTTCGTTGGTCCTTCAGCTCCTTCAACTCCTACAGCTACTTTCGTGGCTATTTCTGGTTCGTTTGACGCGTTTTCGGTACTACTGGCCGTTGATTTTGCGAGGCTGTTTGAAAGCATTACAACAGTCTTGAGCTTCTTCCATTTCTTTTTAGCTGAGTCAGGGGTTGGTTTCATTTCAGGAACAGACTCAATTTCAGTCTCTGGTTCTTGTTCTGGAGTTTCGGTGATGGGCAAAGATGTTTTTGATATTCCAAGAGATATTACATTTTGGAAGCGCGGTTGTCCCCGTGATTGTCGAACTGATGCATCCTTTCGAATTGATTTTGGCGTTATAACTGTTGTTGGCTCATCTTTGACAACTAGAAGTTGTTCCGGCTCCTCCTTTAGGTCTGTGATAGTACTGTTTTTCATACCCGTCCTCAAGCTTTTCTGGGATGTGTTTACAACATTGAGAATTTGATTGAATCGCTTGATAGAAAGCCTTGGTAACACAGACTTCGATGATTGTGATTCTTGAGACATGCTTACTGCAACTGTACTGGGTGGAATTATATTGGTTTCATCGCTCTTGTAGTCTTCAGAATCCCATCGAATTCCTGTTTTCGCGACGTCACTTTCGACATGGTTGAGATCAGACGTTGGTTCTGTTGAAATATTGCTTTCAACAGTCGATAGTTTAGGATTTGGATCAGAGTCTCGAAGTGGATCAGATATCAGTATAGAATGACTTGAAGCGACTAAAGCGCCAAACTTGATTGCGATTTCAACAATTAATCTTAGTCATGAAGATTAAAAAACAAACCTCTTGCAAGTGAAGTGGGGCTGATGCTTTCGAAGCTCTTCCATCAGCCAAATAAAGATCGCGATGAGCTGACGGCGTTGATAGCCTTTCAATGTCAAGTTTCGCACCTGTCAGAGTTCGTCAATATTTATACAGTTTTAAGAGACTGGTAACCTGGATCGAGTCCTGACTGTAGAAAGTCCACCACACGCTCAACATGGGCCAGAAGATCAGTCTGAAGACTGACGAGCTTATTCTTCAGCAGGATGGTCTCCTTCAAAATAGAGATAGTGTCCACCATTCTCACTAAGATTTTCAATGGTCTGAATCGGCAATCTTGACTTTGGAATATCCGCTTTTATTTTATTGAATGAAGTTAAATCGCCTTCATCTGAGTTTTTCCTCGTTTAAGTTCACGGACTTGTTTGATTTTTCCATTCGATCTTTGTAAATTTCATCAACCCTTGCTTTCATATCATCAAATTCCGAAATTATGTCTGCAAATTGAGACGAAGATAGTGCATAGAGGGTACATGGAGTAGCAGCTTGAACTGAGGCTGTTCGTGGAATGTTCGCAATCAGTGCAACCTCTGTGAAATGAAGGGGTGAATTACAGTTAACTCCAATAATGAGGTTATATACAAACCCCCAAAGAAAGATCCGTCCTTAAAGCTCGTAACAAATCGTCCGTTAGTGAGAATATTGACTGTTCCGCTTTGAATAAAGAACATTTCCTCTCCAATTTCTCCTTGATTGAATACGTAATCTCCTGTAACATAATAAGCTGCGCGAAGGGCAGTGGATATTTTCCCGAGATAAATGTCGTCTCGCCCGTCTTTCAAATCGCGTTTCAAGAATGGAACTTTTTCTATCAATCGCCTACAATTAATCGTCGCCAGTTCCTGCATTATGAGAGAGTAAGTTCGTAATTTGCCCCAAGATTATAATACCATCCGCAGTGAGCCATTTAGATCAGCTAAAAGCGTTTGCTCCTCGAAGTACTTTCCGCGATATTTGTATTCGTAATATCCCAGTACTTTCTTTTGAGTTTCTTTATCGATATGTTTCCATTTCAAATACTCCGTGAGTTCATCTATCTTCTGGCGATAAAGGCGGCCAGATGAATCATAGGCAACTGCGGCTGAAGACAAAAGACCGACAAGAAGTGCGTACTAAAACAATAATAAATAAATTGAGAGCGTCATCACACTTATATTATGTACCAGTACTGCCCCACATACGATAAAAACCAAAGTAGTTGCTTGCTCGCCCATCGTTTCTGGTCTTTTTCCCACGTTAGGTCTCTAATCCAAAAAAAGATGTGCCACTCACTTGAATGTCATTTGGAACACGTTTCCAACAGACTGTGTCAACATCCACATATACTTTTCCTTAATGCTTGCTTCTTCAACCCCACCAGGAAAGTACTTCCAATGGTCGAATTGAATATTCCAAGTGTCGAACTTATTCAGAGATCCGATGTAGTAGAGAAAACATGCTTCAATATGTAAAAACATGGCAAACACAACTCCGAGGGGAATAATGCGAGACAAAATAGCCCCGATTTCGCCAATGCTCTCAATTCTGTGAACTAGCTTCATCAAAAACGGATTGTGCGACATCATAGAAGCAAGTCTGTGAAATCGCAGTAAACGAATGAGACTTAATGGAAATCCAGTATTTGGAGCTGTGATGATTTGGTGCCAAGGTATCTGATTGAAGTATCAATTATCATCAGATACAGAAGCACAAACCATCGACAAAAGATCAAGCATTAAATTAGTCCATAGATAATTTTTAATCCACTGTGAAAGGTTTAGATGTCCATCAGAATCACGGAAAGCTCGTTTCGGTGTTATGAGATTAACAATTGTTTCCAGAAGTAAAAACATCGATATTCTAGTCAGTGGAATAAGTCAGTATCTATCAATATGCAAAGACGTTTCATACATCCATGATATGTCGGTATACGTAGCTGTATCTGGGTAGTAAGCAGCAAAATATGGCTCAACAATTATAGTTATGCAATATAGTAAAATGAAAATCAGCCCGCATATAGAGCTAACCATTGACATTGGATGAATTCCCGACTTTGTAAATGATATTTTCCCAAATGAATCAGCCTGTCGCTGAGTGTATGGAACATATTTTCCCTTTTCATTGAATGCTCTGCAAAGACATAATCGCTGAAAAGACGTTGTTGCTTTCTGTGGCTCTGGACGCGGATCAGCGAATCGCAGGAACGAGCTTGAACGACTTCGTTGCGGATCGATAACACTATTTTGTGTGAATGTTGATACTTCTAACGGAACATCATCCAATAATCTCGATCTTATCGTCACCGCAGAATTTGGGCTTAAGTAATTCGAGGAGTCAACTTGAAGAGTGACGGGTGATACCGGTCTCAGAAACCCAATGTCAACTTTGGTATCAACTTCAAGCCGGTCTGTTTGAGACACGATTTCAGAAGCAGAAGATTCTGACTCCTTCAAGCTATCTTGAGAAAAAACATTTTGAAATCGACTCTGGTTGGCAGTGTGGGAACGACGTCGTTCCTGAACTGGGTTGCTTGTTTGCTGGACTTTCAGCGATGTGGCACTCTTTCCAAGGGAGTTTACAGACACAGCCATGTCTTTCGAGCGCGATCTTGTTACCTGTTCACTATCTTCACTTCCTGTGTCTGCCGCCCTATCATTTTCATGAGTCTTGAGAACCGTGTATGATCCCGTGAGAGAACGCAATGAGTTAATCCATTTTTTAGGCTCTGGTTTTGTGGTACCGTTTGACATTAATGAGATGTTATCTGCATGATTCTTTTTCATCAGCTTCTTGGTTGTCGTTTCAGACTTGCGCAACGTGACTGGATTTTCAGTTACATTTAGAACTTCCACTGATTTGTGGACATAATCATCATTGTCCCAACGAACGCCTGAGACTAGTACTTTTGGGACATCAGCTTTAGGTTCCTCAGCCTTTTCCTGTTCTAGGGTCAGTAACTGAGAATCAAGATGAATTCGAGACTGGCGATAGCTCTTGGGATGTTCGACAGAAGGCTTTGGAATCAGATGAATACTAGGAGCTATGGAGGTACGCGAATCAGATATTTTCTTAGCAACGTCGTGAGGCATAACAGATAGTCGACCTTCTTGAACAGAAACCAATGATTGCTGTCTCAAAATAAAGGAGCAGTCTGTCTTTCAAACTTAAATCACTATTATAGATTCACAGGTCCTTACACCCGTTTTAGGCGATATAACTGCGTGGCTGAGTTCATGTGCTTCTGGTTGATTTTGGGACGTTGACAGGAGGGTTTCCGTTGCAATATCACGAGTTTCTTCAATAATATCGAGAAATCGCTCTGATAATAGCTTAGATTGAAACTTTTGGTGTACCTCAACAAACCTGGGGCCACACTAGGGGTAACAAGGTCGACAACGCGATCAACGTGAGCAAAACTCAACATCAATTGACATTGCAAAAGTGCGAGCTTCTTTTTAAGCTCCAGGGTCTCTCGCAAAATGGCTGATGCATCCAGCATCTGTCTTGAAAATCCCTTGTTGTGTACACAGAAATTTTTGTTTAGTCCACTGTCCCTGTGATGTAAAGCCGTATATTCGAAATATACTTGGCATTTACAGGCATATTTTCAGTTCATCATTGCTGCGTCAGTTGGCACAGCCTCGCTCAGCCCCATCCAATTTCTAAGCCATTAAGAGCAGACTCAACCCCATCAAAAAGAAAAGCAATCAAAGATGACAGGACGAAGCCTTCAAATTCAACGACACCAAGAAGATACGAACATCTTCCTTGTCACAACTGAAACCAGCACGACTCCCCAATTCACTCTCCATCTCGCAACAACCGACCCTTCTGCTTACTCTTCTTATCAAAACACTCGTTACATTTATGTCGCTGAATTTCCCGGGGTCGTTCTCACAAACAACCTTACAAATTCACAACTCACTTGTATGAACATCCTCCCAAAAGCCGAAACAAGCAAGAAAGAGCAACGCTTTGAGTACAAAATATCGTCTCAAAATGGACAAGAAGTCTTGCTCACCACTCATGACGTCAAGGTATCTGCTGGGGTCAGAGGAGTATTTACAAAGGACGACAAGCGGTATGAATGGAAAGACGGCAGTGAAGGTGACGGTTTTTACACACTTAAAGTCGACACAATTACTGTTGCGACTGCATGTGCTGAGAGAAGCAAGTACTTTACTGGAACAAGCCCATCTTCCGCACCTTGCGCAAGTTTTGAGTACTTTGGTCCAGAAGGCGATGATATTGAACAGTTTGCGTTAATCACGCTATGGTCTATTCTCATGGGAGACATGTTCAACAAACAAGGCCGCCTCAAAGATGTTTTTACCAAACGCGTACACAAGTTCGATTTAGGGGAAGTCTGGGTTCCTGGAACGGGTGTTGCATTTGACTCTAACGACCTTGCGAGAGATGTGAAGCAAGTTCAAAATGCATTCGGGAAGATGGGGAGAGGGTTTGGCAAGTTGTTTGGAAAGTGATGCTTTTGTTTCCTGCCTGGTCTGGGTAACAGAGAATAAATCAATAATCATAATCAATAAGGGTTCTACATTCTTCTTTCTTTTTTCTCACTCAAAGTGAATCCCAAACGATGACAGGAACCAAACGAGCAGCTGAAGCCGAAACCGATGCTCAAGCAACACCGACGCAGTCAAACCAGTCCCTTCAACCAACGTCAAAGAAGGCCAAGCACGTAACTTTGAAGCACACTCCAATTGTGACATCAACTGAGATTGTCCAAATCAAGGACGAAGATTCATTCAAACAAGTTCTTTCTCATTCGGAATCTGATCCAAATCTGATTATTGTTTTGTTTCTTTATGCGACATGGTTCGTATCTTGTTCGTTGGATGCCTTGGTCGTCGGTAAGCTTAACTAACAACTAGCCCTTGACCAGGTCCACACCTTGCAAACACATTCTCGTTGAATATCAAAAACTGCTGAAAAGCCTCGCCGAACAATCAGCTCCATCCGACTCGGTTTCAACAGAAGAGAAACCACCATCATCACCAAAAAAGTCCTTGGAAACTCCATCAAAAGAACCCGAAGAACAAACTTCAACTTCATCAGAAACTCTCAAACCTTTATCCTTCACATTCTACAAAGTCGATAAGGACGCGGGTCCCAAAGTTCCCACAACTCCAAAAGCACCGCTCTTTATGGTGTACCGAAATGGAAAGAAAATACACGACGTCCTGTGTCAAGGAAAAGCGCTGCACAAAAAGTTGGCTGGATTAGAGGCTGTTTGATGACCTAATCAGTCTCACTCACTGGGAATAAACTCTATTTACATTGGTATGCTATTCTTCATGAAATGTCTGACTTTCACATTCATCATATTCCTCTTAAACATCCTCGTCAATGACAATCACTTCCATACTTCTCCTCCTCATTAACACGAACAACCCTCACTCAACCCCGACCCTCTCCTCAACAGTATCCAGACCCATCAAATAATTCCCATGCATCCAAATAAGACACCGCCTCCACGAAAACCCATCCGGAATTTCCCCCGTCAACTCGTTGTCCGCCAAATTGAGCTCATTGAGAAAGACTAAATGCGCGAGGGATGGAGGAATGGTGTGCGTTAATTTGTTGTGGGACAGATTTATGGTTCTGATTTGTGGGGAGGACCAAGTTTCGGGGATTGGACAGTGAAGATCTCGAACGTGTCAGAGATCGATAACGATGGGTCAATTGAGTGGTACGAAGGTGGATATGGATAAAGGCGCTGATGAGTGGAGAGTCAGCACACGCACAGTATCAGCCAGTCTTTATATAAAATATCCAACCTGATGAGTGGAGAGTCAGCACACGCACAGTATCAGCGAGTCTTTATATAAAATATCCAACCTATTAACCAAAGCGTATGAATAAAGAGATAAAAGAAATGATGAGAACAAGGCTTACCTGATGAGTGGAGAGTCAGCACACGCACAGTATCAGCGAGTGAAGATTCTCCCTCATCAGGATTTCAGTATTTATAGTAAACCCGTTGAAGGAACCTTGTTGGAAGGAACCTTGAATGGAACCTTGACAGGAACCTTGATTGGAACCTTGACTGGAGTATCGGAACTTGACAGCGCACTGGGTCTCGGGATCGAGTGGTTATGATTCCACACACTCCCCTTCACGAGACCCAAAGCAGGCAGGGCTCTTTGGGTGTTAACAGGATTTAATCCTTTGGTAAGGATATCGGACTTGTTTTTACCAGATTCGCGATATACCATTCGTATGATTCCATTTTCTTGAAATTCCTTGAGAACTCGGTATTTCACATCCAGATGTTTTGTCTGGGGTCGCAGCGCTCCTTCCTCACAATTCCGGATCGCTGTCTGGTTGTCGCAAATCACGTCGCATGGACCGTCCCATCCATAACCAAAGTATTCCAGCATATTCCTCACCCAAATAACTTTCTTAGCAAGTGACATCTGGGCTTCAATTTCTGCCGCGCACGTGGAGTCTGCTACAGTTGGTTGTTTCTTACTTGTTGCCCAGATGGTACCACCGCATAACATAATTAAGTTGCCCGAGATTGACTTTCGGTCGGACGCATCGTCCGCCCAATCAGAGTCGGCGCTGAATTCGGGGTCGAGTTCTTTCGCCGTGTGTCGAATGGTAGGAATTAGCCGATCAGTCCGGTGAAACCTCAACTTCAAATCCACTGTTGCTCGGAGGTAGGCACATAACCATTGTAATGCATCGTAATGGACACGCTTCCATAAGTGAGGCTTTCCGGCAATGCTCGAGAATTGTCTGCAGTGAAACAAAGTTCAGGTCTTCCATCCAGTAGCCACCGCAGATCCCCGCCACTTGACGCAGATTCTTGTCTTTCATAAATTCTCGGTCGTCATCCGTGGGTGGTTCTTCACTTCGAAACGCATGGCGCCAGTCGCTGTTCCACGGATTGCGGCGTTCTTGACGTGGATCTAATTGATATTTGTTGAGGAATTCTTGGACATATTCTTCCATATCCAGAGCCGATTCCCCATCCCTCATTTCAATTCGGAACCCAATGTGCTTCGTGAGGGGCTTAACTTTGAGCTCAAACTTGCTCTTTAAGATCTCAATGAATTCCTTGAACTCGGCTTCAACCTCACGGTCATAAAAGAATGGAGCATCATCGGCATGAACGGGAACCAAAATTAGGTACGTTCCGGTGTCCTTAACAAATTCCTTGACAAATGTAGATGGTTCGAATGGACATCGCACGAATCCACATTCCAGAATTGATCTATCACGAACCAAGTCCCAATCAACAGCCGCGTCAGGTTTTCCGTATATCCCACTGGTTACTTTCCACAGCCAATTTTCTTTGCCCGGTTCTTGAAAGATGGCAGGTGGTTTCATAAACACTGGTTTCTGTGGCTGTCCATACAAGTGCGCTCCAGTCCAATCGGCATGCTGCGCCATCATACCTCTTTGGGTCGCAATGGCAAATATCAACTTAAATGCTTCCCGGCTTGGAGTGGCCGAGTATGACTTATCGTAGTCCTCCCCTTTTACCATCTGACTACCGTTGAGGCAAACCCGGATTTTCGGCTCCGCTTCATTGGTAGTCTCGTTAATTTTAATATTGGTGACCACCACACTTCCAAAAACTTTAGTACCGGCTGGGGCTTGATGACACCATTCAAATCGTCCATCAAACTTCCGGCGTTCCTTCTCAATCGCACTTTTCCATTTCGGGTCATTGGCTATCTTCCGCGCGGGAGGACCGGGTACTGTCAAAAATGCTGAAGCATCCAATCCAAAAGAATCTAACGTTTGTGCGCTTAACAGGTGCGCACGGGGGTCAAAGACTTGTTGGAGCTTGTTGCTCCAATTACCAACACTCCCGCTACTTCTTAGTCGCCGTGGTTCATATTGAGGCGCTAAGGGAACCGGACTACCCGGTGGGGTAAAGAATAGGTCTTCAGTGGATCACTTGTTCCTCCTGGGGAGTCATTCGGTGGCTCCCCTGTTGGAGACACGGGCTCCAGAGGACTCTCGTGATCCAACACATTTGGAGACACAGGCTCCATACTACCGGGAGACACAGGCTCCGAACCAATACCGGGAGACACAGGCTCCACACCAATACCGGGAGACACAGGCTCCACTTCACTCATAGGAGTTACCGATTCTTGAGGCGAATTTGAAACAGAGGAGCCGATTCCTGATTCAGACTCTTCGGACCACACTTGCTCCCCTGGGCCCGAAATGTCATCATCCGCTTCCTCGTCTTCTTCGTTTGGTGGCAGCTCTGGAACCACTTGTTCTTCGTTCCACTTGGTTGCTGAGAGCGGCTCATGGAGTGGCTTTACATTGTAGAAGTCAAACTGGTTTTCGACGAAGAATACGTCTCTTGAAATTACGACAGAATTGGGATCAGTGGGGTCTAGAAGAATCTTAAAGCCGCCATAATATTGCACCGGGTGAGCATCATAGGTTGAAACTCCAATGAATATTCCTAATTGTGCACGAGGGCTTGCCTTGCCCAACTTCAGGTTTTTGGGCAGGACACGGACGTAGGCCAGACAACCAAATACTCGCAGGTGCTGGATTGACGGAGGGCAATTCCACAAGGCTTCATAAGGTGTAACCGCATTGGGCTCGTCAGAATGAATGTGCCGATTATAGATGAAGCATATCTGAGACAATCCATCCATTATTAGATTCTCTTGGACCTGCGTCGCCGCTTTATGAGAACGCCACATATCCATCGCCAGTCGGAAGAATCCTTCTTGTGCACCATTGGATTCATGTTCTTCCGTGCACGTGTATTCAAGAATTATTCCTGCCGACAATGCTTCTTCCAGTATCCATCTCGATTTCTGCTCTCCCGCCTGGTCACAGTGCCAAATAATCACTTGTTGGTTGGTTACACGTTCCAAGAACCCTTTGGCAAAACCCATGAATTGTCGCGCATCCGATTTCCGCTTCAATGCATATATAAATCGGTATTTCCCTCGATTCCATACGGTGAACCCTAAGGCATATTTAGATCCACCCAATGACGTTACTGGGAGGTATAGGATATCCAACGACACTATCAACGCATTAGGTGCAAATTCTACACCACTCTTTCTGCGAGGGTGAGGCACTTTGTGCATTTTACCGATTACACATCCGGAATGGGGAAACTCCTTCGGGATTGGACCGTCGACAAGAAATCCTCTCACTTTTCCTGACCGGTGAGTTCGGAGCATAACTTTATGGCTGGTGCACATTGCTCGAGCATGCCACAAAGCCCAATCTTTCTTTGACGGGGTGCTCTTCGCGAGGAATGTTCGTCCCGACTCAACCGATTCAAATTCCAGTTCAAATAGCCCTTTTCTTTCGAATCCTTTGGCAATAATTTCGTGTTCCGCCGTGGGGTTCAAGTGACCAATATTAACTGAGTGCACTGAGTCTTCGTCCGTTGTAAACCAAACATCGAGACCTTGTCGCACGACCAAATCATACACTGAAATCAATGACTCCGCCGCTCCAGGTACTACCAAGAGATTAGTTAACGAGAAGGGTTGGCTTGCCGCTGTCATTCCAGTGATGGAACCGACTAATCCATTCGAGGAGATAATCCCATGATCGGCCGTTCCATAGCGAACAATTTTTCCAGAATTTCGAACATTGGATAGTTGGGTAACGTTAGGTGTAATGTGGTTTGGGGTGCATCCAGAATCTACAACTCCCTTGAACAAAATGGTTTTGGGAGAGAGAGAGTACAAAGCCGAGGTTGGTTTATTCTCATCGGGGATCTCAAAGAATTGATACATTGATCCTTGAGTTACTCCTTTGTCCTTTTTGACAGATCTCTCAAACACTGGGGTCAGACCAGCAATGGATTTGGGCTTGGACTTGAGTGCCGCGTCCACAGCATCTTTGGTGCCGTATCGAATAAATGCCATCGCGCCTTGCCCATTTTGGCGATTGTTCAACACATACACGTCCATAACTTGTCCAAAGTTAGAAAATCCAGTTTTTAGATTTTCTTTGGAGACGTCGTTTGGAAGATTCTTGACGACTAAGGTAGTTGCCGGGTCTCGGTGGCGTGTACCCTTGTCAATCCCGTTTTGTGGACGTGGGATCCCAGTTGGCTTAGGTTTCCCTGGTGGTTGGTTGGGAAGAACCTGAAGGGCTTTGGCAGAATCCATGGTAGAGTTGTTCGCCTGTCGTGACTGACGTTTCAAATCCTCCCGAGCCAATCCAATCACTTCCACACGCATCTTCTCAAAGGTGTCCGCTTTTGTGACATCAAAACGGGCTGTTAAACGTGGGGCGTCTGATTCGGAAATTCCCACTCGGTAGTTATCGGCAGCTTCCTTTTGCCAGATCGATCTTGCTGGTTCTGTAGTGGCGTATCCAAGACGTTCCAATGACTGCATATCCTTTTGGAAATCCAAAGTGTATTGGTAATATGTTGAGTGCCCTTGGGCCGCGGTTCGAATCCGACTGAGAACGATGTGTAGTACGTCCTCTTGGAAGTTGTTTGAGTCCGCAAGAATTTGGTCGTAACCTTGCTTGATGGAAGGTGCTGCAATGAATACTTCGAAAAGATTCGGCGAGATGAACTTTTTGACCAGTTCCTGGATACTCGATTCCAATTTTGAAAACGCTTGACAAGCCAATGCAAACTTCTCGGTTTTGTTTTGATCCTTTCCATCTCCATAGGCATCCAATTTGGGAGCCCAATGATCAACCGTAAAGAAGTCCCATGGTTTACAAACAGTGATGAACTTAATATCGCTCCCCTGCTTCACATAATAGCCTGGGAAGTCTTTGAATTTGATAGTATTGATACGACGTTCCATATCACGTTTCCAATCTGATACATTTAACACTGGTTGTCCATCGTCGGACAATAATTGTGATGGAGATTCCATACTAGATTTCAATCGGAGATATTTGAGACTCTTAATCAGTGAAGATCTCGAACGTGTCAGAGATCGATAACGATGGGTCAATTGAGTGGTACGAAGGTGGATATGGATAAAGGCGCTGATGAGTGGAGAGTCAGCACACGCACAGTATCAGCCAGTCTTTATATAAAATATCCAACCTGATGAGTGGAGAGTCAGCACACGCACAGTATCAGCGAGTCTTTATATAAAATATCCAACCTATTAACCAAAGCGTATGAATAAAGAGATAAAAGAAATGATGAGAACAAGGCTTACCTGATGAGTGGAGAGTCAGCACACGCACAGTATCAGCGAGTGAAGATTCTCCCTCATCAGGATTTCAGTATTTATAGTAAACCCGTTGAAGGAACCTTGTTGGAAGGAACCTTGAATGGAACCTTGACAGGAACCTTGATTGGAACCTTGACTGGAGTATCGGAACTTGACAGCGCACTGGGTCTCGGGATCGAGTGGTTATGATTCCACACATGGACCTGTTAAGGTGTTGTAGGAGAGGTTCAGGTGTTGTAGGCGGGGGAGGATGCACAGGGATGGTGGGATTTGGGCAGTGAGATTGTTGTGGGAGAGGTTTAAATCACTGAGAAAGTTGCACTTCCATGTGGTTGGGATGGGACCTGTAAGGTTGTTGTAGGAAAGGTCGAGAATTGTAAGCAGATACATGGACGCGAGGGAATCGGGGATTTGGGAAGAGATTTGGTTGCGAGAGAGGATTAGGATAGACAGGAAGGGGATTGTGCAGATGCCTTGGTCAAAGCGGGTAAGTCTGTTGCTTGAAAGGTTGAGGCTTTTGAGGTTTCTTAGCTGGTTGAAAGTGGGTGGTATCTGCTCGATACGATTGTTTGAAAGAACGAGGCGTTCGAGACTTGATAGATTCCCGAATTCGTGTGGGATGGAGGTAAGTGTGTTGTTGTAGAGACTGAGAACTTTGAGCGAAGCCAATGAACTCCATTCAGCCGGAATCGATCCACTAAATCCACCATTAATGCATTGAATAAATTTCAGGTTTGATAGTGATCCAAAGCAAGATGGCAACGTAATTGGTTTGGAGGAAGACACTCGAGCCTCCAAATGCTCCTCCTTCACCAAATAAACCATCGAATACGCTTCTTGGAAAGCCCTAGGCCAGTGAAAGAAGGGTCCGTTCTTCAAAACAGACTGAGGTTCAACGATACCACCGTAATATCTCCACATAACCTTCTTTGCAAACACGGGATCCAGAATAACTGCATCGAATGCTCGTGATACCAATCTCAGGTTAAGCACATGATCCGGATCAAGAAAGACAAGAATCGCGGCAACAAGTTCAGTTGGGATTGGCATCACTTTTCTCTTTCCTTCGATTGACCAATCAGATTTGCCCACCTCAACGCCCAAACCACAAACACGAAAACCCTCTCAAAAAAGCAGGTGCGTGCATTCTTTTCCCCACTTTGATCCCCTTCTTTCTATCTGTATGCGTGTCCTTTCTCCCTCTTTCCGTACCTTATCGACAACTAATACGCACTCAATACACAATGCAACCTAAACAGAAATGGTCAACTTTGCCAAAGCCATCTCACTCGCACTTGCAGCCATCCCACTCGCCCAGGCCACAGTCTACTTCCAAGAGACCTTTGACAGTACGTGACCCCTTTCCCTCTTCACCACCTACCACCTAGCACTCTCTCTCTCTCAAACCAACCACTAAAACACCCCAAATTCAGGCGACAAGATCCCGTCTCGATGGATCCAATCCGAATCAAAAGACGACTTTGGAAAATTCAAAATCAGCGCTGGAAAGTTCCACGCGGACGCCAAGGCCTCGCGTGGATTGCAGACGTCGCAGGACGCCAAGTTCTACTCCATCTCAGCGGCGCTTGACAAGGAGTTCGACAACAAGGACAAGGACCTTGTGCTCCAGTTTACTGCAAAGTTTGAGCAGAACATTGGTGTGTTTGTTATTAAATAGGTTTCGAGGGGTGTTGGGGTGAAATTAACGTGCATTATTAGATTGTGGAGGTGGTTACATTAAGCTCCTTCCAAAGATGGATCCAAAGAAGTTTAACGGAGAGACTCCATACTCTATCATGTTTGGCCCTGACATTTGCGGACACGACAAGAAGATTCACGCTATTTTGAACTACAAGGACAAGAACCACTTGATCAAGAAGACTATTGCGCCTGGAAGTGATCAATTGACTCGTACGTATTATTATGTAATGGGTATCGGAAAACTAATGCCACTCCTTATCCATAAACAACAGACCAATACACATTCATCCTCAAGCCAGACCAAACCTTCAAAATCCTTTTGGATGGTGAAGAAAAGGAATCTGGATCCATCACTGACGAATGGGACCTCCTCCCACCAAAGAAGATCAAGGATCCATCCGCCTCCAAACCTGCCGACTGGGTTGACGACGCTGAAATCGCTGACCCAACTGACAAGAAGCCAAAGGGATGGGACGACATTCCAGCCACTATTGTTGACCCTGAGGCTGAGAAGCCAGAAGACTGGGACGATGAGATGGATGGAGAATGGGAGGCTCCAAAGATTGCGAACCCAGAGTTCAAAGGGGAGTGGAAGGCGAAACAGATTCCAAACCCTGAGTACAAGGGTCCTTGGGTTCACCCTGAGATTGATAACCCAGAGTACAGTTGAGTCTTTTGTCTTGCTCTTGTCCTGTTATCTCATACTAAATCTTACAATACCCTAACAGAGGAAGACGCTGAAATCTACCACTACACAAACGCCCACGTTGGTTTCGATCTCTGGCAAGTCAAGTCCGGCACAATCTTTGACAACATCATCGTGACGGACTCTATCGCCGAAGCCGAGAAGTTTGGAAAGAAGACATGGGCTGATTTGAAGGAGAAGGAGCAATCTGCCAAGGACAAGTTGGACGAGAAGGAGAGAAAGGAAGCTGAAGAGAAGGCTGAGAAGGAGAAGAAGGAGAGAGAGGCTGAGGAGGCTGCTTCCAAGAAGGATGAGAAGGTTGCTGATGATGCTGAGGAGATTGAGCATGAGGAGCTTTAAAATTTCGTTTTAAGTGTACTGTGTGTGTGTTTTTGTAATTATGAACGCCTCGTTCTCCTTCTCTCTCGATCGTTCGTTTCTTTGAGTTATTGCACAAGAATGAGAATGGATACTGATTTAATTGACCTCTTATTCATTTCTCTACTTGATACTTCTTTGTCACGATCCAAGCACACAGATTCTCACCCGCAAATGATCGGCGCCCACCAAGTCCAAGTCCAAGTCCAAGTCCAAGTCCAAGCGCACCACCTTCTGCGTCGCCGCCTCTTATCAACGTCGCCATCTCCAACGTCGGCGCCGTACCCGTTTCCGCTGTTCTGGACCAAGTCGCCGACGACCACCTCGCTCGCCCTTTCATTCACAAAGTTCTCGTCGCCGCCGTCGTCAACAGACAAACGAGTCGTTGGCTGGATCAAAACGCAGTTGCCGCCGACTGCGAAACCAGTTCCTACAACAACTAACTTTGAGCCGAATCTGAAGTTTGAAGGTTTGTTTTTGTTTTTCATGGTTATGGGTTGTGGGAAAAAGGCTGAAATGGATTCAGAGGTGCTGCATCAGGTTCTTAATGAATCTATCCATGAGGATGAAGGGTTGCAACAGTTGGCGTTTAATCAGAAGGAAGGATACTTGAACGTTTCTGATACAAGAGTCTATACTCCATGGGGTCGTGTTAGGTACGTCCTTCATCCAACACACTCTCAAAACTAAACTGCTGCACAGTGATCCTGAAGATTTGATCGGCGCGGTTCTCTTGAAGGAAGGAAAGATTGTGCCAGGTACTTTCCAACCAACTGGTACTCACAGAATCGTGTCAATGAATGGATTGTTTTGTTTGAGTGAAACCTTGACGGGAAAGCTTGTTGAGAAGTTGAGCAAGATTCAGGGATGAGTGGTACCCATAACGTGTGTTGGGATTACACAACCTTAATAAACGGTCGCGACGGATTTATTGGACAGCATTCACACTGAACGAAACTTCATCCTCCTTAGATATCTCGGGAATATTTCTCATTCAATCATTCAACGCACTTCAATACTGTATTTCTAACCATTCAACCATGACATAAAAATGTGGCTTAAACCGAAACACCGCTAAAAATCCGTCTCAACCTTAATTGTTTACCACAACCCCTTCACTCACTTCGTTCCCTCTCTAACCATCCACCACCCATTCTGCCCTCCCTCCAAATCAACATCAAGCGCCGTCGCATAAACTCTAAACCCAAACCGCTCATAAAACGCGATATTCTTCTTCGTTCCCGTCCACAACGCGACCTTCACGCCCGGATCTACCTGATCAAGTCTGTGACGAAGGAGTGCAGACGCGGATCCGTGGTTGTGGTTAGTTGAACCGATGTAGTCTAAAGAGAGGTACGGCTTCTCTGGAGCGTTTTGTGCGATTCCGGCGTAGATTGCGTGGACTTCGGGGCGGAATGGGGGTTCGGTCTGTGTGGCTTCTTGTTTGGTTTCGGGGTTGGAGGAGGTGGTTGTGGGTTCGGGGTTGGAGGAAGGAGTGGAGGTGATTGGGACGTGTGACCAGATGGCAACGGCGTTTAGGTCGTCTGTGACTTCGATGAAGGTGGATGGGTCTTTGAGGGCGGTTTTGAGGAGGGTGGGCCAGTACTTTGACATTTCGGAGGTGCGGATGACTGGATCTGGGATGATCCAGATAGTGAAGGGGGCGTCGGTGAACGCTGCGATAAGGGTTTGAGCGGCGGCTTCGTGATCGGAGGGACGGATCGGGCGGCAGTGGATCTGCGTGGGTTGCCTGGGGTTGGTCATATGGTTGTTTGGGTTTTGCTGGGAAGTTTTGTAAATTGGGTGGGGGAAAGCCACAAATTTGAAATAATGGCCTCCTTTCCAAACTGTTCAGCCTTTACGCCATATGAATGGATTTTTAATCATAATATAGACAAGGAAGAGATGAGATGCAATGTATATGATGATTTATTGAACTGTCACGATCAGCTTAGATAATAATGAGGAAAGTTATTCTTAAAGATACATGCAGGAGGAATAAATATAACACCATGAATTAAATCAAGACGGCACAAGCAACCATCAAAGCACCAGCCAACCCAATTGACCCAGTTCCAGAAATAACCACATTCGATGGCTTAGATAAGGCGCTCGTCTTTGCGTCAGTAGCGCCAGAAGTAGTCTTGGTTGGAGGAATTGGCGAAGGTGCAACACTGGTTGACGTTGAAGCAGAAGTGTCTTTGAGTGGGTTTGGAATATTGTCTGGCAAGCTCAATAGAGGAATTGGAGTCAAAGCCAAGCCGACTTTGGCACAAGAGTTTGAACGAGCAGAAACACCGCTTTGGTAATCAGTGAACCACTTGGACTTGTCGTTTCCTGGGAGATCACAGTAGGCCAAAAGGGACTCAGTGACTGCGGATATTATATTTAGTTTTTGGGGATTGAGGTTTTAAAAAGGCATGACACTCACAAAGACCGTTACAAATGCAAGTGTTAGCTGACACGGCATCAGCTCCTTTTCCGCAGTTACGGAATCTTTGACCAAACGCATCAAGAATGTAGGTACAGGCTGGAGTAAGAGATGCAACTGGAGCTGGAGGAGTAACAGGAATGGGGTTTGGAATACTGTCTGGCAAGCTCAAGAGAGGAATTGGGTTAAGAGGCAAGCCAACTTTGGCGCATGAGTCTGAGCGTGCAGTGACACCGCTTTGGTAGTCAGTGATCCACTTGGATTTATCGTTGCCTGGGAGGTCGCAGTATGCCAAAAGAGACTCGGTGACTAGGCAAGTAAAATTTAGTTGGGGTTTAAGGCTTTAAAACGCGATAATACTCACAAAGACCGTTACAGATGCAAGTATTTGCAGAATTGGCATCAGCTCCCTTTCCACAGTTTCGAAATCTCTGATTGAACGCGTCAAGCACGTAGTTACATGCAGGAGTAAGAGCCTGAGGCGCAGGTGTTGGAGGATCTTTGATGGGGTTTGGAATATTGTTTGGAAGAGACAAGACAGGGATTGCAGTCAATGGCAAACCGACTTTAGTACATGAATTTGAACGAGCAGCGGCTCCGTCTTGGTAGAGGTTCAACCAGTTTGCTTGATCGTTTCCTGGCATTACAGTAGGCCGAGAGTGACTCGGTGACTTAGAATTGATGGTATTAGGTAATATATTGAATAAGAACGAAAAAAGAAGGTACGTACATAGACCAGTACAGAGACAGGTGTCGATAGCCTTCGCGTCAGGACCCTTTCCACAGTTACGGAAGCGTTGCTCGAAAGCTTCACGGATGTAGGTACAGGCTGGGGTAAGTGGGCCAGTTTGAACAGCCCATGGGTTTGGTATATAACTGGGAAGGGCGATCACTGGTGCCGAGACAACTGGCTTGTTAACGGCACTGAGAGCGGATAGCTTAGATTTGCAGTTGCCAACAATAACGCCAAGCTACCTACAGACAGGCGTTCATACGAGCATCGACAGCGGCCAAGTAAGGTGTTGTCCATGTGTTTCTGTCGTTTTCTGGGAAGTTACAGTATGCAGTGACTGACTCTGGATCTGCACAGGATGGTGAGTACAACAAATTGAAACAGTCGTTGCCTTACCAAGCGAGGTGCAGTTACAATCCGTCACAGCGTTGCTGTTAGACGCCTTTCCACAGGCTGAGAATTCTTGTTGGAGAGCCGTAAGGGCGTAGTTGCAGGCTTGAGAGACTGACATTTCCTTATTGAAGAGGTTTTTTGTTTGTTTGTTGTTGATGGATACGAAAGTGTTGGAATGCGCTGGTCTTTATAGGGACAGGCTGGATCTGCCGCATTTGCCGCTAATCGAACCTTTATTCAATTTATTGCCCAGCCACATCTTTTCCGTTTCATTATGAGTGCGGATATTGATTTCCGCAACTATTACTGTCCATTTTAAATATCGAAAACGGCGCAATTACAAAAAGATGAGTCCCATCAATATCTTTTCATTAACTCTCCATTAAAAAACCATACATACATCCATATTCAGCAACATTACTTCTTCATCGAATCAGAAGCGTCTCGTACCAACCACCACGCATTTTGACCGCACGGCAAATCCTCTTTCAAGGCTTGAGAGTACGGTTTAAACCCAAACCGCTCGTAAAACTTTCTGTTTTGTTTGTTCCCTGTCCACAATGCCACGTTTGTATCGTTACCGATCCGTTCAAGGCGGTGTCGAATCAATGCCGACGCTGCCCCAGTCCCTTCCACTTTGGACCCAATCAAATCAAGGAAAAGGTATGGCCGAGGCGGAGCCGCAGGTCCAATACCCTCCAGAATCCTACGGACCTCATCACGGAATTCATCCATACTTTCGTATTCATGACATACACCATCATCAGCCCCGACGTTCTCGTTTCGATGAATCCACACGGCAGCTCCATTCAAATCATCCGTTACTTCAATAACCATATTCGGGTCAGAACTCTTTACAATCGCAGTGAAATCCACAAGACATTCTTTTGCGCGTGCACTGTCGTCTGGAGTCGTCCATTTAATCCATTCATCCCTGTAAAACGCGGTACTCAGAATATCGATGACAATATCTTCTTCTCCAACCCGCATAGGTCTGACAATGTGTTCTGATTGTGGATCACGAACCATCCACCAACCATTCTGTCCGTCCTCTAAATCTTCTTTGAGTGCCTGAGAGTACAGTTTGAATCCAAATCGTTCATAGAATGCAATATTGCTCCTTGTCCCCGTCCATAACGCGACTTTAGTTCCTTGCTCCAAATTGGCCAGTCTGTGGCGGATGAGTGCGGAAGCAGCGCCAGTTCCTTCCACTTTTGCACCAATAAAACCAAGATACAAATAGGGTTTCTCTGGCGCCGATTGTTCAATTCCGGCAAAGATGTCGACAACTTCTTTTCTGTAAGGCGGCCGCTTTCGAGGGGTAACCGAGGGAGATTCGGGGGCCTTGAAGGACCAGAGAGCAGCTGCGTTCAAGTCGTCTGTGACTTCGATGAACGATCCAGGCACAGACGAGACGCCAGTGACAATGTCGGTGAAGTACGTGTCCATGTTGGATTTGCGAAGGATCGGATCGGGCGTGATCCACTTGGTGAAGGTGCTGTTTGCGAAGGCATGGGAAAGGGTTGCAGCGATGCTTTCTTGTTCGGATGGTTGGAGGAGTCGGATGACGTGCACTGGCTTTGGCATTTTGGGGGAACGTTTCAAGTCATTTGTGGGTTATTCAACAAAGTAAGGTTATTAAATATAATAAACTAAGAATAGTAGAAAAGAGTAAGCCTGCTTATGTTTGCAGTTAAATAGTGATTGATTGACCTACTTCGAAAGGTTCTCGAAATCACAATCCAAAATGCTTTCACTAGTCGCCCTTTTGCCACTTGTTGCAGCCGCTGCCCAGCTCACCGTGCCTTCCTCGTGCGAGTTCCTAGTTGATGACATGAGTCCAAGGTGAGAAGGAAGAGCCTCGGTTGATTGGCTGACACGTTCTCTGCCCTTATCACATTCACAGATCCGCTTCAAACTACAGAAATGTGAGTCACTCATTCTGATGGCAAAAGCTTAACTATTACTAACACTGTCATGGCACTTGCAATGCTCAGGACTCGTACGGAAACGTCAAGGTGTGTCTTGCCCCTTCCAAGTCCCACTTACCCTTCATTGAACCTTCCTTCCCAACCAGACCCTCAACTTGAACGGCGGAGACTACGGAGTCGATGGCGATGGTTCTAAGCTGACCTACAACTTTGCTGCCACTGACGGACATGTCGATGTCACACCGGGATTCCTCCAAAACCCGCCAAACACAGACCCTGGTTTGCATCCAGCCGATATCCTTGCAAACAACTACTTTTACTTCAAGTTTGGTAAGGATTTCTTCCACTTGTGATTTGATGTATATCTTGAAACTGATTCTCGGCATTTTTCATAGTCTGGGACGATCAACGCAGCTCCAACGATTTCGGTGTCAAAGTATGCCAGGATATGACTCCATACCAAGGGCTCTACCTCAATGTGTCCATGCCAGCTGGATCTGACGTGTACTTGACATTGACACAAAAGAACGCTGATTGTTCCGCCAGAACCAAAGGTATTTGAAAGCATTCGGGTAATTCCTAACGGACTCACTTTCTAATTCTCTATAGACTCTGCATACGTCAAACTCTCCCAATTTCACACTCCAAACGGAACTCCACAAGCAATCTTCATCCCCTTCTCCCTCATGGCAAAGGAATTCGACGGTGTCAACAACTTTGACTTCAAACACACAAAGGACGCCACGTTCGTCAACTTTAATCCTCCAAGTGTCACTTACAGCTTTTACCATATTGGTTTGGTCAAGTCTGGAGCTTCTTGTACTCCATCCGTTTCTGGTTCTACCAACACTGGTACAGCTTCTACTGGAACTACTGGTACTGGTTCGAATGGTGCTGTTTCTACTGCCACCCAAGGTTCTGGAAAGTCGTCAGGTGAAAAGGTTGCTGCTGGATTCGCAGCAATGGCAGCAAGTGTTGCTTTACTTATTTAGGCTGCATTTTTAGCATCTTTTTCTTTTCTTCCGCCTCGTATTATGTTCATGATAAAGTAGCCTTTTACTAAAAAGTGGGTTAATGTGTGGACTTAAATGATGTCAAAGAAATGTAATTGTGCTGAGGCATCTGCTCTTGCATTGATTATTAATGTTATGCCTATCATGTTCCCCGTGTCGCTTGCGTCATAGATTCAGTCTCCACTTGTGTTTGTCAAACAACTCAAGCCTAACGAATACAACGTGAACAAGCGTTAAACGTCTTGGACAAAAAGAAACAGACAGCAAATGAGTTGTGTGAATGCCTCATACAGTCCATCAAACAGCATCTTCTGCTAAGTAACAGGTTCTGCGGTCGCAGCAAACTCAACCATCTGCGGAGATACCAAAACATGGAGGATCGTTGGGATCCACTAAATCTCTTTTATATCGCGAATACTAATTCCACCATTTGTTCTCCAGGGGCTATCTATGGTGTTTACAACAATTTAATAAATACGACCGAATTCAATCCAACAAGTCAATTCCAAGACGAAAAAGGCAACGCCGCCACATTCTCGTACACCTCCAACAGACTCATAAAAATCGAATCTACCTCGAACACCACGATTCTACAAACATGGGGCTCCAACGGCCTCTTCTGCATCGACTCCAACAACACTGGAATAATAACCCTCTACGATTCTCCCGTTTTTGGCTCAAAGATCAACTGGCAGAGCAACAGCAGATTCACACTGGGGTCTGGATACCCCGCTGTAGAAGGTTTCAGTCCTGAAACGCCTCCACCCGCAGTATCTACAAAGACAATTGTTGTTGTTGTCTCTCTCTTGGTTATCGCGCTGTTTGGTTGCGTGATAATCACGTTGAAGATGTGTAAATCGAAACGGGAAACGCAGGAATATGCGGTGAGGATTAGGGGTAGGGACAGTGAAGCTGAGGAAGAGTTTTTGCCAGAGTATTTGGATGAACCGCCGAGGTATGGTGAGGATGAACCGGTTAGGACGGGGGCTATGGAACAGTTGCGTAGGACTGCGTCACGGGCTTTGCAGGTTATTAGCTAATATTAATGCTTTCATGTCAATTATGATTTTTTTTGGATTTAACCACCTTAAAGTGAACTGGGTTCAACAAGGTTGACGGGAAATATTTTTTTAACAGCTATCTGGCAAACACGGCCAATGACTCACCACTACTCACACTGAAAGTCACAACACGCAAAATGGACAGCCTTCTGGCATTTCCCCATAAAAACCAATCACGTCCTTTTCTGATCTTCCCCAGAAATCAAATTCCAAAACCTAATAAGTCTCCACATCATGCCAGCTGATATCGGCCACGAAGCCCAAGTCGCCATTGAACAAGAAACAAGTCTTATCGACCAGATCACACATGTGATTATCGAAAGCACACACCAGATCTCTGCTGCTATTTTGCATACCGACCAAGTATCCGGATCGAGTAAACAAATCTCAGCAACTGAGGAGAAGAATCGCGAGTTGTTGACGCACTTTTCTTTTGCTGAATGAGCTCATCTTGTTGCTGCCTCTTCATTTTGTCATACCTTAATAAAACGTTGTGTATAGTTTGATTTGTTAACAATCTTTCCTCTCCAACTCAATTACATAAAAAAAAATACCCACTACTAATTCATATTCAGAAGTTTAAAGTGATGAACACAATAAGTTGGTGGAGTCCATGTCACACTGACTCATTGTCGAAACACGTGCAAAAAAGAGAACTGAGTCAAACGCCTTGTTTTCCTGCCAAATCTTGAGTACCAATGCCAGCCAACATCTGCCACGAAGCCCAAGCAGCCATGAATAACGAGTCGGGTTTAATCGAAAAGCTTTCAAATGCGATCAGCCATCATCACCACCACAGTACCGCCGAGGCTGCACTCCATCGCCATGAAACGATGTTCAGAGGAAGAAACGAACCTGGAGGTGAAGGAAAGGCGACGAGTGACATTGAAAAGTTGGTTTTACGGGCATTTAGATCGTGATTCTAAGCCAAATAAATATTTAAGTTGTTTGCAATAATTTAACTTTGAGTCTTGATTGTAAAATTCCTGAAACTCTCATGCACCATTCAATCGAAGGTGAAAAGACCAGATGGCGAATATTCAGTGACGACTGCTATCATCAATAACTCAAAGTGACACATGTCTTGAACTGCCTGATAACGATAACAAAGATACGTTTTGTTGACACGTTCTGTTTTGAGCGATAGTCAGTCAAATCGACTCATACTCGTTCACTCGCAACTACAAAAACAAAGAGCCGCATTTCATCTGACAATCTAATTCTCAAAAGAAGACATCAAACCGAATCCGAATCTTATAATATGGCAGGAGACATTGGCCACGAAGCCCAAGTAGCAATCGAACACGAGTCCGACTTGCTTGACCGGATATCACAAGCAATCGTTGAAGGCAGTCATCAAATTGCAGAAGCTGTTTTGCATCACCAAGAATCCTCGACGGTATCAAAAGCGAAAGCTGAAGAACAAAACAGAGAACTAGTTGCTCTATATTTGTGTGGGCCTCTATAAAAACTAGCTATTTCTTTTAAGCATAATGAATAAACCGTTATTTGGACAAACTAAGGAGGAGAAAGGTATTTAATTTAGAAGATCAAAAATAACCCAGCCAACTTATGCAAGGACTTATTTCTCTCGTGCGTCGTATGATGACGATAACAGTAAGAGACCCAGATGTAGTATGTTTGTTCCTTACGATCCTTCCAATTCGTAGAGTGTCATTGACAACCTGTCAACACAGTTATCGACCTCAGTCCAGGTTCAAGAAGCATGCATCACAATACAATGCCTTCCAATAGAACTCATTGATCAAATCTTGTCTCTGATCCCATTCAAAGAGCGTGTGGCTCTTGCCGTTCTCTGCCGCTCCTTCTCACCGATCCTCTTCCACACCCCGGCTCAAGCTTACCGAGGACTCACGAAGCTTGTGGATAGTCAGCGTGATGCCCTAATAGCAGGCTTTCGTGCTAGCTACATCGCCAAGGTTCAGCAGGCCCAATCTAATGAACGACCAGATTTAAATGACAAGTTCGAGACTGTCTATTCACCTGTATGGGATATCGTTGGAGAACAGGATGGATGGACTCGTCTTCCGTTATCGTACAAGGCGTCGACGTTAATCAAATTGATGGAGGATGACTACATTTACACATATCCTGGAGGACCGCGATACGTGGGAATGCCGTTACCTTCATGGGGCCAGAGATTCAAGCACACCCTTGGATCTGAGAATTTGCATCTACGTCTGTATGAGATTCTGCTGTCTAACTTTGAATCTTTTCTCTCGCGTGACAACATCAACACTCTGTTTGAAATCGCCAACGAGCAGAATTATACGTCTCCGTGCTTATTTCTCTTGTCACGTCCAGAAACACTTGCTAATATTCACGAATGGGCACATCGGTCGTTGATGGTTACGTGCAGGAACGGCAATATGATTTTGACTCAAACACTGCTCCGGTATATTCAACAAGCACCAAATGCTTGTGTTACTGTGGCAACGCAGTGTGGGCATGCTGATATCGTGAGACTGCTTATCCAAGACCCACGCTTCTCCCCTGGATCCAGTCTTTTGACAGCGATTCATTACGACCATATTGAAATAGTACGAATGCTTCTACGAGATAGTCGCGTTGATCCGTCAGCATCATCAAACCTTGCCATCGTTTCTGCATCGCAACAAGGCCGAACAGATATCGTAAAGTTGTTGCTTACGGACCTTCGAGTAGATCCTTCTGCACAAGGAAACAAAGGATTGGAAGATGCGATCGAGCGTGGACATCTTGGTGTGATTCGGGCTTTGCTGGCAGACTCTCGAACGGTTCCGACTCGGGATTGTGGAGGAATATTGTTGGATGCTGTTCGGAGAGGAAACTTGGAAATGGTACAAGTGTTATTATCCGATTCGAGGTTGTGTTCTGCGGAGAATGTTGAGGAATGTTATAAAATTGCTCTTCAGAGAGGAAGACGGGAAATTATTGGTGCATTCTTGGAAGATGAGCGAATAACCAAATAATTATTTACTTTTGATTGATCTTATTCAAAGAATCGAAGGTTTGAAGGTGGAGGAGCAATAATAGTGTGGCCAAAGAAAGCTCTCTTCAAATCATCCACCACCCACACCACGCCAATGACGACCAGCGAAGCCACTAAAGCTACTTCCGAATCCGAGCCCAGTCTCACCACGATCCACTCTCTTCTTTTATCAATCCAAAATCAGCTGAATCGCCACGAATCCCTTCTGACTTTGCACACATCCTCACTCAACAACATCGACACATCGCTCAATAAACTAAAATCAGAGCACACTCAAACAAAGGCCCTCGTCGATTCAATCGCTTCAAATGTGAAAACAATCTCTTCAAATACATCAAACCTCATAAACTCAACTCGGAAATTCAAAACTCGAATCACGAATCTTCCTTTCGAACTTGTCGCGCAGATATTCAGTTGGATCCATCCGTTTAAAGTAGTTCAATACAGACTGCTTTCAAAGGCATTTAACACCTGCTTGACCACAAACCCATTCGTCTTGCTCAACCTCAAACGCTGCAGAACCCTCAATATGAATCGTACAATGTATGTTGATTCGAATGGGGGATGGGGAAGCGATGTCAATCTGTTTCAAGGCACAGCTTCCTCTATGGGCAGTCCAACAACTTCTCGCAAAGAACCGGCGGACCCTATTAAAGCCCTGGATTTGATTCTATTCCGTGGACATGAAGGTTATCAAACCGGATACGCGACTCTCTTTGCTTCGAAATTGACGTTGATGGAAATTGGACTCAAGTTTCCAACACATATCCCAACCGCTATTTGTATGCTCACCGCGCTCGTCAAAATCGACCTCTCGGACAGTAAATTATTCGGTTCTATCCCTCAAGAAATTGGATCCCTCGTGAACCTCGTCGTTCTGAGTCTGCATGGAAATCAGTTGGACGGCTGTATTCCAGAGTCTATTGGGAATCTCAAGAATCTTCAACGACTATTTCTTCAAAATAATTCATTGACTGGAAGTATACCGGCAGTACTAGGGACTTTGACCTCTCTCAAGAGTCTTCTGCTCTCACAAAACCAATTTTCTGGTGTTGTGCCAACCGAACTGAAAAATCTCACGAATTTGGAAGTACTATTTCTTGCAGGTAACAGCTTCGATGAAAAACCTGCTATTCATTTCCAAGAGTACAGTGTGTTGACTGATTTTCCTTTGAAATCTGAATAAAAACTGTTTTGTTAAAATTCCGATCTCCACTTTTCCGATCTCCACCTGTCTGCTCATTCAGCAACTATCTGAGCATTCAACCAGAAAAAAATATGCCCAAATCACAGACTCCACCGCCAAACGTCCAAGTCGTCACGCTTCTCGATGACGAACGCAAGATGGGGCCGTTCTTTTATGTGACCATTACCACATTCAATTTCTTTTCCGGTTCTGTCCCCGTTGACTTTATTACTGCACGAGTACAACAGATCTTGGAGTTAAACCCATGGCTCCAAAGTCGTCTTGTGGGCAAGATGGGAGACGTTCATTTCGAATACCCTGCTACTGTACCATCAACGGCAGCTGACGACACGTACGTGAAGTGCCTCACCATTCCGGGATTTGCTCAAGATCAAGAATACAATAAGCTCGTCAAGTCCGTCAAGAAACACTTGGTCAAGCTTGGGTACTGCTACCTCAACAAGAAAACGTTTGGAGACCTGTTCCGCATCTTAATTGTAAATGGAAACAGTCTCGTTGTGAGTATGTCTCATATGCTTGGGGATGGGAATACGTACTACGAAGTTCTCAAGATGCTTGATGCAAGACCTGAGTTTGTGCCCAGAGCCCTTTCTGTTGAACGAATTGATTCCTTTAATGCCATGCGTCAAGACATTTTTGGAGCGAGTTATTACGAATGGAGATCTTTTACGTCCTTGTTGTCCATCAAGTTTTACATGGAGACAGTGTTTGGCGCCGCAAGGGGCAACGTGTACACCATCGATAAACCCCAAATCGAGGAAATCAAGCAAAAATACACGACAGAAGATGCGTATGTCAGTTCTAACGATGTAATTGCCTCAAAGCTTTTGAGCGACTGTCACTTGGTTTGGGGATCTGTTTCAACCAACAGCCGAGAATACCTTGGCGAAAGTGGTCCACAGCGAGACAGCACTGGAACGTACACAATCGGAGCAATCGTTACGAAGGATATGTCTCCATCTGATGTTCGCAAGAGAATCATGAGTATCACAAACAAGACACCATTGACAGAGTTTCCTTCCAAGAAAGAAACCAAAGAGTTTGGGCCAAACCTACATTCATTGTTTATATACGACTGACACATATCAAATAGGGGGCAAGGCATGAACATATCAAACTGGACGAAATTTCAGCACTTTCTTCGTTTGCCCGACGGACAGGAAGCACAACTCCATTTGCCATCACACGCGACACCAATTGCCTGTAACATGGCTGTGATTTTCAAGGCGAAGCCTGAGGAATTGTCAGTGTTGCTCCTGACGACGAAAAAGTCGTCAAAACATTTTAAAATGGGGTCTCTTTTCACTCCAACGCAGAACGTTGTTTCATAAAAGCTTGGGAATAAATAAACGTTTTATGTTTCTTTAGTCCAGGCTCTTCCAGAAAACCTTTTACAAGCGTGGCCCACTCCCCCTTGTTCTTTTCTTGTTTTCTCTCCCTGACATAATATCTCTACTATACCATGAGTCGTCCGTCATCGGCAAAGTAGTTGCCTTCCTTTCTATTCCCTTCCCTTCCCTTCCATCCAACGTATCGCTTTCTGGAAACTCAACACACGTGGCTTCTCCATTGTGCATAGCTTAATAAATACGTTTCGAATATCTCCCTTTCCTTCTTTCTTCTTACTCTTTTCAAGTTGAGCTGGACCGGTATGGAAATAAAGCCACTGCCAAGAGAAGTTTCCGATCTCCACCCAAAAAATGTCAGTCCTCCAGCAACCATCTAAAGCATTCAAAAAAATATGCCCAAAACACAGACTCCGCCGCCAAATGCCAAAGTCGTCACGCTTCTCAATGACGAACGCAAGAAAGGACCGTTCTTTTATGCGACCATTACCACATTCAATTTCTTTTCCGGTTCTGTACCCGTTGACTTCATTACTGCTCGAGTGCAGCAGATCTTGGAGTTAAACCCGTGGCTCCAAAGTCGTCTTGTGGGCAAGATGGGAGACGTTCATTTGGAGTACCCAGCTACTGTACCACCAACTGCTGCTGCCGACACCAACGTGAAGTGCCTCACCATTCCCGGATTCAGTCAAGATCAAGAATACAATAACCTCGTCAAGTCCGTCAAGAAGCACTTGGTCAAGCTCGGGTACTGCTACCTCAACAAGAAAACGTGTGGAGACCTTTTCCGCATCTTAATTGTAAATGGAAACAGTCTCGTTGTGAGCATGTCTCATATGCTTGGAGATGCACATACATACTATGAAATTCTAAAGATGCTTGACGGGAGAGCCGAGTTTGGACCCAGGGCTTTGACCGTTGACCGCCTTGAAACCTTCGACGCTACACAGAATGAAATATTGGACGAAAAGTATTCTGAATGGGAGTCTTCAGCTGTTTCGATGGCCATCAAGTATTACATCAAGAGTACGCTTGGGTTTTCAAAAGGGGCGTTGTATACGATTGATAGAAAAGAAATCGAGGCAGTCAAGCAAAAGTATACAACTGGAAATGATAACTATGTCAGTTGCAATGACGTTATTGTTTCGACGCTTTTAAGTGATTGTCAATTGGTTTGGGCCTCGGTGTCCACCAATAGCCGGGAATACCTTGGTGAAACGGGCCCCCAGCGAGACAGCGCTGGAACGTATGTACTCTCGGCAATTGTAATGGCTTCCATGTCTCCAACGGATGTTCGAAAGCGAATCATGAGTATTAAGAACAAAACAGCGTTGACTGAATTCCCCTCCCCGAAGGAAACGAAAAAGTAATTATTTTTAGAGACGACTTATCATATGATTCTAATTATGATTATTTAGGGGCCAAGGAATGAACATCTCTAATTGGACAAAGCTTCAACATTTTGTAACTTTACCAGGTGGACAGGAAACACAACTCCATTTGCCCTCTCACGCGACGCCCACCGCCTGTAATTTGGCTGTGATTTTTAAAGCGAAACCCGATGAGTTGTCCGTGTTACTTCTGACGACGAAAAAGTCGTCAAAACAATTTAAACTGGGGTCTCTTTTCGTTCCAACGCAGCAGAACATTGTGTTATAAGGTCCTTGGAAATAAAATAAAGCGTATTGTTTTGGTCCAAAACTGAGATTTTAAAGTTGCTTCAGTCCAGACTCTTACAGAAAAACCTTTCCCCGCGTGGCCCACTCCCCCTTCTTCTTTTTCTTATTCCATAATATCTCTGATATACCATGAGTCGTCCGTCATCGGCAAAGTAGTTTGCCTTCCTTTCCAATCCCTTTCCTTCCATCCTATCTCTATTAGTATTTGGACACTCAAAAACACGTGGCTTCTCCAAGTTATGCTTGCCTGCGGAAGTGTGAGCTATGCAACTGTATCAAGCTCGTCTTTATGATTATTTGATGAAGAGTATCTAGCCTTAAGAGCAGTGAAGAATCTGACTGGAACTGGAAGAAAGGCTTCAGCCCCCAGCATACGAAACCATAACACAACCCCTCCCCAACCACCTCTCCAACAACTCAACTAATAAACCTAAAACCAACAAACTTAGTTTACAAGTCCCAACGGATCTCGGCCACGAAGCCCAAGTCGCCATCGAACACGAATCAGATATCATCGAACACATCACACACGCCTTCATAGATTCCCCCCTCGTCCACCAACTCTCCGAAGCAATCATCGACTCGCCCCTCGTTCACCAAATATCAGAAGCGATATTACGAGTCTCCACACCGACACAAAGCGACCCGAAAGATCCTTCATCGGAACGGAGTAGCTCGCAGTTGGGACATGAAGCACAAGTCGCTATTGAACACGAATCGGATGTGATTGAGCAAATCACGCACGCGATATTAGATGGCACGCATCAGATATCTGAGGCGGCTTTGCATCCGGAGCGGTTGAAGACTCCGAACGCGGATGGGAGTGAGCATCAAGAGACTGTGTTGGAGCATATCACGCTTGCTGTTGTTGAGAATACGCATATTGTTGCGGAGGAGTTGGGGAAGAAGGTGGAGGCGACGGCCAAGAATCTGGATGGAGAGGTGTTTGTGGTTTAATTTCTTTGTTATTGGAAATAATTATGCCAAGAAGAGAGATATAATACTTGCACCTTTTGTGGCTTTTGTAGCTGTTCAATTGATTTGAAAACAAGGGCTACTTGTCAAAGTCAAATCGACTCACAAAGACACTCACCCACTCACTCACTCACCAACCAATCACTTAAAAAGGAGCCAATGCTTTCCCAATCTAACCACAACCAATCCAAACAAGACTCCAAAATGCCCTCAGACATTTGCCACGAATCGCAAGTTGCAATTGAACACGAATCCGCCGACATTATCGACCAGATCACCAACGCAATCATCGAAGGTTCACATCAAATATCCGATCTGGCTGACCACTTGCTGCACCCTGACACCACTGCCACTGCCACGGCCACGGCCTCAAAAGACATCCAAGAAGAACACAAGGAAACTGTCATTGAACATGTCACACACACAATCGTTGACGAGATCCATCACATCCAAGAAGAGATTCATCACATGACAGAAGTTGTGGAAAAGAAGGTTGCAGCGACGGAGGAGACGATGGATGGGGAAGTGTTTGTTGTGTAGATTACTAGAGATAACTCCCCTCCCCACCTGAATATATTTAAATAAAAGCATCGAAATGTGTTTATCAAGTTTTATAAACTTCAAGTTCTCTCGTTCTCTTTCTCTCTCTCTCTCTGTTCTTTGTTTGAAATCATCCACCAAAAGAATGCAACAAGCACCAGCACCCTCCCAAACAACCAATGCACCGACAATGACAATCGGTGGTGGAAAAGAGCGATATGCACCCACAGTGGAGGAAATGGGTGTTATCAGAGCCGCGAATCGATCCTTCCTTTTTGCATATGGTGCTGGTATTGGCATTGGAGTTATTTCTGGGTTCTCTCTGACTCGTGTGCCGAGTCTGTCTAAGGTGACCTATTTATCAAAGTGGCTTGATCTTTGGTGGCATATGCTAAGATTACTTGCGTAGTGGAAGACTGGTGTCGTGTTTGGTACGTCCCTCACTGGAGAGTATCTTGGGCGTAAACTCGGTGAAGTCCGGGCACAGTCGTATCTACAGCAGAAGCTGCCTCACGACTCGGTTCTACGGACGTTGCTTGCGAAAGATGGGGTTACAAAGGCTGCGTTTGAGATTGGTGGGACTGTGGAGGGGCAGAAGGTTGAACAGCCGGAGATTCGTGTGACGGCGTGGGAGAGTATTAGGAAAATGAATCAGAGTGAAAGTGGGTCTGCGTGGGCGAGGGTTAGGATGGGGAAGCCTGTTGTGAGTGAAGGGGCTGAAGGAAGTGTCGTGGCGAGTGTTCAACAGAGGAAGGATGAGGATGATTTGTTTGCTTTCGATGCAGAGGATTCGTTGGACTCCAACGAAACACCTAGTACCACAACTCCACCAACTTCCACACCAATTGGGCGACCCAGAACACGAGAAGAGGAGGAAGAACTTGTAAGACAAGGAAAACTGAGGAGAAACCGGTACGGCGACTTTGAGTAAATCAATAAACATAGGCATCTCTATTTTGCCAAATCCCCGATTCCAAACAAAAACACTACCGCCTGTCCGGAGAATCCTCACTCCCCTTCACAACACCAACAACGACAGTCAAATCATCCATCTTCCCGCCTTGATAATACAACCCTTCTCGAACTGCGCGTTCCTGGAAGGGGCTTGATACGTCTGCGCCAGAGTCTAGAGATACCTGTCGCGCGCGTTCAAGGATAGCTGATGCGATCTTATGTGGATCTGTGCGAAGGATGCGTGCTGGAGGGATTGTGGATGATATTGGGGAGTGGGTATGTGTCGTATTTGAAGCTGTTGCTGATGGGGTACCGAGAATAGTTGAATTGATGAGGTCCAGAATGTCTTCATCAAAGAGATTGTCAAAGATACCGTCAGAGCCCTGAAGTGTATGGTGGGTGTGGATTGAGTTCGAAAACGGGAATGGATCGAAAGGTGACGTACCACAACGATTAAATCTCCTTCTTGGACTTTGACTCGGTATGTTAATGCGTCCTTTTCGGGTGTATCTTTTGAGTCGCTGCCGAGTTGGTAGGGGAAGTTGAAGGAGTGCTGTTGTTCTTCGGTACGGAATATCAGGGCGCCGTTGCGGAATACGAGGCATGAAGTATCCCCCAGTGTTGCGATGCGAAGTTCGTCGTCCTACAGAAAAAAATCAGTGGCTGATGGACCTGGGTTTTGATGTGCCTCGTCCAACAAAGAAATGCAACCGCTTCGAAGTTCCTGCTTAAGGCCAATCATCATCTCTTTTGTTTCCGACAGTACTTCAACGCCAAGTGTCCTGCAATAACACCCACCCTTGCAGTTTCGCTCTATCTAGCTCTAAACCCATATCCATCTACTAGAAACATACCCTCAAAAACGCAATCAAAGCTGTAGTAGATCCAACAGCCTTCTTTTCACTATCCTTAGCCCCAGCATCCTCCAACGTCCGTTCACAAGCAACCTGCAACACCTTGACAGGATCGAGTGCATAATAATCATTGATATCATAATCATTATTCGCGACATCATCAAAATAGTCCAACTGAGCTGCAACATGGTGCATAAGCCGCGACGAGAAGAGGGCTGCATTAGAACCCTTCACAACATCCTTCCAACCACCAACGCCATCAGCAACGCCCAGCCCGTCCTTCCGAATAAAGTAGGCGTCTTCGCCGACACGGACTGAGAAGCCGTCTGGTTTCAGGAGGGAATCGGTTGATGGATTTGATAATGAACTGGTAAAGTGGGTGTCAGACTTTCTGTCTCTTGCGGCGTCGTGGTCAATGTCGAGTGGTTTTGCGGAACCGGCGGCGGCGAAGGCGAATTCGAAGGACGGGCGTTTGAGTTGGGCCTTTTGTTTGTTGGATTGGTATTGGATTGGGTTTAGTTTAGTTTAGTTTGTTTGAAGAAGGAGGAAAGAAAAGGAGACACAAAGTACCTGGGCTATTAGTTCAAATACAGTTGGTTTGAGTGGTGGTTTGTTTGACAGGGTCGTGTTGGTTGTGGCAGCCTGCGTTGATCCACTGGTTGCTGCTGAAGAACTCGACAGTCGCTGCGATTGGATCAACCACGTAACGGGTGCACTCGATACTCGGAATCGGCGGGCAAAGGTGACAAGTGGCTGCGATGTTCGTTGGAGGTGTCGCAGCATTTCAACCATCAAATTCAGAATCAGAAACAATGAAAAGAATAGAGAGAAATGAATAACTGTTCTACATACTCAAACTCAACACCCTTCAATACACTACTTTTCAAACTTCGTTTATACTTGAACATCATAAACGCAATCTTTATTCCATGATAACTTTCTGTTGAATATAGAACTTAGAGAGATCTGAATTCGCTTCGCTGCTGTGCCTCCGTTTTGAGTCAGATATTTACAGTTGCTTCAGTTACAGATAGGTCAACCCAACGGACCAAAACTGATATCCACAGTGACAAGGTGTCTTATGTGGCTAACAACAGTCATTGATTCCTATCCAGCTTGAGTGGGCATACCCATATCACTTCCATATGGTTGCCACATTCAAGTAACATTGAGTGCTTGTCAAACGTCATGAAAACAACGATCCAAGGACAGAATGATGCTGCGCGAGGATATCATACCTATTCTTAAGCGATACATCAAGGTTTCACGTTCGAACTTTCAAGATATCTGCAGTTATCGATGCGTCACAGACACTCACTATCTTGGCTCCCACTCAAACGACACCAAAGATGTCCCCATCTAGAAACCAGTCAGAGCCAAGATGGGAGGCACGTTATCTATTCTGAAACTGCTTGACCCCCCAATGAAAATTGATAGGAATGTCAGAAATTGATAGGAGATTCGGTAGAGATTGGACAGCTTTCCACTCTGAGAGCCCCTCTCAAATTGGTCAAATTTTTACCACGAGGGGCCACCCGGAAAGGGTCAAAAAGGGAAGGCCCGTTTTTTCAGATTTCGCTTCATCAACTTGATCTCAAAACATCAACTGTGAGTTTGCTTGCCTCTCTCCTGTCACTCCTTTCGGTGGGATGGATTGTGGAAGCTTGTGGTTGGAGTGATCAAACGGCTTTCCGAGTAGTGACAGCTACTGACATGCTTCGCTATCCAATATCACACATTACCTTCGCTTCTATGACACCTCCGTCGATACCATACCTCTACCTTCTCTGAAAGTGTCCGATAACTAACCTGCTTCTCCCTGCCTCCAATAGATGGGTTTCTTCGACACTCTCAACCAGGCCCGTACTCAGGTCTACGTCATCTCCTTCGTCTGTTTCCTCTGCCCAGGAATGTTCAACGCCTTGAACTCCCTTCCAACTGCCGGTCCATCCGCCCAGGAAGTTAAGGACAAGCAGAACGCTGCCCTTTACCTCTGTTTCGCCATCATGGGTCTCCTCGCTGGTGGTCTTAACAACATCCTCGGACCACGCATTCTCGCCGCCATCGGAGGTACCGGTTACGCTATCTACGCTGCTGCTCAGTACAACATTTTCAAGGTTCAGGGTGGTGATGACTCTGCTCCAATCCCAGACTCTGCCAACACCTTCTCTATCTTCTCTGGTGCCTACATTGGTCTCTGTGCCGGTATGCTCTGGGCTGCCCAGGGTCAGATTTGCTTGACCTACCCAACTGAGTCCCAGAAGGGTACTTTCTTCGCCACCTTCTGGGTTATCTTCAACTTGGGAGCCGTGCTCGGTAACACCATCTCCACTGCTCTTTCCTGGGGTGCCGGTTCCTCTGGAGTTGCCATGAACGACGCCATGTACTTGATCTTCATTATTCTCATGGCCGGTGGTTCCATCGTTGCTTTCCTCATCCAGCCACCAGGTACCATTATCCGTGAGGACCAGACCCAGGTCGAGACCCCACCAACCAACGTTCTCCGTGAGTTCGTTGAGGTCCTCAAGCTCTTCACCAACCCAGCCATGTTGACCATCTTGATTCCATGCATGTCTTCCAACTGGTTCTACACTTACCAATTCGGTCCATTCGGTGACAACTTCTCTGGACGTTCCAACGGTCTTAAGGCTATCTTCTACTGGTTGTCTCAGGCTGCTGGTGCCTGGGTTCTCGGTAACATGTTCTTGGACAACACCAAGTACTCCCGTACCACCCGTGCCTGGACTGGATGTTACATTATGGCTGGTACCACTCTTGCTTTCTTCGGAGGAGGTGCTGCTTTCCAATACGCCTCCGTCAGCAACGGATGGACTGACAAGGGTAACCACTTCGATGCTGGAGACAACTTTGGTTCCTTCTTCGGTCCATTCCTCTTGTACGTCTGTTACGGTCTCTACGATGCTTTCTTCCAGGTCTACACCAACTACCTCATCGGTGCCATCTCCAACGACTCTGAGACCCTCTCTCGTTACGCTGGTTTCTACAAGGGTACCCAGTCTGGTGCTGGTGGTATCTCTTGGGCTTTGAACGGTTTCGTCTTCACCGCCTCCAAGGGTAACGCTCTTACCCCAACCACTCAGTTCTGGGTCATGGTTGTTCCATGTGTTATCTCCGTCTTCTTCTTCGCTATCTTCTGTAAGGTCTTCGTTAAGGACACTACTGAGGAGCACGCTGAGCAGGGATCCTCCATCAAGGCCCACTAAGCGCTGTTGCGTTTGTAGATAAGGGGGAACTGAATTTTTGAGTGGAATTGTATGTGAAATTCATTATTTTGCTATGATCTGTTTTTAAAAGTTCTTATTTCTTAGTTCTTTCCTGAATATATGATGTTAGAATTAATTGATACTTTATCTCCGTTCCTTTGACGTCGCTGAAAAGTCTTCGATAATTCATTTTGAAATACTCTGGCTCGATTATGACAAAAATTTGAATGCGGGGTTAAACTGCAAACGAATCTGGTAAGCATTTCACACAACACTTGCAAAAATAGGTTCTTCTCCGCAGCATATGTATTTGTTGACATGGTTAAATCTTGGTGGCACTGGAAGTTGTACTCTGCCAATTTGGAGCAATCACACGAAAAAATTGAGGCGTATGAGCTCACACTACTACAAGGTAAGACCTTCGTCTGTGTCGACTCAATACTGGTAAGTTTGCTATGGTTCAGCAGGTGAAGTCGCTGTAATCAACAGAATTCGGTTTCCATCTCCATTATCGATCTGTATTGGGTGGCTTACTGGCTTTCAACCTCCAAATCGGTAAAATTTTCGTGTCATTGATGCAGAGTTGAGCTGACGGAAGGTAGCTTTCCTATTCCTCCAAATCGAAAAATTTGGAGCTAGTTCAAAGCCAGAGAGCCACCCGAAGCTTTAAAAGGAGAAAGTTGTCACTCCCGTCACCCCTCATCAGTTCTATTGCCAATACAAAGTGAGTGCACTTTGACTCAAACCGCTTCAGATCAATAGATCACTAACACATTCGCTTTTGCAGATGGGTTTCTTCGACACTCTCAACCAGGCTCGTACTCAAGTCTATGTCATCTCCTTCGTCTGTTTCCTCTGCCCAGGAATGTTCAACGCCTTGAACTCTCTCCCAACTGCCGGTCCATCCGCTCAGGAAGTTAAGGACAAGCAGAACGCTGCCCTTTACCTCTGTTTCGCCATCATGGGTCTCCTCGCTGGTGGTCTTAACAACATCCTCGGACCACGCATTCTCGCCGCCATCGGTGGTACCGGATACGCTATCTACGCTGCTGCTCAGTACAACATCTTCAAGGCTCAGGGTGGTAACGATGCCGCTCCAATCCCAGACTCCGCCAACACCTTCTCTATTTTCTCCGGTGCCTACATTGGTCTCTGTGCTGGTATGCTTTGGGCTGCTCAGGGTCAGATTTGCTTGACCTACCCAACTGAGTCTCAGAAGGGTACTTTCTTCGCCACCTTCTGGGTTATCTTCAACTTGGGAGCCGTGCTCGGTAACACCATCTCCACTGCTCTTTCCTGGGGTGCCGGTTCCTCTGGAGTTGCCATGAACGACGCCATGTACTTGATCTTTATTATTCTCATGGCCGGTGGTTCCATCGTTGCTTTCCTTATCCAGCCACCAGGTACTATTATCCGTGAGGACCAGACCCAAGTCGAGACCCCACCAACCAACGTTCTCCGTGAGTTCGTTGAGGTCCTCAAGCTCTTCACCAACCCAGCCATGTTGACCATCTTGATTCCATGCATGTCTTCCAATTGGTTCTACACTTACCAGTTCGGTCCATTCGGTGACAACTTCTCTGGACGTTCCAACGGTCTTAAGGCTATTTTCTACTGGTTGGCTCAAGCTGGTGGTGCCTGGGTTCTCGGTAACATGTTCTTGGACAACACCAAGTACTCCCGTACCACCCGTGCCTGGACTGGATGCTACATTATGGCTGGTACCACTCTTGCTTTCTTCGGTGGAGGTGCTGCCTTCCAATACGCGTCCGACTCCAACGGTTGGTTCAAGAAGGGTCAGCACATTGACGCTGGTGACAACTTTGGTCAATTCTTTGGTCCTTTCGTCCTCTACATCTGTTACGGTCTCTACGATGCTTTCTTCCAGGTCTACACTAACTACCTCATCGGTGCCATCTCCAACGACTCTGAGACCCTCTCCCGTTACGCTGGTTTCTACAAGGGTACCCAGTCTGGTGCCGGTGGTATCTCTTGGGCCTTGAACGGTTTCGTCTTCACTACTGACAAGGGTAACAAGCTCTCTGCTACTACTCAGTTCTGGGTCATGGTTATTCCATGTGTTGTTTCCCTCTTCTTCTTTGCCATCTTCTGTAAGGTCTTCGTTAAGGACACTACTGAGGAGAGCGTTGAGCACGGTTCTTCCATCAAGGCTCACTAAATGGTGTGATGATTGAATGTAACGCGGAGTGAATATTTGCTATGTTTTAGACAGTTTCTATTTCTTTTCGTTCCATTGTATGAAATATATGGCTTGTAGAAACAAATATTCTTTCATTAGCTGAATACTTATGTATTAGAAAGAACAAATGTGGTATTGTCAGACAAATATATTGAGACGACCATATATTTCAGCTTCAAACAAAATTGATGTTAAGCTGAGTTTCCGTTTATAAGGCCCGGTTGGTTGCAATTGAATGCATACTACGATTATCGTACATACTTTAATGTTACAACTATCCAATTGTCCTCAACCCCCTCACAACAGTTTCAACCCAACGTTTCGCTTCCACCTCATCATCTAACCCAACAGAAAACCTCCACTCATCAACAACCCTCTGCTTCTCAGCTTCCGACAGCAACTCATACATCCGAATCAAATCCCCATCAACAACGTTCTGCATCCCATGACTTGCCGTCGACCGATACCGCATATAATCGTTTCCTATTCCACACAATCAGCAATCGGAACATTAAAAAAGAACTCGAAAAATACCTAAAAGCGGCCGTGTGGCTGGAAACGAGCTCAACACATCTTGCAACGCCTTCCACCGTTCAACCGACTCCTCTTTCAACCCTCTCACTGAAAACACACTTCCAAGTATCGATACCGCGTAAACAGTCTTCAACTCTTTGGCGCGTTTCACACCGTCATCAATTGTATCAGGTTCCTCCATATCTTCGTCTTCTTGTATGGAACAGATTCCTAAATCGTCGACTTCAAAGCCTGTGTCCATTTGTCCGGCGTGTAACCGCGTGATGGTTTCGCCGAGGTTGACGCAGAAAGAGGTTTTGAAGTGGATGTGTGGTTGAGAGCGGTCGGTGTTTGGAGTCGGGTTGGTGAGACAGTATAGTTCTCCAGATTTGTCAGCGACGAGGACTTTGGAGGTTGAGAGGGAGAGGCAGTCGGAAGGAGTTCGAGTCAGATCGTCACTGTGTTTGGGTTAAGGACTTCATGTAGAGGAGATGATGTGGTTTACCTTCGACAGAATGTAAACTGTTTTGTACGCGGTTCAAACGAGTACAACGATACAGAGTCGTTTGCGCCTCCGACAAAGATGTTTGAGCCAGAGACGCTGAGTGATCGAATTGGGTATCGGAGTTCGACTTTCGCACCACAATGTAATCTGTCGGAAACGTTATTTACATATCTAGCGATTGCCTGCAAATACTCACGCTCGACTCTCTGCTTCAATCTTGAGCTGATATAGACAGTTTCCAGATGCAACGAGTAGATAACTAGGATGCAACATTTATATCGCTTCATAAATAAAAAGCACGACAGCTTACCTCTTCATGAACGAGCACACAGCAAACACAAGTTCAGGCAACTTGTATTCACCCAGCTTCTTGATCTTGTACGGCGGCTTATACTATATTTAGGCATTAAATTCTCATATCTTAATTTTGAGAGCACTCACTGGACTTTTGTTTTCCACTTCCTTTAAACTATACACCAAAACGCGACCCTGTGACTTGACCCCCGGCGCCTCACGGTATCCAGCCGTCCCAATACAGATATACCGTTTCTGGTCTTTGATGTTCCACACAGTCATACTGTAGCACGACTCGCCTTTTGGAAGCACTTCACGGAGGTATTGAACGCCAGTCTCTGGATCAACAAGTTTGATTTCGCCAGTCATTTCAGTGGATCCAGATTCGCGTTTGTTGCAGGCTACGATGAGTGTGTTTGTTGCGTGGTCATGGATGATTCGGCGTGGTGGTTTTGAGAGAGTGTGGGAATGGCGGATTGTTGGGGTTACGGAGGAGGTTATGTCGAGAGAGATAAAGGAGAGAGTTGTTGGGGTTGAGAAGATGTATGTTGGTGGATTTGTTGACGATGTGAGTAATGCTACGTTTGTGACCTGTGCAGTGAAGCAGGGTTAGATCAATATCTGCTTGAAAAACGACCAAAAGATACGTACATTGTCGATGCAAACGGAGTTGAGCACTATGGTTGATGTTGATCCATTCTCAACCAACGAAGCACGCCACACTTTGTCTGAAAGTACAAGAACATGTGAATCTGACAGTGTTCTGGTTGGTATGAATCGAATGGGCTCGAGGCCCACTTTTATGGTATCCAGCAACTGAAATCCAAAACTTGAGGTGATGACATTGTATGCCAAAACATAAAACAAAGCGGTACCATCGCGAAGACCTGCAGAAAATAAGACACATATTACAAGACAAACTGAACCCACCGATTGCAAGAACCTCCTCGCCTCCAGAACGTATCACGCAATTCGAATTGGGAATTCTCCATCCACCATTATCAGCTCCCAACTCCAAAACACCACCGAAACTCAATCCAACATCATCCACCTCCAACACCAAAACCGCAGGCTCGTATGTTCCAACAAACACAACTTTCCGCCCCTTCACAACATCAAAACCCAAAGTACTCGGCTCAAAACCAACACTCGTTCTCGACACTTCCACAACAACATCCACGCCAACTCTCAAAACAACAACCTCCTTTCTTGCACCGAGACTAACTACTAAAACCCCATCCTCATCCCCAGCTGCACAAGTTATACTCTCCCCATCATCTGGAACCCACCGTCCCTGTTCCTCCCCTCCACCACGTCCAAACAAAACCACAACCCCAGCATAAACCGCAACAACCCCATCAACCCCAACTGCCCCCATATAAACAGCACACCCAAAACCCCCTCCCAAAAACTCAACCTCCTCAACACCCCCCACCTCCTTAACCAACCACCCCCTCGTCCCACCCAAATACGAAACCCCAACCAACCCCTCTCCACACCCCCAAACCCCAACAACAACACCACCCTCCCCACCCGCCTCCGCCTCCCCAACCCCCTCCCCACAAACCCCGCGCCCAACCGCCAAAACCCGCCCAAACGCACCATCCCCACTCGTCACATACCCAACCCCCCGCGAAACAACAACATCAAGCACGGGAGCCGCGTTCTCGATCCTGCAGACACGCGTTACGGTATACGTTGAAAGCGATATGGAGAGGAGTTCGCCGGGACACATGTCGCCTACGAGGATGTACACGTCGTTTGCGAGGTGTGTTAAATGGGAGGTATGGTTTCTGCGTGTGATGTATGTGACGTGTGGCGGGTGTACGGGGTTGGTGAGTGTGAGGGTTAGGATGTGGCCTGAGTCTGTTGCGAGGATGAATGTGTTTTCGGATGGGGTTTGGGCGAGGGATGTTATGAGTGGGTATGTGGATGTGGATGTGGGGGGGAGGGGGATTTGGTCGATGAGGGAGGTTTGGGATGTGTGTGTTAGGGTTGTTTGCGGGGTGGAGGGGGTTGTTGGGGTGTGGGTTATGTGGAGCATGTCGAGTGTGTCTGTGAAGAGGAGGAAGGAGAGGGGGTGTGTAGGGAGGGCGTGGATTGTTGTTGGGAGGAGGGAGGAGGGGAGGGGGAAGGGGCCGTATTTTGTTAGGTGGTTTGGTGGTGTGGTTTTGAATAGTGGGGGTTGTGGAGTTGGTTTTTTGTATTCGTAGATTATGATGGAGAAGATTCCGTTTCTGTTTTTTGAGGGTTAGTTCACGATGCAGAAATCGCACTTTCAGCTGGACATGTTAATGCCTCGAGCTTCGCGAGCCATCCTTCACCCATCCTTCACTTTATCATCACAGCTTCACTCATTCCCATCACAGCCTCACAAGATGAATCTTCTTATCTCATAAAATACACGTACTTGCACACGACCACAGCAAGGGTAACAACATCCAACCTCCCTGCCCCAGCCTCAGAATCCGGATACAAAAAGACGGCATCCCAAAAACTCCATCCTTCTTCTCGCACAGTAATACAATATTCCCGGCTGAACGGAACCTTTGCCGAGGAAGAAGAAGAAGAAGAAGAAGCAGAAGAAGACGTAGACGACGACGGCAGTGTAGGATCCAAAACAAAGAACGCAAAAGTAGTTTGATGGGCAAATACAGCCATCGCACGAGACAGAGGATCAACTGCTATCTTTTGGCCGGTAGAAGTATAGTTTAAGCCAGGAGGGGCTATTTGGAACTGGTGGACCAACTCAAATCTGTTTGGATGGGCATCTGTGTCCTGCAGAGAAGAGAAGGAGTCTGAATCCAAGCTGAGGCGGAGGAAGGAGAGAAAGCCCTGAGTGCAAGTAACTACTAGGAGAGGTTCTTTTGAGGAATCGAGGATGGCTGCGTCCAAGATTGTCCCAAATAATGGATGAATCTTTATGGAACCATCTTGCGAAAGAATGCCCAGTTTGTTCTTTTGGATTGATTGGATGGTTGGATGGGTAGTTCAAGCTTTCAGTGCCTTACGGAAAGATATTGAGAACACTCACTGATGATACAAGAATGCCTCGTGGTCCTTTTGAAGTGTGAAGAGTGAGGCTTCTTGTCCAGGCCGAGGACTCTCGGAATGTGGATGTCAGCACAGCCATTTCAAGACAAATAAATTAAGTGGATTTAACATGTAGAACAACTGCATAATGAATAATACTCTGATTTGAACCTGTAAGAAAGAAGGAGGCGGACGGAGTTCAGAGGATTGGGCACGTGCATTCGATGAGCGATTGCGTGATGTCCTTCTCAATCTGTGATGAGTAACAATCATCAATTGAACACAATGACACCACCACCACCCTCTCTGCCACCACCTACCACTACAACAAGTACTACTCCTAGCAACAGTAGCAACCAAGACATCGTGCACCTTCTCGAATCCAACCAGCGCATCCTCCACCACCACAGTCTCGTCCTCCAAACAATCGTCACCCTCCTCGAGTCGCAGCACTCCGAAATCAAGTCGCTGATCGAGTCGCGGCGGTCCGAGATCGGGTTCGAATCGCGATCTCTGTCGCTGCAGCTTCGGCGGCTGCAGCACCCGTTCCACGTGTTCCGAGTTTGTCTGGGCGATGTTCCCGACGACGTCCTCGCGTCGATCCTGGGCCATGTGCATCCGCGCTCGGTCTTTGCCCTGGCGCGCACGAGTCGCCGGTTCAAGCGCGTGCTCGAGGGTCCGCTGTTTGCCGCGCTGTCCGTTGCGAGGTTCGGGCGGTCCGCGGCGCCAACCGATGCGAACGAAGAAGCAGAAATGCTCGAACTCGAACGCATCTTCTTTCTGGCCCCAAACAAGTGGCAGTCCAAGTTTGCGAACACTTGTCTGTCAAAGAAAACGGACATCAGTTGGGGCATGGACTCAGACGCCGTCTTTAGAATCCCTCCTTCAATTCGCCTGCTCGATCGACTCGTAACCCTGCAGTTGTCCGGCATCCAAGGGACTATCCCAAAGGAAATCGGTGCTCTTGTTTCACTCCAAGACTTGGACCTTTCTCGTAACGCTCTCTCAGGCCCCATCCCACCTGAAATCGGTCATCTGCGTAACCTCAAACGTATTCAACTGCATCATTGTAACTTATCTGGTTCTATCCCCCCGGAAATTGGTGATTTGGTGAAACTCACGCACTTGTCGTTCAACAACAACAAGTTGACGGGTACTATCCCCAAAGAACTTGGAATGCTGAAAGAACTCAGGGATTTTCGCTTGGCTTTTAATCAGTTGACGGGTGAGTACCCATGACTAGGACTATTACGAGTGAGGAATGAGCGAAAGGAATGTCGAACACATGAAAGTGAATGACAGAAAACTGACTGACATCGAGAAATGGGATAAAATGAAGTTGGAGAGACTTAGGAAGGGAGAGCGAGTGCAGCAAACGAAGGATTTGAACAAACGAAGAAAATGTGAGGGCAGCGAATGATCTTTCATGAAAACGTGAGTGCGGCAAGTCTGCGAGGGATGGAGTTTCTCAACGAGAAACAGTGACTAAGAGCAGCTCTAGAAAGATAACAATCACTCTATCAGACATATTCTTACACATTTTCAAACAGGAACAATCCCACGTGAACTCGGACAACTTACAAACCTGACATGGTTCTCCTTGCGAGATAACAGACTAACTGGACCAATCCCACCTGAACTCGGAAACTTACGCAAACTACAATCTCTCTTTTTGTACGATAACCAGTTATCAGGTCGTATTCCACGCGAGTTCTTGAAATTGGTTAGTTTGGAGGAATGTGATTGTACAGGGAATCAAGGGCTTGTGCTTGATTTTGATATGCCTGTTGTTCAGATATGACATGAGGTGTGATGTGTTATTTTCAATAACGGAATTAAGGAAATAAAGAGACATGTGCAGACTGTTGGAGAGATTGACTCGTCCGCGTTTCATCAATCCACAAGAACTTAGTGACAGTATCATGGACGAAATCTTCACTGGTAATTACCCTCACAGCATCTGTAGCGGCAGTCCATGCCACGGAAATCAATCTCTACATTGAACCGGATTTAATGTGGCTGGCCGATTTTCAGATCCAGGGTTCGATTTGATGATTGGACTTTGTATAGGGGTTTTTGATTAGCGGCAGAAGCGGCAGGTCCAGCAAATCCATAAAAAGACCAGAGTGCACAACTCGTCTTTATCCATCAACAAACAAACCAAAAAAACCTCTTCTATCCGAAAAATGTCAGTTTCTCAAGCCTGTAACTACGCCCTTACGGCTCTCCAACAAGAATTCTCAGCATGTGGAAAGGCACCAAACAGCAACGCCACTACAGACTGTAACTGTACCTCACTCGGTAACTTATAAACACCCTTAAATTGGTTATGCTCATCCTCATCATCCCAAACAGACCCAGAGTCAGTCAACGCATACTGTAACTTCCCAGAAAACGACAGAAACACTTGGACAACATCTTATTCGGCCGCTGTCGATGCTCGTATGAATGCTTGTCTGTGAGTAATCGTCGTTGCATCAATCAAAAAAGCAAAAGCTGACTGTATTACGACAGCGCTGTCAACAAACCAGTCGTTCCAGCAACTGTAATCGCTTTGCCAAGCGACATTCCAAACCCATGGGCAGTCCAGACCGGTCCGCTTACACCAGCCTGTAACTACATCCTCACAGGCTTTGGTCAGCGATTCCGTAACTGTGGAAAAGGTCCAGACACTAAAGCTATCGACACGTGTATCTGCACTGGTCTATGTACGTCCATCTACTTTCCCTTTCCCTTTTTAATTTAACAACCCCTTTTTAACCATTGTCATAGACACAGAGTCACTCTTGGCTTACTGTGATCTTCCAGGAAACGATAAATCCAGCTGGTTCAATGATTATCAAAGCGGTGTGTCTACCCGTGCGACCTCATGCGTCAACGTCGGCTTGTCTGTGCAACCGATTCCTCTTGTTCCATTGCCAAATAATATCCCAAACCCGATTAAAGATACTCCAACGCCTGCTCCTCTTACTCCCGCGTGTAACTACGTTCTTGACGCGTTTGGGCAAAGGTTCCGGAATTGTGGAAAGGGGGCTGATGCTGCTTCTGCGAACACTTGTATTTGTACAGGACTTTGTGAGTGTTATCGCGTTTTAGACCTCGGCTTTATATTAACCATGATGTTCTAGTCACTGAATCCCTTTTGGCATACTGTGACCTCCCAGGAAACGACAAGTCCAAGTGGTTCAGTGATTACCAAAGCGGCGTTTCTGCTCGTTCAGACTCTTGTGCCAAAGTCGGCTTGGCTTTGACTCCTATTCCTATTTTGAGCTTGCCAGACAATATTCCAAACCCACTCAATGACACTTCTGCTTCAACGTCAACCAGTGTTGTTGCACCTTCACCAATTCCTCCAATCAAGACTACTTCCGCCGCAGCTGATGCCAAGACTAGTACTCCATCGAAACCAACAACCGTGGTTGGTTCTGGAGCTGGTTCAATTGGATTGGGTGGAGCTTTGGCGCTTGCTGTTGCCGCCTTGATTTGATTCATGTCACTATGACTATACCTTGCATTATTATTTTCCTGCATTTATCCAAGCTCATCTGATTTGAAAATACATCGTCATATGCATTCAAATTCTGAAGTTCTCTCCTTTCCGTACGACCTTTAACAACGAATGGTTTCTCAGGTTCTCCCAATTTGAACTGGAACATTGTTGAAAAGTTAAGTAGATTTATTTAACAATGATTCGTGTGAGTTCTTGCAACCAAATTCTCAAATTAAATTCTGACGCAATTCGATCAAGCAAGGCGGAGATAGATCAATGCCCGATGTCTTCGCATCAAAGTTCGATTCATCCTTTTTGATTAGCGGCAATTCCAAACGAACGTTAAAAAACTTGACTTATATAAACCTACAACTCAAAAAAAAAAGCCTCGTAGAATCATGTCCGTTTCTCTTGCTTGCAAAGGTGCTCACTCCATTGGATTTTCTGGGGCTTAGGTTCTTGCTTGTGCTGGTTTGATTTAGTACTTTAGTTAATTATTCTTACTCCTACATTTTTTGAAGTCCATATTGAATTACTAAAAGAAGTCATCTTATTCAACCGCCTTTTCTTCCTTTTTTTTTTAGTGAAACACGGAATTTGGGAAACGTGCTCCAAAAAATCTTAACTTTGAAATGAAGAGTGCGTACGATGCTGTCGCCGATGTCGAAGCCAGCGTTCTGGAAGCAAGATATGCTGCAACATCTGTGCGTAAGCGGGTTAACGATTGGATGAGCGTTAGCTTCGTCAGGGTTTCTAAGAAGGTGACCAAAGATTTGGGGATGGACTCAAACGAGCCGGTTCAGACGAAAAAAGCGCTTGAAGACACAAAAGAGGTGCTGGGATTGAAAAAGCAAGAAGCACATTGCGATGTTAATTCAGGGATACGAAATGATCAATTCAGCACAAGCGGTTCAATGAATAGACTTTGGGCGTGTTCCTCGGTCGTAAGCGGCTCCGTTACAGCAGTTGGTGTGCGACAAATGATGTATAACCTAGCATCTGAAAATATTGCCTTCTATGATCTATCCCTTGACAAAGAGACTTCAATACGTTATGACGACAACAACCTGCTGTCTCTCAATCTTGTATTCGAAACCAAAGATCATATTTATGGGTTTGAGAATGCCCTCCTCAAATATATTGAAAGCTTCAACCGCCAACATCAATGCATTCTATCTTTGATTCTTGAGTCATTCAATTTCTCTCTTCTTGCAACCTCATCAGATTCGCAGCATCAAAGAGTTTACCACCAGGACTATTGTCGGTTAGACATTGAGGATTCTCCACCAGCTTTGGATACTCAGTTCTACGAGCATCCAAAAACTTCGTGTGTTGACATCAATAATCCATTGTTTTTGCATCAACGAATCGAAAATGAGAATATATTCTCTCAAATGTTCTGCCAACCCAACAAATGCTATTTATTGGAAAAGTCATCTTGTTTTGGAGCTCGAGAACGATTTGAATCAAACGAAAACAATGTTATTCTACTCTCTAAAGATTTCCATGCTTTGGTTGATGCACTTAACGGAGACGTTCCTGGAATTTTAATGGCGTTAAAATCGTATTCTCGTCTTCCCAGCAAAGAGACAGGACGGTTTGAAGTTGAAGTATTTGTGGAATTCTTTGAAACTACTCTTGAGGAAGTTTACTCTCCCCGCTTGAAATCTGATTCCCTTAAATTATCTGACCTTGTTTGGAGTACGCCTCTTTCGGTTGAGAATGTGGACGACTTTAAGTTCTGCTTAACCTGGAAAACGGAGAAGACATCAGAGCAATGGATAATGATGGGTCGTCGTGAATTTAATTACCGTCAGTTTTAATATAAAATATGGCGAATTCTTTTGCAATGTGACAGCCAGCTGATGTGTAATACCGCCACATTTTATTCTCCTGAGGGTGTTACGATAACTGACACAACGAACATCATGACCAACGGTAAGAATAGCTCATTTCATTTCGTGTGATTCAATGTGAGGTGTTGAAGGCTGTTGACCTCTCTTAAGCGGAGATCTTGTGGCTGGTTGATGTTCGACTCACAACCACGTTTCATAAAACCCGGGGTCTTTCCCTGTCCCATTAAACATCTTCAATCCATATCAAACAAATGTCCGTTTCCCAAGCCTGTAACTACGCCCTCACTGCCCTCCAGCAGGAGTTCTCCGCCTGTGGCAAGGCACCAAACAGCAACGCTGCCACGGACTGTAACTGCACATCACTTGGTAATGAAGGATCTCCCCAAGTTGATCATATTAATCAATTATCGTCTGCAGATCCTGAGTCAGTCAATGCCTACTGTAACTTCCCAGACAACGACAAAAACACCTGGTCCACTCCTTACTTGGCTGCTGTCGATGCCCGCATGAACGCTTGCCTGTGAGTGATGTGGCTTGTGTTTTCGCTAACTCTCTGGGTTTCTAAGCCATTTGTTTTTAGTGCTGTCAACAAGCCTGTCGTCTCAGCAACTGTGATTGCTCTCCCCAGCGACATTCCAAACCCATGGGCAGTCCAGAACGGCCCACTTACTCCAGCCTGTACCTACATCAAAGAGGCGTTCCAACAACGCTTCAGTAACTGTGGAAAGGGCCCTGACGCGAAGTCCATTGATACCTGTATCTGTACTGGTCTCTGTATGTACTGTCTTGTCCATGTTGACAAGACTAATTTCCTTAACTTTAGTTACCGAATCTTTTTCCGCATACTGTAATTTGCCAGGAAACGATCAAGCCAGCTGGTTGAACCTTTACCAAGACGGAGCCGCCGCTCGTTCGAATTCATGCGCCAAGGTTGGATTGCCATTGACTGCTATTCCAATTTGTCTCTTCCAAACAACATTCCAAACCCGCTTCCAGCAACTGCTACTCAATCGGCTCCTGCTGCCACTTCTACTACTGCTGTTGCTCCAGTGCCAACTGCTCCTTCCTTAACCACTGCTGTTGTGAGCACTGCTACTGCTGTTTTGAACACTGCTACGACCGCTGCAGCAAAGCAAACTACTTTGAATGCCTCTTCTGGAGTTGTTTCAGTGCCCTTGTTCGGAGGAATGCTTCTTGCTTACGCCTTTTTGATTTGATTTCGATGTACCTCGTGTAACTCCATCTAAAATATTTAAAATTAAATCGTCATGTATTTTGTGTGTTGCGGAAATGTTGAGATATCAAAATTACGTTCTTATTTTATAGATTACTGAATATGAGCTGAAAATAGTGAAGAAGAAAGGCAAAAAGGGCAAGAAGATATTCTAAACAGCGACAGAAGGAGTAACAGGATTATTTTCGGCCACAACTGATACTTTTGGTGGCTGTTCCGTGGAGGCTTGGTCATGTTTGCGTGAGTATTCGTCGATCTACACGGACCATTATTTAACGAAAAAAAAAGATTGCAAGTCGCACCTTCTCCAACAGAGTAGCACTGTATCCAGGAGAGTAATACCTCACAATCTCCTCAGGGTAACACTCATTAATCGTCCGAATAAACTCTCCCATTTTTGTTCCATTCAAGATATTAATCTGTCCCGCATTAGGTCCGTCGCACTACCCAATCCAGCCGCAATCTCTTGCACCCTTTGCAACCCTCCACTCGTCACAAACGCCCGTCGCGCCGCAACATCGTTCGGCAAGATCTTTGCAAACTGCCCCACAACGTACTTGAGGACGTTGAACGGCGTAGACGGCTGAAGAAGCGGTTCCAACGCGTCAAGATACAATGTCTTTTCGAGGATGCATTTGAGAGCGCGTTTGGTTTTGGTTTTGAGGTCGGAGCCGACGTCTTTGTCGTCTTCGAGGGCGTTGGGGGCGGCGGTAGGGTTGGATGTGGATGTGAGGACTTTGAGGAGTTTGGGGAGGACGGCGTTGTCGGCGAGGATTTTGGCGTGGTCTGGGGAGTGGCGGCCGATTTGGCCGAGGGACCAGGCGCAGGCTGCTTTGATGTGTTCCTCGGTTTCTGTGTGTTGAGATGATTAGCTGCTTTGTATAGTGAATTTAGAAATTATACCAGTGACGAGAGCTTGAGCGAGAGGTGGAACACCCTTCGCCAAATAACAGCCAAGGCCAGAGTTTCAGAGAACGCAGCGATATAGCCCAACGTCATAATTCCAGGAAGTCTAGCATTTCCACGAGCATCAGTGACGTAATCCACAACAGCAGCAATTCCTCCCGAATTGACAATCAATTGAGCCAACTGGTTTTAAATGTCAGTTACTTTGACATCAACCACATATTTACCTCTGGAGTGTGCTTCGCGATTTCACAAATCAAAGTAGCGCTGTTCTTTTAACATATCCGTCTGAATCCTTCAAACAGTTCAACACATTCGGGAAGATTTCCCCGTCAACAACTGTCTCGGCCAAGTCCACAGTGTGTTTTGAGATCTGAGACAACGCAGAACAGACTTGGCGACGGAGTTTTGCGTCGGGGTTTCCGAGGAGTGGGCAATGAAGGGGATTGTGTTTGCGTCGACTACTGATTGGGCGAGCTGGTGATGCCATTAATATTCGGAGTCATAAAACAATTTTCAAATACCTCGGGAGAGTGCTTAGAAACATCACTCAAAGCACTAGCCGCGATTCTTCTCAACGAAAGCTCAGGCTCTTGCACACAGAGCACCAACAACGGAATAGCGCCGGCGTCAACAACAGCTTGAGCCAAGTCTAAAATATTACTTTTAGTACTCATATGCACATTGAAATGGGGGTTTCTCGCCTCCATTATGTCTTGCAATGTACCCAAGAGCCCATGCAGCACTCTCCTTCACTCCAGGATCAAACTCCTCCAAACACGTAACCAACGCGTTCAAAGCCCCAGAATCAACAACGGACTGCGCGAGCTCCGGAGAGTGCTTTGAAACAGCACGGAGAACGAAACTCGCAGCTTTTTTGTAGAATCTCTGTTAATTTTAAAAAAAAATCAGCCCATAAAAACACATATGAAATAGCTCACTTCTGTTCACTCAATGAATAAACCAATTGAGGCAAGATATCCGAATCCACCACAGCCTCCGCCAGTTCCTCGTTATAATTCGCCAACCGCCCCAAAGCAAGCGCTGCAGCGTGTTGGATAGCGGGGATGTTGTCAGAAGGAGGGGACGGAGGAGAGACATGACGCCTGCTGATTGGAGGGCTTCGATGTTGGATTCTCGGGAGGCGAGGTCTGCGATCGTTTGGACAAAGAGAGACGCTCTTTTTGGTATTTCTCAAAGACGGAGAAACGATACGCGTGTTTGGGATTGCGTGGGACTGGTGCGTTGTTGCGACGGTTTGGCCGGTCATTTTGGAGGGATTTTGGTTGTGGCTTTGGTTGTGGTCAAATGGCTGAGTGGCGTCAAGCAGATTTTGGAGAACTCAATATCGATATATGGTGAATGGAATAGTTGGAAAGACTGCTGTTCTTGGGAAACGATAGAGGACGTCTTGGAGAGCAGCAGTATTGTCTCGTTCAGTGAAAATCCCTTTCACAACCTCACTCCATCCATGAAAAATCGAAAGATAATTGCTAAAAGCCGGAGTTAAATTGGACTCCACTTTCGAATTCAGCGAGAAGGCGCGTCTAGTATGAGGTTCATGTTGTGTTATTCTGAGACCTTTCTCCCGTTTCTCCATATTATCTATGTCAACGATAACTCGCATGTTTATATATAACAACAATATTTCATTCATTAATTCCCGTCCAAGAACCCACTTCAAGAAATCAGCAACTTCAACAACTGCATCTGCTCATCACTCCCATCCACAAGCGCCTTATCAATCGCCCCAAAGCTTCACTCATCCTCGCCTTCTGCGCACACGTCAATTCAACGTCACTCAACATACGGTCGTGCAACTGTTACAGTTTCATGTTAGAAATGCCGAGAATATCGGACCGATCACTGTACCTGAGAAACAACTTGAGTTCCTGAATATCCTTCTCGAGTCACTCTTTGGACTGCTTGTTGGATAACGTAGAAGTCTTTCTTGACCCACGCGGAGAAGAGGTCGTCGACGACGCGGAATGGAACCACCTATTAGACGAGTTAAGTTTAGGAAATAGCAAGAGTTACCAGCAAGAGATGCTTTTACCCCTGCAATTTCGACAATGCGTCTGGCTGAATGACTTCATCTTGATGCAATCTGTACGCGCTTTGCAGGTACATGATCGCTTTCTCAAGTCCCTTCAGACACGGTGATGAGCATATCATTGTCTGTAGTCTGTTTTTAGAGAGACGCAGCACCACGATGCAACAGAAATGGCTCAATCACCTCCGAACATATTGAACTCGCTCAGCTTCCGCGATTTCCATGAGACGAGACTTGATCTTGTTTGTCGAGAGGCTTGAAACGGAATTTGGAGCATCGACTTGCGAGGGGTTCAATGATTCTAGATGGTACCAGTTAAAGAGTGTTATGGGAGAAGGGGTGGGTGAATGGGGAGAGAACCTGCTGACGTAGTTGCAAATGAGACAGAAACGAGTCATTTTTGAGTATGTTTCCATGGTTCTTCGGAGCGCGGATTGGGCATCCATTGTCATTGAATCAGCTTCATCTGAGGAGTGGACGAGAAAGAGGGGTATTAGAGTTCTAATGGGTCAAAGTAGATATTGTACCCAGAATAATGAGCTTGAATGGAGGCAGCGAGTTCTTTCTGTTGTAGGCATTGAGTACGTGAATGTCCGAGAATTGATGCGTTACCCAGACGAAACACCAGACGACACAGTCACTCGAGCAAAGTTCTTGACCTTTTCCCTCACAATATCAATTCCTCGTTCATCTGAAGCGTTGAGTTCGAGGACACGCGTCTTCATCGCTTCTGGACTTTGTTGGTGTTAGTGTCGTTGTTCCATTGGCCAAGGAGGGATTACCCGTAAATGTCCCGAGCAAGCGCAAGAATCGTTGAAGTCTTTCCCGTTCCTGTTTGGTTGAGCGTGTCAGCGTGTGCGTGATTGATTTGGCTAAGCGAGACGGACCTGGAGGACCATAGAAGAGCAAGTGCGGAAGCTGCTCAACCAGGTTAGCATGGGTAATGCCTATTCAAGACCGGGCATACGTTGTTTGACTCGAGGGTCTTCTTGAGGACATTCACAGTCTCTTCCTGGGCTGAGATATCATCCATTCCACGTGGTCGGTACTTTTCAATCCTGTTAATTGTTTAATTGTATTAGAATACTGAAGGAGGAAGGGCATCAGACCATGGCTGGTTCTCTGTTGAAGTTGCTTTCTTTGGCGGTGGTTGGTTGTTGCTCATCTTGCTCTTTGACTTTGACTCTGACAAAAAGCAGATCCAAAAAACACAACAACAATGAGTGAACCTGGAAAGACGCTCTTCCTCGGCCGTTTGGGCACAAGAGTTGAGGTGTGTATTTGGATTGGCGATTGGGATTAGTTGGATTGGATGGGACTTGTCTCCTATGGGCCCCCTTCTCCTCTCGAGGACAACTAAGCACTCACCCTCCTCCTTTCTTCTGTCTTATTAGACTGCTGAACTCGACGAGATCTTCAACAAGTTCGGAAAGGTGTCCCGGTACGTACTAGCCCCTGCTTTCTCCCTTTTTCGCACCCACCTTCTGACAATCCACTGTGACATCCCTCCAGACTCGATATCAAGCGTGGCCAGCAATACAACTTTGGCTTTGTCGAGTACGAAGAGGCCCGTGATGCCGCCGATGCCCAGCGTGACGTTGACGGGAAGGAGGTACTTTGATTTCCTTCGCTTCGTTTCACTTTCGTGCCTGTGTTTGCCTGCGAGTGAAACCCTCCCTGGATGGACGTGTCTGTGCGAGAGCCCATGTGCTGCCGTGTCTGAATCAGTGTCGGAGTGCCTGAGAAGCCTGAGAAGCCTGAGTGCCAATCAATGTGTGGGATGCGCAGTCGCTGTTGCTTAGTCACCTCCCTTTGAGCCCCGTGTCTCGTGCGTTGTGCCATGTACCCGTGTACTGTGTGCCTTGTTGAAGGAAGAGTCGGCGGAGACTCTTGATGCCAAACGTGTGTCCTCATGAGATCGCATTTTGTCACTTGCTTGAGGGGATCCTCTTATCCCTGTCCCTTCACACCTCCTTCCCATGTTGTCTATGCGAGTATCGGGCCAAAAGAGAGAGAGTCGTGTGGCAGAGTCGCTTTCATCCTCCCGTCCCGTTCATTGTGTCCATATCTGTGCCTCGTTTTTCGTAACACTCCGAACCCCCCTTTCTCCTCCCTGAAACTAGCTCAGCGACGGCTCTCGTGTCGTGGTTGAATTCGCCAAGGGAAGCTCAAGACCTCCACGTAGAGAGGGTGACCGTAACTCCAACGAGTGTTTCAAGTGTGGTAAGGAAGGCCACTTTGCTCGTGACTGCCGTGAAGGTGGTGGTGGTGACAGGTTCGTTTTTTGCTTTCAGTAGTGTCCTCTTCTTGATTCTGGTTCTTCATATACTTACCGGTATTCTAACAGATACGGAAGCCGTGGAGGTGACCGTGACCGTGGTGACCGTGGCGGTTACAGAGACCGCTCCCCACCTCGTCGCAGATACGACGACAGAGACCGTTCCCCACCCCGTCGCAGATACGATGATGACAGAAGACGTGACGATGGAGGTGACAGACGTCGTGATGACCGTGACCGTTCCCCACCAAGACGTGACGACCGCGACCGTTCCCCACCAAGACGTGATGACCCACCAAGAGATGATTAGATGATATGCCACGCAATGCCTTTTTCGTGTTTGAAAAGGGTTTTATCTTGTTTATTATTCGTATTGTTTTTGGGAGGTCTTTGAGCCGCATATTTGGGGAATTATGGAGTTAACACATCTTTCTGAATAAACACTATCCATAATGAACCCTTCGATTCAAAAAGAATCCTAAATTACAACCATTGTCAAAGATGTGTCGAGCACTTACAAGAGATTTACCAACTCGCATACAAAAAAGGAAAGACAGAAAAGGGCACCAAGGCCAAGAAGATGTCTGCCAATACTCCATCGGCAATCCTTGCCAACAAACTTACAGCAAACATCACCATTGGAATACTCGGATGGTACTGCTACATCCCTGGAATCCAGTACAACGGATCCTACGCGGCAGTTTACCCAGAAGCCTACAATTCCACTTACATTGATTTGAACGGAAACTCTGGCGCTACTTGGGTCTTTGACGCAGCCGCCCATGCTGCAGCCAACATTATCAACACGCGTGCAGATATCCTTCCATATAACTACGTAAACATCAAGAGGTAACCTCACCCTTCAAGAATTTTCCGACTTCACACATTCATTGTCCTCCATTTACTCATATTACTACACCACCATTGTAGATTCAGTGACTGTGGAGCATACTGGCCAACAGTCGACACAGACTTTTCGTTGAGTTGCACAAAAATTTCTGAAAACCCGCACTGTATCACTGACAAAAAAGATATATTGTTCACTTAGTGGACATACAGGTGGATTCGCAATGTCAGTAATGGGAATGGACGTGGGAGCTCGATACCCGGACGTCCTCGGAATCACAGGTCAAGAGTACAGTGCAGTTGCAAAGTGAGTCTCCATAACCTAATAATTTCTCCCACATAAACTTTAAAAAAAAATAATAATCTGGGGTTGTTCAACAGAGGAACAGCAGAAGTATTCGGGAAGTACCAAGTCCCCTTCTGCGGCACAAACTCAGCGGCACCGTCTCTCAGCGACAAGAACAAGTTCCCGTACTTTTTTCGGTTGATTTCGTCAAGCGGTTTGGGGAACTATGTTGGTGTCTTGCTGCAAAGCTGGAATGTTACGCGGATGGCTATTATCGCGCAGTCAGATGATTTACTTGGAAGTGGATGTAAGTATTAAAAAGTTTTGCGGAGGAGAAAGGTTTTTTTTATCGAAGATGTTGTGTAGATGCAAAGGATGTCCAAACGAATGCTCCGAAATACGGGGTTAGCTCTATTAGTATGATTAATTTGAAAGGAAAGTTGACCCAGGATATGGTTAATTACGCCAAGATTGCTATTCAACGAGATGATGTCAGGTTTGTCAGATTTATGTTACAAAACAATACACGAACTGAAACCCTCTGGTTTGGATAGATATATCTACATCTCAGGGCAGGTAGACTTTGTTAGCAAAGCGTACTTCAGTCTCGCATTGATTGGAATGGTTGCGCCACAATACGTTTATATGGGCTCCAACATTCCTGGTCGAATTACAACAAGCATGGGTCTACTTTCAAAAAACTGTAATTCACGACGATAATCCATACTTAAACTTGCTAAAACGTTTTTAAGTGACCAGCTTGAACAAGAACGTGACTCAAATGGCGGCCTATATGCAAGGATTCATTGGGATGTATTCCAACCAAGCTCAAGCAAATAATCCCATATGGCTTGACCCATTTTACCAGCAATTTAAATCGATAGTTAAATTGGATCAACAGACTGCTGAGTAAGTCTGTTCATGTTTGGTCTTGTCTCACAAATGGCGACCTAGCGATCAATATTTAAACTCAGGCGCAAACATTACATTATGGGGTGTTAATAATTATTTTGACTGTGTCATGACGTTATTGTTCGGATTCGACAAGGTATTCCACTTTCTTCTCCTTCAGTGTGGTTAAAATAACCTTCTTTTTTTTTCGTGCAGTTGTTGAAAGACAACCCAAGTTTCACGCCTCAGCAGCTGGCCTCCAGACAGCTTTCACAATATCTTAACTACTCGCAGTTTATCAACACAAATTACACAGGCTTAACAGCTGCCAAAATCTATTTGAACTCTTTAGGAGACATGGTTGCACCATACGTCGTCACGTCTTATACAGGAGTCTACAAAGGTGGCTTTCAGTCAAAAAGTGAGAGTTCATATTTCAAGTATTCTCTCTTATTCAAGGACTAACTTCTTTTGATAGCGTTTGCAATGACTGATACTCTAGGAACCAACATAACCTTCTTGAATGGAACTTCACCTTTATTCTATGGAGGTAAATGCTAGGTTTGGATGTCCCTTAGGTTTAACCATTTCGGAAAAGGCTCGTCGATTCCACCCCCTGATGGTCCTATCGCAATTCCTCTAAACTACCTCTCAAACACTATCGGAACATCCGCAGGTAGCGGCATAGTCGCCATGTTCGCTCTAGGAATAATCGTGAGCGGCTGCTTCCTCACCTTCTTCATCGCCTGGCAAAAAGACAAGAAACTTAAGATGCTCTCGATCCCAGAATCCGTCGTCACAATCATCGGAAGCTTTTTCTGTTACCTCTCGATTATTTTCCACTTGAACGCACCGACGAAGCAGCTCTGTGTTGCGAGGATTTGGCTTGTCTTGATTGGTTATGTGCTTATGATCCAGCCGGTTATTATGAAGAATGTGAGACTCTATATTATTTTGAAGTCGAAAAAGAGGCTTGACGCGGCAATGTTGACGTTGATTAATCGGATTGCGATTACTGTTGGGATTCTTGTTGAGTTGGTAAGTTTTACATCGCAATTCGTAGAGTCGTTTGAAATATTAAGATGATTGTATAGGCTTTGCTCGGATATTGGGTTGGTGGCTCCAACACAGGTCCACTTCAAGTAATTGTTGGAACCGATGCATTCGATATTTGCTCCAGTGTTAACAAGCCATCTTCTGTTTCAATTCAAGTCCTTGAGGGATATACGATTTTCGTCCACTGTCTCCTCTTTGTCCTCGCTTACATGATGAAAGACGTTGACCAGAAATTCAATGAAGCACCAGCCCTCTCCACAATTGGAGTCATGAACGCAGTTCTCTTTGGCGTCATCATGATCCTCCCCTCTAATCCAACACCAAGCATGGACTTGATCCAATGTATCTGCATCTGGATCGGAACAACCTTAACCCTATTGATCCTCTTTGGTGCCAAGATCTACGAAGTCATTTTTGACACAATGAGTGAAAAGGGGCTCCTCAAGATGTCGATCAAGTCTACATTCGACGCAGGAAGAAGTTCTGCAAAGTCCGGGTTCGCCTCCTCCAAGATGGTTTCAGCCGTGTTTGTCCCCGCGATGCCGAAAGCAATTAAGCAGGATACTTCCGAGCATAGCCAGGACTCGAGCAATCAAGAAAAGAGTTGTAAGCCCTTGCAATATTATAAAATTCATGTACTCAATTTCCATTTTAGCTTCAAGCGCTGAGGCGTCAATGACGAGTAATGCTCCACTGGTTGGAAGTCCCATGAGTCCAACAAGTCCAACGAGTCCAACGAGTCCAACGGGTAACGAAAAGAAAGGTGAAAGAAATTGAATACTTTGACTTTTCCACTTATATCCGGATACCTTTTACAGAGGAAAAGGCTAAAGCTACTGGCCCCAGTAGAGCGATGGGTGGTCTCAGTAAGTATTTCCACTCGTTTGGATTCACCATATATTAAAGCGACATCGCAGTTAACAGAAACAACCAAACAACAAGTGGTTTGAAGGCAACTCCCAGTATGAAAAAACGTGAGCCTACCACCATTTTCTTTCGATCAATGTGTTCACGAATTTTTACAGTTGCATCGGGTGGAAAGGACGTGAAAGAAAAACGAAGACCTTGTCACTGTAAACCTATTGTACGTAGTCTTGAACATTCCTCAAATAGATTAACCAAAACGATATTGAAAACACCAGCTCGGCATCCACGTTTTCAAAATCAAGACCTCAAAGACACAAGTGCTCTGGAACGTCTGGAACGGCGGAGTCTGTTACTTCAACAACATCCGTAAACGAACATGGATGTCAATTGCAACTCTCGATAAAGTGTACGCGCTCACAATCATGTCCACCGTCAAGTGTGAAAGAATCGCTGGAACAAACCAAATTTCTCTGTCGGACTTTCCGTCTTTTGCTTTCAACGTTGTAATCGAGTTTAAGGATGAAAAAGCTTTAGAGGGATTCCTCTCCGAATTCACTGCACACAAGGCACATATGCTTGTTCAACATGAATGATTCTCATAGTGGGGGGAAATAAACAGCTGTTCAGTAGAAATAAACCATCATTTATTAGTTTCAACTTAATCTGAACCAATAACCAAATCGCAAAATTCGTCTGCGAGTTGAAGCAGATAGTCTGCATGTTTCAACTCTGCCAGCCAATCTTTTGGTAGTCGTTCATATCCTATACGACAGCCCAGTAAGGCTCCAGCCACGGCACAGTTTGTATCCGCATCTCCGGCTTCCCTTGCCAGCTCAGTAATAATGCGTTTGAATAGTTGACCTTATCAGGAAGTATTTACTTGACACACGCGAAATCAAAGAATATAAAAAGCACACTTACCAGACCAATGAGAGGAAGTTCTTGTCATTTCGTCGCGTTCATATTGTGTCAAAGAGCTTGGGTTCAATGCTCTTGAAGAACAGTAGAGTGCTGATCCAAGAGCTTTGTAGGTGTATCCAATTGAACTGGATTCATCGAGTTCGAGGGATTGGAGGTTGCTTGGAAAGCAGAATGAAGGGAGAGCGGAAAGATGCTCTTGGGCGTTGAAAGGAATGGTCGAATCTTGGTACATGTTGAGAATAGGAGAGGCATAGGTGTCAATAATTCTTTGAATAGCTGATTCGTAAGTCGATTCCGTGCCTAACTGTGATATGGGTACTGGATTATATTCTGATGTTTCTTCGAGTCCTTCAGATGGTGTCGATGGATTGGATTGATCTAAAATATCAAGAGAGCCGAGTTCTCCCTTAAGCATACTTGAAATCAGAAGTGCCACGACAACACAGGAGAGAGAGCAACGAGGGTCCGCATGAGTGACTCTTGCTGCATCCATCGTCTGCTTCACAACAATCTCAGTATTCCAAAAGAAGGGAACTCCAGTAATTGCTGTACGCATGACTGCTCCATTTGCGGCGAGAGAGCAGATTGATGTCAGCCAAACCACAAAGGCAGCCAAATGTGGATCAGCGTCAAAGTTCGGAGAGCGAAGTGCACGTCTAGACCGATTAGATAACAATATACTATATAAATGCAAACATACCCCACACTCATACCAAGTCCATATGGCAGCTTATTCAACTGTGGAAGCCCCACCGTCGCCCATGTCTTCAACGCACCGCCAAAGTGGTGCACATCGACCCGTCCTTCGCACGTTCCAATCGAGGTCAGAAGCACAATCAACTGGTCCGTGTCGTCGGTAAAGTCCGCCTCGGCCCAGCGAATCCGGTGCCGATCACGCACAAATTGATCGAATTTGATCGGCGCCGAAAGTGGATGCGCACGTGCCGCATCCGTTTTAGTCATGAACTCGGTCGCAAGCCCAAGCGCGTCGCTCAAGCCACAGCCAAGAACAAGGCCGCGCACTCGGCTTCGCAGCTCGGCCTTGCCCAAGACAGAGGCTCTTTCGGGCATGCGCGGAGACGGTGGGTACTCGGTAGTGGTGGAGAATGCGGGATGGAGGTTGTGGGAGGGGACATCCAGTTTGGGTGGCTGGTCTGTCAGTGGTGCTGCGTGGAACAACGAGGTGATTGCTTGGAACATCTTTTTATCAGAATGTTAATTAAATACCCTAGTGTCCCATAAATGTAGATTTACCGTTACTTCTTTTCTCAGATGCCATTGTTTAAACCAAGTGATGGTACCAACACAATGCCCATTTACGTACAATACTAAACCATTGTTAGAATATCTGCCAAAATGAACGCTCCCCTTTCCCCCCTGTCCAACAAGCTACAAAGTAGCATTACAGTCGGGATTGTGAACTGGTACTGCTATATGCCAAACATCAAATACAATGGCACGTGGGCGTACAGTTACAACTCCACATTTGATCCATCAAGAATCAGCTTTAGTACTCAAGGTGGGATAGTTTATATCCAAGACGCAGTTGCAGCAGCCGCAATTGACATTGTGAATAATTCACCGGATATTCTTCCTTACACAACTGTCAACATCAAGGTTTGTGTTCTTCTATCAATGATTTTCAAACGGAGAAATTAAAATCTAACTATAATTACAGCGGTTCACGGACTGTGGTCCATGGTGGCCTCAGGTTGACAGAGCCTTCAATGGTCACACAACAGGCTACGCTATGGCTGCAATGGCCACAGAAATTGCAGAAAAGCACACAGACGTCATAGGTTTAACTGGTGGGGAGTACAGTGGAACAACAAAAGGCACTGCTGCAATGTTTGGAGCATATCAAGTAATTTTAACACACACTATCAACATATTTTCTAGTAAATTTACGACACTTTTAGATCCCGTACTGCTCCGCTATCGCAGGATCTCCCGTCCTCTCGGACAAAGACAAATTCCCATACCTCTTCAGAATGATTGCCTCCACAGGATACGGTAATCACGTCGCAACACTTCTTTCCGCATGGAACGTAACTCGCATGGCTATCATTGTCCAATCCGACGACATACTTAGCTCCGGGTTTCAAACAGACATTTCACGAGCAATGAAAACCCGAGGAATCCGTGTAATTTCAATAATCAATCTCAAAACCCCATTGACTCTTGCCTCCGTGTTGCTTGCAAAAGAGGCCCTCTTGCGGGCTAACGCGAGATATATCTACATTGCCTCACAAGCTGATTACCTAAACAAACTATACTTTAGTTTGGCCGTCGAAGGGATGATAGGACCTCAGTACGTGTACATTAGCTTGGGTCTCCCAGCCAAGATTATAACGTTCATGAATGGACTTTCACCCAAATGTTGGTTCTTTTGCTATGTTCCCCTTTCATCTAAACTTCCTACATTTTTTCAAAAAACAGTGGTAGAAGCGAACAAGAACTCAACACTTCTTGCGAGTTATGTTGGCGGTTTTATTTCACTTACCGCAGCAGTTGCCCCAGGAGCTATCAACAGCACATATAAAAACGCTCTTTTGCAGAGTTTCTTGAAAATCACTCAATTCGACGTAGGGTACCAAAAGTACTACGGATTCGACACCCCTGAGAATCTGATTAATTACTGGAATATCGCTGGATATTTTGACTGCGCTATGCTTTTATTATACGGCTTTGACAAGGTTAAATACAACCTTGCACAACGTCTGTGACTAATCAGTGTTCAATAGCTCTTGAAACAAAACCCTCAATTCACGCCTCAACAATTAGCGTCACGCAGGATATCTAAAAACTTGAATTATACCCAGTTTTTGGACTTAAATTATCCTGGAATCACGTCAGCACCTCAACCCATCACATTAAACCAGTATGGTGATCCAGATCTGTAAGTATTAACCATGATATATTCAAGTCAATAACAGATTTAATCAGACCTTATTACGTATCATATGCCTTGCCCAGCCCAAATCCAGTCAATCCCGACGCTCAATTCCAGAGAGCATGTTGAGTATATTTCTGGAACAAAAAACGAATAAGCTCACACGTATCCTTTTAAGACTTTGGACAGACCAACTCTAAAGGCAACCAAATTACGTTTTTTATCGACAGTCCACCCTATTTCCACGGAGGTGCGAAGTTTGTCCCTATTTTGACCATCTTATTAATGACCTTTTCAATAGGCTCGACAGTTCCACCACCTGATGGTCCACCAATTATTCGATATACATTGCTTTCGAATGGTGTTTCTTCTCCAAATGGTGGGGGCATCGTCACTCTCGCTATGCTCGGTCTTCTTTTGAGCTCCTTCTTCATGGCTGTGTTTTACATTTATCGTGAGACGAAGCAATTGAAGATGACGTCAGTTCCGGAATGTTTGGTAACGATTGCAGGGAGTCTTCTCTGCTACATCTCGCTGTTCATGTATATCGATGATGTTACTGCCGCTAAATGTGTTTCGAGAGTCTGGCTCGCGTTGGCTGGATATGTTTTGATGATTATGCCGGTTATTATGAAGAATGTAAGGCTTTACATCATTCTGAAATCAAAGACTCGTGTCGATGCAGCTAGAATCACGCTCATCAATCGAATTATAATTACTCTTGGAGTACTCATCGAGTTGGTAAGTTATTGATTTCTAATACTATAGGATCACTCACTGAGAGTTTGGTGAAATAGGGTCTTTTGGGATTTTGGCAGTCCTCTACGACAAATGATCCAGTTTTAATCACTCAAGGGTTGAATCAATACTACATATGCTCAAGTGTAAACCTTCCATATTCGTATTCAATTCAAATCCTCGAGGCATTCACTGCAATTATCCACATTCTCCTCCTCGTTCTCGCGTACATGATGAAAGACGTTGACTCCATGTTCAATGAATCACCGGCCCTAATGTCCATCTGTGCTCTCGTTGGAATTCTTGTGGCTGTGATTGAAATTCTTCCATCAAACCCAACACCAAGCCTCGACTCAATTCAATGCATTTGCATCTGGCTCGCAACAACACTCACACTAGTTCTCCTATTTGGCCAGAAAGTATACGATGTTGCTTATGAACACCTCATCGAAAAGGGTTTCAAAAGGCTCACAACTCACAAATCAAGCTTCGAGGAAAGCACGATAGCGAAACCTGCAAAAAACTCAACTGCGAAAGGAATTATTGCCCAGCAAATTATCAAGACAGTCAAAGATGCGGCTGGGAATGAGTTGAATGTTCCCAGTGATATCAAAAATGTGAGTGGACAAACTCAATCGGAGGCATCAAGTCATCATCATGGAACACTTGGAATTCCAAAAAATACGAGGGAAGTCAGTAAGTAACTGTACCTTGAAAACAATTTCGAGGTTAACGTCAATGTCAGTTGGAATCCAAAGGGTGTCAAGTACTCATAGCATGCGCGACAGCCAGCACAGTTTAAATGGAAGCATCAATAATCTGTCGAAGAAACGTATATTCTCATTTATTTCTTGAAACTAAAGCTAACTTTGCACGGCAGCCCTTCACTCCAACAAACCGCAGCACCGCCCATTTCAATGCAAACAACTGGTTCGACTTCGCCCAATTATCTGATTATGAATTAACTGCATAAGTTTAGACGGGTATTCATGTTTTCCACTTGAAGCCCAAATCATGGTCCACATTGTGGACAGCGTGGACAGGAGGTGTTTGTTATGTGAACCAAGTCCGTAAAACAACATGGCTCTCGATTGCGACTTTGACGAAAGTACACGCGTTTGTTCTCACGACTTCGACAAAAATTGAGAGTATCAAGCAATTGCATCGAGTACGTATCACTGATCCTAGCGTCTCCAGTTTTATCCTTGAGTTAGAGTTTGGCGATGAAAAGGCCGTGCAGACATTCCTTTCTGAGTTGAATATTGGAAAGACGCAGTTTATGGCTGTTGCGCAAGAATAATAAATATCGGTTCTATATCCTTTTTAGAAAGCAGATCAATGTCCCGTCACTCAAAGAACAACACCAGTTTGGCCTACTTTACCAACGCTGAGCGAGAAAAGCTTGAATATGGAACGAGAAAGGTGATTTGGGTTCAAAGTATGGGCTCTTGTGCTAACTTGGGCCTCAGCAACGAATGGTACTCTGCCACTTCCTCGTTCAGCCTTTAACGCTCTCACTTTCAGGGCCGCGATTCGATGCGCAACTTTGACTCATGCTTTCTGTGTCTTCAAACAGCGAGAGATCCAATGTCCTGGTGAGAGAACTGAAGCACATTGACCATCCCTGCTAACTCCCATCCCAAAAGCACAAAGGGACACCTCGCCTGCAAAGTACCTTCTTTTCTCTGTGCTTTAAACCTCACCCTGAACTCACGGATTCATCCTTCAGGAATGCTACTTTGAAAACATCCTCAACCAGAAAAAGGAGTTCTCTCGAATGCAGAACTTGTACGTTGCTCAGCAGGAATTGATGCAAAAGGAAATTGAGGCGAGACAGGAAATGTTGAGGTTGGCGGAAGTTGAGCGTTTCGAAAAGACCCAAACATCTGTTTTGGGGGTCAGTGGATCTGTAGCTAAGACAGTCGAGACCAGAGTCATTGACGGGAAAGGTCTGTGTCGGCTTTGTAATGGGGAGATATTTGGGTCTAAAACGTTTGCACAGTGTTCAAAGGAGTCAAAACCCCAGAAGGAACAATCTTTGTTCCCGATATGGCCGCGTTGGAACCAAAAGAACGAGAAAAAGCATTTGAAGATATGAAGGAACTTGACAAAGGAGCAAAGAAGGCCAGTTTACCCAGTTTCTGGGTGGTGAGTCTTCCGTCTTCACTCCATAACTTCTGAAAATATGTATTAGCCATCTTTGACGCCTGACGCGACGCCAACGGCCATTGAACCACTTCCATCCAAGTTGGAGTTAAAGTGTATTGCTTCCGATCCAGCGCATTCTATCGCGTCATTCAAAAAACTCGTTAAAGTAAACTTTACTTTGCCAAAAGACAGCGAGAAAGAAGCAGGCGCTATCGGAGAGCCATCTGGAGAGAAGGGAAGCAAAGTTTGTCCAAGCTGTGTCAAGACTTTCACCAATGGATCGAAAATCATGAGTAAGAACTGCTCTTCGTTATTTACCCATTCTGATGTTGCTGTTTTCATTCAGTCGTTAAGCTTTGTGGTCATGCAGTTTGTAAGGATTGTTACTCTCGGTTCATAAAAGGTGCAGGAAAGTGCCATGTATGTGACGGACCATGCAAAACTGGCGATGCTTTTGAGTTATTTATTGAAGGTTTGTTTTCATTTAAGCTTTGAAAGTTTTACTAAAGGAATGATGCAGGAACTGGGTTCGCGTCTTCTGGTGGAATGGACAAGCTAGGAAAACGAGTCGGAGTTGCATTCCAATAAACGCAACTTTACAAGTTTATGTATCCACCATCCATACGCTAATGTTTCATTGTTTTAAATCAAGTCCGACGTTGATTGTGACAGATTTTCATAATGCCACAAACGGATTTACAAATCCATGATGGCTGCGAAAACCTCCAAAAAATGGCCACACCGGCCGCGTCGATTCTCGCCAATAAGCTTCAGTCAAACATCACGATTGGTTTGGTCAACTGGTATTGTTACATTCCAGGAATCCATTTCAACGGATCTTGGGCTCTGGATTATCCCGAGGCGTACAATGCAACTCAAATACCATACGGTAGCAATGCATGGGGAGTTTGGATTATGGACGCAGCTGCGCGTGCTGCAGCGGGAGTCATCAACTCACGTGCCGATATTCTGCCAAACAATTATGTCAACGTCAAGCGGTACACACAGGTTTACGAACTATTCTTACTGATATTATCAACAGATTCAGTGACTGTGGCGCATGGTGGCCAACAATCAACAAAGATTTCTCTGGACACACAACTGGGTTCGCTATGTCGGTGTTAGGAACAGACGTTGGAGAAACACACAAAGATGTTCTCGCGTTAACTGGACAACAATACAGTACCGTAGCCAAGTAACTGCATCGTCCTTTTCAAATTTAAAATACTTACTTGTTTGAAGAGCCACATCGGAGGTCTTGGGAATGTACAATGTATGTTAAGTCGTTAAATCACCATAATTATGAGATTGACAATCCCCAACACAAAGATTCCTATCTGTAGTACGAATTCTGCAGCACCAAGTCTGTCTGACAAAAACAACTTTCCGTATTTTTTCCGACTAATCGCGTCGTCTGGGCTTGGAAATTATGTTGGCGTACTGTTGCAAAGTTGGTATGTCACAAGAATAGTTGTGCTATCTCAATCAGATGATTTGCTTGGAAGCGGCTGTAAGATTTGTCTTCTGACGTTTGACATGCTAACAATCCCTGACACCACAGATGCACGCGATATTCAAATGAATACCCCCAAATTTGGTGTTAGTGTTCAACTTATCAACTTGAAAGGAAAATTGACCCAAGACATGGTAAATTACGCAAAATCAATGATTTTGACACAAGATATGAGGTAAAACCTTTTGCTTTCGACAGAACATAGTTAACAGCGGCGATGAAGGTATATGTACATCGCAGGACAAGTTGATTTTGTCTCCAAGGTCTATTTTAGTCTTGCTTTGGTTGGCATGATTGATCCCAAATATGTCTATCTTGGAACCAACGTCCCAAAGAAGATCACAACCGATATGTCACTCCTATCTCCTAATTGTGGGGCCAAAATTGTATTGATTAGCACAACTAATATATCAATAGTACCCATTCTCAATCAGAACGTAACACTCATGGCCCAGTATATGCAAGGGTTTGTAGCACTCAGTTCGCGCCGGCCGTCAGCGACGAATCCGCCGTGGCTGCAGCCGTTTTACGATCAATTCAGTGCTGTAGCCAAACTTGATAAAGGCTTTGCAGAGTAAGCTGCACAGTACCAGTTTCTTAAACTAACTTTTTACAGCGATATGTACTTGAATTCTGGAAAAAACATTACATCTTATTACGCAGTCTCAAATGCATTCGATTGTGTAATGACTCTGGCAATGGGTTTTGATAAGGTTTGCTTGATTCTGTTTCGTTTTAGAGCTAAGCAAACACATTCCCAGCTTTTGAAAGACAATCCAAAGTATTCTTCTCAAAACCTAGCTTCCAGATCTCTCTCTCAGTATTCAAATTATACTCAGTTTTTAAACACGTCATACACGGGTCTTACTTCAAGTTCAGTGAATTTAAACTCTCTTGGTGATTTGATTTCGCCTTATTACGTCTACTCGTACACTGGAAATGCCAGTGGAAGCTCTTTCGTGAGTCGATGTAAGTCATACATCAAAAGCCCGCATCTCTTGTAACAATTATTCAGCATTTGCCGTCACGGATATCGGTGGGACTCAAATTGGTTATTTTAACGATAGCTCGCCGATATTCTTTGGGGGCTCATCAATTCCACCTCCAGATGGTCCCGAGGTCATTCAACTAAACTACCTCGTCAACGACGCTCAATCGTCGAACGGTAAAGCCATAATAGCCCTGACAACGTTAGGTCTAGTTCTTAGTGGTTGCTCTCTTGCCTTCTTTGTAGTTTTCAGAAATGACAAAAAGATGAAGATGACTTCAGTTCCAGAATGCATAGTCACCATCGTTGGAAGCGCCTTTTGTTACATTTCTCTTGCCTTTCATTTAAATGGCGTGACGCGCTCGGCCTGCGTTGCGCGAATCTGGTTGGCTGTTTTTGGTTATATGTTGATGATCCAACCAATCATAATGAAAAACTCGAGATTGTACATTGTCCTCAAATCAAAAAAGCGGCTTGATGGTGTATTGTTGACATTAATCGGTCGTTGTGTAGTCGCAGGAGGGATCGCAATTGAGTTGGTGAGTTTTCCCACAAAATTGAATTCATTGCTGACCAACAAGGTAAGGGTCTCTTAAGCTACTGGGCAGTAACTTCAAATACCGGTCCATTTCAAATGGTTGTGAGCTACAACGCCTTCGACATTTGCAACAGTGTAAACAAAAGTGGCTCAGTCGCAATTGAAATCTTGCAAGGCTACACATTATTTATTCACTGTCTCCTGTTTGTCCTCGCCTATCTTTTGAAAGATGCAGACCCTAAGTTCAACGAATCGCCGGCTCTGTCAACAGTTGGAGCCATGAACGCTATTCTGTACGCTGTCATGGCGATTCTTCCTTCGAATCCAACAATCAATATGGATCTCATTCAATGTATCTGCATCTGGCTAGGAACAACATTGACGCTTTTGATTTTCTTTGGATCGAAAATGTACGAGGTCATCTTTGACACAATCGCGGAGAAGGGGCTGCTCAAAATGTCTATTAAGTCGAGTTTCGAAGCTGGAAAGAGTACTGCTTCAGGTTTTGGGGCAAAGTCTGGCTTTGCTGCTGCGAAACCCAAGAATCAAAATTCGACAATGAATCCATCAAAAATCAGCGCTCAAGATATTAGCAAGCAAGACTCTAATAGACAGGATTCTAGTCGTGCCAAAAGCAGTATGTGAATCGTTTTTGGTAGTTTGTATTTGACTTTGATTTTCCTTTTAGACTCCAACTTACGTGAGTCAGAGGTTACGAGTGAGGGTTCAGTCGAAGAAGATAAACAAACAAGTATACAGGAATGATGATTAAAATAACACGTTAACTGAGCCACTTACAGGCGCAACTGCAAAGTCTCAACTCTCACGAGCAAAGAGTGGGCGAGAACTCGGTATTATTAACTTCGATTATAATTCTCTATTTCTGATTTAATTTTTGTTTTGGTTTTGTAGTTCCTGCTCGCTCGGGTATTCCGACGGCAGCTCCATTGACCGGTCCAACTTTGAAGAAAGGTATTGTGTATTAATTGTGTCATCAGAGTCTGAAACACCTATTCAAGCAAACTCAACGAAAGACTTGAAATCTCATCATAGACCGTGCCATTGCAAGCAAATAGTAAGTCATTAGAAGAATTAGGAACATTGGCTCAACCCAAAGTAGCTTGGCATCCACGTATTCAAAATCAAAACTGCCAAGACGCAAATAATTTGGAACGCCTGGAATGGTGGAGTGTGCTATTTTAACAATACTCGTAAGCGAACTTGGATGTCCATTGCAACTTTGGATAAAGTCCACACCATCACAATCATGTCAACTGTAAGATGCGAACGTATTACGGGAGTCAATCAAGTTTCAATTTCTGATTTTCCTTCGTTTAAGTTTCACGTGATTCTGGAATTCAAAGATGTTAAGACGTTGGAATCATTCATGTCAGAGTTTCAAGCACACAAGACTTTCATGCTCACCCAACGCGATTGATTCCATAAATTATTTTCTTATTTTTCTTGCTTCAATTTTCAAATATAAATCGTTACTCCTCGTTGGTTTGGCGTTTGGCTGCTTGAAACAAAGGCGCTGTAAATCTTTCAAACAACCCAACATTGTGTACATGGCGCGACATTACTTCGCGTTACTACTGTATTGGTTTCTTTCAACCTTTGCGGAAGTATCCGACGCCCAAAATTACATCAATCCGATTATCGGCTTTTTCCCAGGAATTTCCCCTTACGCGTCAAAGTCCAAAAACAACATCACCATCGCAATCATACTTCCATACAAAGCATTTTGGAATCTTACCTCTCAAAGCGATTATAACAGCTGTTCGGGATGCTCTTGGTGGCGCACGATGGACTCTGGTGCAGAGTTGGCGGTCCAACTCGTGAACAACAATAGTGCCATCTTGCCTGATACAATGGTAAATATTGTTCGGGTCCAAGGATGGGATAACGCACACACGACTGGCGATGGAGTTGGTGGGTCTGTAATCTCTGCACTTAAAATCGTTCAGCAAACAGGTATCTGGTCAATTCTATTTTTTTCCACCGTAACTTACCTTCTTTATAAAGATGCCGTTGCGGTTGTTGGAGATACTGCTGATTACAGTACTCAACTGTTAAGTGGCGTTCTGTCGCAAAATCAGGTATGTTTCGTAAAGTAGTGCACTTGCGGATTATATCTTCAACGATTAGATTCCATTTTGTGGAGGAGTCCAAAACCTTCCCTCTCTTAGTGACAAAGGAAATTACCCGTACTTCTTCAGAGTAACATTTGCCAACAAGTGGGGTCAAGACCTTGTCACTTTGTTTAACATTTGGAATGTTAAACGCGTGGCCTTGGTTTACGACACAGATGACATCGAAAGCGCCGGAGGTTTGTAAGAATCGACTGTTGCAGTGTCCAACTTTGGTTATTTCAGCGTGTCTTGACATCAAACATATGTTTTTCGCAAATCACATCATTATTCTCTCCTATCGTAGCTATCACGGAAATGTCGCCAATCCTGAATATTTGAGTATACTTCAAGAATTCAAGAGAGTCGATGCTCGCTACATAGTCCTCTGCGCTCAAGCATGGTCAGCATCATACAACTTGGTAGATACGGCAAGGTTTGAGTCGTTTTATTGTTTCGGTGTATTAAGTCTACTTTCGTGCAGCCAACAAGGTCTGTTATCCCCAGATCATGTTTGGATCAGCATGCAACCTGCATACCCTCCTGATTACAGTGGGAGCGGCCCAGATCCTCGATTAGACAAAATTGTTGGAATGGTGTATCCATTGCCTGACTCTGTTCCAAAGACAGATCCTAATTTAATATCATTGACAAACACGTGGAATGGTTTGTATTCTGCCAATCCGTTAAAGTAATTGAACTCAATTCCATATACTCTCAACTTTACTAAATTTGAATCGAAGGTACCAGATTCAACGATTCACGTGGTCTAATGCAGGTCCGTTCGATTGTGCGGGAACCATGCTATATGGACTTCATAAAGTGAGTTTGAACCATTTATATAATCGCGTGCCTTAACTGTGACCAAGTTGTTACAATCGAATCCAAATTTCACGCCCACAATGCTTGCGAAACGCCAGCTACAGAATTACTTGAACTATACGCAATTTGCGGATACCGGGTTTAACGGAACGTTATTGAATCCCATGCGATTGGATGCAAATGGAGACATTGCTGCGAAAACTATATTCTTGTCCTTGAATCGCTCATTTTGGGAGACTGGAACACAGCCACCATTTGGAGAAATTAATAAGATTACTGGTGCTTACACTCGTTGGTTTGACCCCATTTTCAACAGCGGTAACTTTATCAGCTTCACTTTTGTGGTTCTCATTGTGTAAATTAGGAACCACTACTCCACCACCAGATGGACCACCAGTTGTCGTTCTCATTCCCGTGGTTAACGATCTGTCAACAACAAATGGCGCAACAATACTTTCTCTGGCCATAATTGGACTCATCTTTGTGACAATCACAGTGGCGTTTCTTCTCAAGTATCAAAACGAAAGACCCATTAAAATGGCCAGTGTCCCAGAGTCCTTGGTTACACTTGTCGGGTGTGTTATGCTATATACTTCCATTATTTTCTACTTGGGGCCCATCTCCACCTCATCTTGCGATGCTCGTATGTGGTTATTGATTGGAGGATATAGTGTTGCGATCGCGCCAGTTTCTGCGAAGAACCTCCGTATGCACATTGTTCTTACCAGTAAGACACGGATCGATGGTAAATTCTTGACCCTCATGACGAGAGTTGGAATTGCTGGCGTCATTCTATTACAGTGCGCTCTGCTAGTGTACTTGTCTGTCTCAACGACACCAACTCTACCTTTACAGACTCAGTCGCCATATACTTTTCGAACATGCTACTTAAAGCCTGATGTCTCAACGCAACTTCTAACCGCTACTACAGTTCTTTTGCACCTGACACTTCCAATTCTTGCCTATCTGTTCCGTAATGCTGACCCTATTTATAACGATTCTCCTGCTCTTATCTCTTTGTTCCTGTACTTTGGCGTTGGGGCTGGAATCCTCGAGATTTTGCCAGTGAGGAAGGACTTGGACATGATGCACTCAGTGGTTATATTTGTTGTTACCACATGCGGAATTCTTTCAATGTTTGGAAAACGTATTTACGAAGTATTGTACGACCAGATAGTTGAAAAGGGTGTGTTGAAGCGCGGAATTAAAAGTGGAACGAGTGGAACTGGAGCCAAGAGCGCACTTACCAGTCAGGGAGAAGTAAGCAATCACGGTAATGCAGCACCAAAGGAAAAGATTGTCAAAACTTCACTGGCTCAGGCGCCACTTGGAGTGAATCACAAGTCGCCAACTACAGCATCACTTCCGAGGAAAAAGGAACCAAATCCTCATCATCACAGACCTGTAAACTGCGCCCCGCTTGTGAGTGTAATATTGTAGTACACGATTATCTAACAAAAGTGATCCCAATAGCCAGGAATCATTGTGTTCAAAGCGAAACGTGGTAGATTCCAAGTATTATGGGACACTTGGATTCACGGAGTAGTTTACTTGAATACTTTACACAAAAGAACGTGGGTTTCTATCGCAACCACCCAGAAAATTTATGCATTCCGCATTGATGATGGCCTTCAAATCCAGTACCAAAAATCTGCGGATGGCAAACGATTTAAGGTGGTTCTCGTTTCTGGTGTAAACGGAGTTCAGATTGTGTGGGAGTTCCAGGCAGAAAAGGCTGCACAAGACTTTGTGTCAGAGTTTTCGGCACGAAGAACGTTCATACTTCAAGCGGCAGAGTAGAATATTTGCGTTCTCTTTTTTCGTCCTATATTTTATTATTTCTTTTGTCTTTAATTGAGTGAATAAACCTTGTTCATTAAACATCGCACAAAAAGTGAAATGGTCGCGCCCCAATTGACTTCCGATCTTTCGCGGCTTCATCTCAACAATGACACGCAATGTTCGACTGAGCAGTATCGCGTAATCTGAACAATCAGACCGTGCGAATCCCCGTGCAAATCATTGACAGATGACGCATCGCCCAGCATTGAAGTCCCACCACTTTCTCCTGCCCTTCCTCATCCTCGCCTCCGCCATCGTATCAGCGCAAAACTTTGTCGATCCAATCATCGGCTTCTATCCGGGAAAATCACCCCATGCATCAAAGTCGAAAAACAACATCACAATCGCGATTGTCCTGCCATACAAGTCCTTCTGGAATCTGACGTCCCAGGCAGACTACGACAAATGTTCTGGTTGCTCGTGGTGGCGAACGATGGATTCAGGGGCCGAGTTGGCTGTGCAGCTTGTCAATAACAACAGTGCCATTTTGCCTGACACTATGGTGAATATCGCGAGAGTTCAAGAATGGGATAATGTGCGTGGACCTGGCGACGGAGTTGGAGGAGCCGTTGTTTCTGCGCTAGAGGTTGTCCAGAATACAGGTATTGCGTTGCTCGATTAGGCAGCCAACTCATTCCTTTGATACATAGATGCTGTTGCGGCCATTGGAGAGACTCAAGGTGGGAGTACGCAAATTGTTGCTGGAATCCTGTCTCAATACAAGGTTAGGGCTAAATCTAAACACACTTCGTGATATATTAAAACAACATAGATTCCGTTCTGTGGGGGCGTTCAAAATCTTCCCGCACTGAGTGACAAGAGAAAATACCCATACTTTTTCAGAGTAACGTTTGGAAACATATGGGGGCAAGACCTAGTCACACTTCTTTCTCGATGGAATGTAAAACGTGTGGCAATTGTATATGATATGGACGACCCTGAAAGTTCAGGAGGTAAACCGGATTCTTTTATTCTCAACAATCAGAATCTCACAATATCATAGCCTGCGTGGACATCAAAACCTTTTTCCAACAAAACAAGATAATCATCCTTTCGTATCGCAGCTACCACGGAAACGATGCGAACCCCGAATTTTCCAGCATCCTGACAGAATTCTCAAGAGTCGATGCACGGTATATGGTGCTTTGTGCACAAGCGTGGTCTGCATCGTACACCCTTATGGATCTCGCAAAGTTTGTCCCGATTGCCGAAGAGTTTAAATATCTGATTCTTTCATTCGCAGCAAGACTGGTCTCCTCGCCCCGAAATACACGTGGATCACAACACAGCCTGCTTATCCACCAGATTACCCTGGAGCTGGCCCAGACCCACGTCTTGATAAGCTTGTCGGTCAAATTTACGTCACGCCAAAACCAATCTCTTCGACGGACGCGAACTTGGTTGCAATGACAAATTTGTGGAATAAAATGTATGCCGCGGATCCATTAAAGTAAGTTTCTGGTTTTCTTCTTCGTTTCTTATGTTTTCTGGATACAAGGTACCAACTACAAAGATTTTCGTGGTCGAATTCGGGACCGTTTGATTGCATGGGAACTATGTTATATGGGCTTGATAAAGTGAGCAATAATGTACTTATGAGTTATAACTGACGTTTCAATCAAAAGTTTGTGAAATCAAACTCAACGTTCACAACAGGCATGCTCGCCACCCGACAACTCCAACAATACCTAAACTATACGCAGTTTCTTAAAACTGGCTTTAACGGGACGGGAATGAATCCAATTCAACTCGACTCAAACGGAGATATTGCTTCGTAAGAGGATTAGTTTTGCTGTCACAATCTAAGACTCGAACATAGCCAAACTACATTCACAATGTTGAACCGAAGCTTTTGGGTGGATGGTGGACAACCCTGGTTCGGCGAAATTAACAAACTCTCGGGAGAATATACTCGATTATTTGATCCCGTATTCGTCAGCGGTAATAAACATTAGTAGGACGAATGGCATACTAATTATTATTGGTTTCAGGAACCACAACCCCACCACCCGACGGTCCTCCCGTCATCATCTTTACTAAAACCTCCATCACAACATCAACAGCATCCGGAAAAACTATCATCTCACTATACATCCTCGGCCTCCTCCTTACCCTCTCTGCCGTGTACCTTCTCCACCGCTACCGTGACGAAAAACCAATCAAACTCATATCCATCCACGAAAGTCTTGTGACTCTACTCGGTAGCGTAGTTCTATACACATCAATGGTGTTTTACATGGGTCCATTGAGCACTGCGACATGCACAGCGAGGATCTGGTGCCTAGTTGGAGGATACACCATCACGATTGTTCCAGTGGTCTTCAAGAACTTACGTATGCATGTCGTCTTGACAACAAAAACGCGACTGGATGGTGTATTTTTGACACGAGTTACGAGGGGTTTGATTTCGGGTGTAATCTCTCTCCAGATTGGGTTGTTGGGATACATGACTGGAGCGAAGACTGTTTGGATTGAGGAAGTAGAAATGCCGCCATATGAGTTTACCGTGTGTGAATTCCGTGGGAGTACTGCATCGCACATTATCACTGGATCAACTGTGTTCGTTCACTTGGGTCTCTTGGTGTTGGTTTACTTATTTCGGAATGCGGATCCATTGTATAACGACACTCCAACTTTTCTGACACTGTTTGTTTGTTTCGGGGTTGGAGCTGGAGTGTTGGAAATAGTTCCAATGAGTAAGGACATGGACTTCATGTGTGCTGTGACTGTTTTCGTTGTTACTACGTGTGGGGTTATCGGTATGTTTGGCAGAAGGATCTATGAAGCGGCTTACGAGGACATCATTGAGCGTGGGGTTTTGAAGAGAGGCGTTAAGAGCGGAACGAGTGGAACTAAGAGCACAGTCAGTGGACATGGTGACTTTGGCGTCAGCAGTGCAATCAATAGTACTGTTAGGATGAGCGGAGCTGGGGGCTTATCTCCTGTCGCAAAAGGAATGAAAGGCGTCAAAAGCATTGCAAAGCAGTTTGGAGGAGGCAAAAAACAGGCCGGACATCACCATCGACCCATCAATTGTGTACCTATTGTGAGTATTTTTCGAATTTCTTCTTTGTTATTTACTAAAGAGTGAACAGGCTGGAATTCAAGTCTTCAAAGCAAAGACGGGAAAAACACAAATGGCTTGGGGGACGTGGAATCATGGAGTTGTTTACTTGAACTCTTTGCACAAGCATCTTTGGATGTCGATTACAACCATTGAAGCATCATACGCTTTTCGAATCGATAGTGGACTCAAAATCATCAACAACAGTCCAAGCAGCGCTACACAGTTCCAAGTGGTCATATATTCTCCAGTAAACGGTGTCAAGATTGTCTTTGAATTTGAAAGCGCGAAAACAGCCATTGGATTTATGAGTGAATTTCAAACACGATTTGCAAGTCTCGAGAAAACGATTGATTGATGGTGTGTTTTTTTTGTCTTTGTTTTAGTTATTCCTCGTTCCCACAAAAATACGGTATTGTTCAATAAATGAAGTTCAAAAGTTTTATAACAATCTAAATTTAGCTGGTTTTCTATACACCCTCATGAGCTTAATGAGGCTGTCTATGTGTTTAATGCTGGGAGTAACTTGGCGGCGAGAGAATAAGCTTCTCAAGTGCCCTCTTGAATCGAACTCGATCCCCCACCGTCGAAATCTTGAGCGTAACATAGAGCTCCTCCAACGTCAGTGAAACAAGAGCGACTCCATCGATTTTCTGTTCGCGCACGGCATCAGCTGCTCCCCCATTTTGGGACACCCATTCAGCAACTTGTTGGATAGTCCATTCTTCAGGGTTTGCTGATAAAGGCACAAATTCATTCTTCTTGTTAAGATTCACGGGTTCTGCTGGAATCGGCGATGGAATGCTGTTGAACAAGGGATTCGCTTTTGGTCCTGGTTGTAATTCGAGCGCAGAGATTGTTACTGGAGCAGTATTCTCGACATCTTCACTGTTAACTCTTTCAGGTTCGGCAGTTCCCATTCGATTGAGGGGTAGGGCAGGCTTCGACAGTGAGGACGTTGTTTCCGTTCGAATGGCTTGAATTCGTCGACGGTAGAACCAGATACCAACCGCAACAACAATCAAAATCGCTGCAACTGCACCTCCAACTATTCCACCAATCAACCCTCCGTTCGTGAATGCACTTGGTGTCGTGTTATACACCAGGGCATCAATGCCTTTTACGGTAAGGATCTTGCTGGAGATTCCGAGGTTCAAGCTACATCGGCCGTCTGTAGACAAATCGAGGGTTCTGAATGTATCGGAACAGTTCTTGTCGTGGTATACAGTGTAAGTGACGGTGGCGCCCGACAAGGTTGCTTTGAATGAGTATCCTCGGAACAGTGCCTGTGATTTCCTTTAGAGACGATAAAAGTATATGCATTTATAAAACATACTGGATTTTGAGTTTCCAAGTATTGTTGGGCTTGACAAGTGTCAAGACGAAGAGACTCAGTATAATCAAGCACTTGACACTTGTCGTCCACAAAAGTTGAAATAGTAACATAATTATCTGTCCCAGATCCAGTAAAGAGCGAATTTGCCTCAACCGCAAGATTATCAGTAGTAGGACACTTGACTCTGGATCCAGATGTCTCATCACACCCAAACTCCACACAAACTTCTCGTCCAAACGTGTACCGAACAGATGTTGGGTTTGTGCATCCAGGCCCTTTATACAAAACACGTTCGGTGAATCCGACATTTGCGGTAACGGGCAACCGCACAACTTTCATTCTCGAAGCACATGTGGATGTATCAGGAAACCGTGTAGACGTCAGAAGCTGTGTACAATACTCATCCACGTAATAGTTCCTCCATATCGCACCTGCAAAGTCAACTGTAGCTCGCTCAGACAAATAGGTTCCGTTTGCGTTGGTCGTCAGTCCAAGAATGTTTTTGTTGCAGTTTGTGACCTGGGCGTCTAGTTCCGTGATGGATATTGGTTTTGATGAGCAGGTGGTATCTGTGTAGCTCCAGAATTGTACTCTAGCGGTGGAGTCGCTTTGAAGGGACAGGAGAGTATCTTTTCCGAGGGTGAGGGTGTCAGTTGATGAAAGGCAGCCTGTTATTGCAGACAATCTTCCTGGACTAGGGGAGGGTGAAAGGTATGCACAGGTTTTGTTGGAGATGGGTGTTGGGGTGCAGGATGCAAGTGTGTAGTCGATACGTTCCAGCCATTGAGGCTGACAGGGAAAATCATCTCCTGAGAAGACTGCAGTGTAGTTGTAGGTGGCAACTGTTGTCATTTTGGAAAGACTTCACAAATTGAGTTTTTTGACGACACAGCCACAAATTAAGCCCAATCAAACATTTGTTTTATGTGTCTCTTAAGTCCGCAAGGAGTACTGTCCTTGAATAGGATCGCTATTCGAGAAGGGCGAGTAGATTTTAGATGAAGGATGCAGCTAACTTTGGATATGCATTTTTGGATTGTAAGTTAAATGTACCTGGTTCCCTTTCTTGTTTTAAGTATTCCGTCGGAAAGATCTTTCGTTTCTGATTCGAGATTTAGCCTATTATAAATCAAACACAAGTCGTTCACAACACTTTGATAGTGTACGTCTGCTCTGTGAAAGACTTGGTTAAGATATGAGTTCACGTTCCCCTCTTCCATTGTTCTATTTCTGTTTGTTACTTGGATCGGTTTGAAATCAAATCCAAGCAAGAAAGCAGAAATGAATCGAGGCTTTCGCAACTTTGGCCTTGGAGCGACGGCCGCCACCGCCACGTACTTTATCGATTCAGAATACTTTGGATCCGGGATTCGGCGCAGTTTGTTGACCGCCTCGACAGCGATCCGAGTAGCGATTCTGTACAAGTTCGAGTGGAGCACTGGCGACTTTGAAGCGGTTCATTCGAAGGCCGCGCGCCTCGTCTTTGATTCGTGCGTGGCGAACTCGGGGCTGTACATTAAATTTGGACAACAGGTGCGTTGTTTGAGGTGGTTGCGAGGTGGTTGCGAGTGCATACTGCATACCTAGTAGCCTGCCCTTTAGCTTGCCTTCTAGCCTACGAGCTTACCAGCATCCTAACAACACTCAAACTAGATTGCGTCTATTGCCTCAGTGCTTCCGCCCGAGTGGCAGCGCTTCAAACAACTCTACGACGACGCCCCTCCTGTCCCCTTCAAAGACATTGCCCGCCAAATTAAACGGGAATTCGGAAAAGATGTCCACGATCTCTTTGACAACTTTGAAGAATCCCCGCGCGCATCAGCTTCAATCGCCCAGGTCCACAGAGCAACCCTCAAAGGAACCTCAATCCCCGTTGCTGTCAAGGTTCAGAAACCAGAAGTAATCAAACAAGTTGAAACTGATCTCCTCGCTTTCTCTCTTGTCCTTCACACTGTCGAACGCGTGTTTGACCTCAAACTCACCTGGATGCTCCCCACTATCCTCTCCCACCTCCGCCAAGAACTTGATTTCGTCAATGAAGCCAAAAACTCGGAAAAGTGTATCAACAGTTTCAACGAAATTCCAGAGTTTAAGGATAAGGTTCATGTCCCAACAGTCTATTGGGACTTGACGACTCCTCGTGTTATGACTACAGAATGGATTGATGGAACTGCTTTTACACATACCGAAGAAATCTCCAAGCGATGGGGTCAGGATAAAGTGACCACTATGGTCTCTACTCTCGTGGATTTGTTCAATGATCAGATTTTTAGGACTGGGTGAGTTGGAGTGGAGTGGGCGTAGATAACGAGTTTGATTTTTTTTCGAAGCGAATATGCGTGGCGAGACATCGAGCCGAGCTCGTTGTTCTCAGGAAGAATTTTAGTGGATTATGAGCGCAGCAAGCGAGGTTTTCGTAGATGCGTGATGAACTTCAAGCGGAGTTCGACGACATCGAGAAGAAATATGCGCAGTGCGATCAAACCTCAATATAACCACGAACACCTTATGACTCTTTCTCTTTAGATTCGTGCACTGTGATCCACATCCAGGAAACTTATTGATTCGTCCAACACCAAACAACCCAAAGTTCCCCCAAATCGTTGTTCTCGACCACGGTCTTTACACGCAGTGTTCTGAATCTTTTCTCACAGAGTACCGAGACCTATGGGTGAATCTATTTTCGCATGACATTGAAAAGGTGGAGGCTGTTGTCAACAAGTGGGGAATTCGGGATGTTCAGCTGATCGCTATGGGTAAGTCTACTCGATTATTCTTTTAGAATCGACGATTAATGTTTTTTAATTTACAAAGCCATCTTGCAACGACCGTGGTCAAAATCAACTGGACTTGAAACAAAGAACATACTCCAAGATGTTCTCCAAGCTCCCCCAGAGCGCGACCCTATTACCGGCAAACTGAGCCAGGAACAGAAGCTGGACGTTCAACGGAAAATGAAAGAAAGGCTTCAGCAGTATTTGACCAACAGTGACTCAATCCCACGAGAGCTCATCTTCATTGGTCGAAACCTTAACATTATCCGATCCAACAACAAGTTATATGGAAGCCCCGTCAATCGAATTAACTTAATGGGTGCATATGCCATCAAAATGTAAGCTCAACTCCCATTCTGCTCCAAAATATGCTAATGTGACACACAATAGCGCTGACGAAATGAAATACTCGGCCCTCACTAAAAAACCTTTCCACTTGACTACTTTCCTCAGAGACCCACTCCCAACATTATCCGCTCTCACTCACCAACTCCGCGTTTACTCCACTATGACACTCTTTTCTCTTGGGTTTTACGCAACAAGGCTGTGGAACACAATGTGCGACGCTTATCAGAGCGTATTAATTATGATTGGAGTTGGAAAACCAGTCGCTAAAGTTGGATTTGAGGAGGTAATTGAGGAGGCAGTCAGGAGGCAGGTGTATGAACAGACGGGGGTGTTGTTGGATAAAGATGCTTTTGATGCATAAAGTAAGCAATAATTCGAATAAAGTTATGGGGTATTTGTTCTGTTTTAATTTAACAAACATTATGCAACACACTGAACCACGTTCTTGTGTTTCGCCCGAATCTATCCATCAATTGCCCCTGAACTTGCAGTCTCGGTTTGACTCGCAAGAAAATGATATTGTAGCCTCCCAGGTGGTTCTGAGCATTCAAGTTCAGAGTCAAATGCACTCGATGCAATGCGATTTATCCGCAGTCGAACAAACTCTGTCACTTACACATAACAAGGTTGCTCAACTATGTTATCCGAGTAAAATACTTTTTGACCGGATTACAGACCTTCCGTACGAACTTCTTATACTCATCCTCAGTTGGTTGGATCCCAACAAAGTGTTTATCTACCGCCGTGTATGCAAGGCCTTTGATATGTGTTTATTGACGAAGCAATTCTCGGTTTTGGCTGCACCGCGCTACCTTTTCGATAATGAAGCACTTGAAGGTATTCGTGCCTCGTATGCACATCGATTCGTTTATGAGGGCTGGTTTGAACAGCCAATCAGCAAATTGTTTAAGTTCCCCAGATACTTTCAAGAAGTTGTCGTTGATGATGTATTTCGTGGTTTGGAGTACCTTGAGATCAACAACATCCCAAATGAGATCCAAAGTTGGAGAAAAGATGATCAATTAATTCCAGCTGCATTTGGAAGATTCTCTAAGCTTTGTCACCTGTCTATTACATCTTCCGAGTTTAAAGGACCAGTTCCGATGGAGATTTGGAACATGCCAAACTTAAAAGTACTATTCTTTGGAATGTTTCCGCTCAATCAGCCATTACTCGCTGAAATTTCTGGACTTAAATCGTTGATTGCGTTGACTATGACGGATTGCTTACTCTATGGCTCTATTCCGCCAGAGATTGGATTGTTAACAAGTCTTAGGCGTCTGTCCTTAACTGACAACAAATTGACTGGGAATATTCCCTCTGAGCTTGGAAACTTGTCAAATTTATTGGAATTAGAGTTATGCTTCAACAAACTTTCTGGAACCATTCCCATTGCGTTAGGGAATCTCAACAAGCTTCTTGGATTTGCAAGAAAATAGGTTGACAGGAGTGATTCCTTCCGACTTTGGAAACCTTAAGGCTCTTCGTCGTCTTAGTTTAAAGAGTAATGGTCTCTTTGGGCTCGTACCAATCGAATTGGCGTCCTTTCCACTGTTGCAAACCTGTGATTTAAGGCAGAATCATGGATTGGAATGCAATATTAAGTTTTCAGCCCTTAGAATCTGAATAAATGTTGAAAAACTTAAAAACCATCAAGTTATCATGTAATTGTTGTTCAAATTCGCTTCTTTTATGTTGTATCTTACAACCAGAAGACAGGTGTTCAGCCTGAATAAATGTTGAAGACTTAAAAACCATCAAGTTATCATATAATTGTTGTTCAAATTCGCTTCATTTATGTCGTATCTTACAACTAGAAGACAGGTGTTCAGCAAAAGTTGGCTTGGTGTTTACAATGCCTTTGAGCCCAGCATGCAGTTACGCCCTCACAGCACTGGCACAAGAAGAGGCAGCAGCAACAATGGCGCCACCTGGTGGTATTCGACTGAATGCGTACTGCACATCTCTTGGTTGGTACCTCAAGCGCATAACGAACACAATTCATCTGCCTTTAGATCCAGATTCGGTGTTCCAATACCTGAAAACGACAGATCACTGTGGACGGTTGATTATAATTCGGCAGTTGCTACTCGCTCGGATGCTTGCGGGTGAGACACATTGGTTCTGTGTTAGTCATACGCAATTGAACTTGCTTCAGTCAACTGAACAAGCAAGTGACTTCTCGAACAAACATTCTACCTCTTCCACCGGGAATGCCGAATCCATTCATGATTACAGGGACTAAGGGTGCTTCAACTGGTATTCTTGCTAGTCCAAGCACGACTATCCAGACTATGACCGCTGTTTCGACATTTATTTCAGCTGCTTATACTTCCAGTGGTGTGAGTATTGATTTGCCGACGATAGCGGTGGTGGTTAATACAACTCAAGAACTTCAAATCCCAAGAGCTTCCTACTTCAAGGGAAGGTACGCGGTCGCCATAATATGAGACAAAATGGAATTCTTACAGAAAGTTTCACAGCTACAGGTGCGTCGTTACAGGCCACGAAGTTAGTAACGACCTTAAAAACCGCAAGTGGCAATACACGCTTCGACGCGTTCTTCTCATTGTTGGTCCTTACGGCAGTGTATTCTATGACAATTTGAAGTTAACTGTTTTGGAATTGTATCTCATGAATAATTAATAAAATCGTACGTTTATTCATTCTACCCTATATTTTCCGGAAGATATTCCAGAAGATCTCCATTCAAAGTGGAGATGGAAGGGGGCGCCACTATTATTAGGGGGGAGGGGGGGGACGAGCCCCCCCCTTCCTTCCCCCCTAAAAACCCCCCTCGAACCCCCCCCTTTTGGACAATGGTTGTGATGTTGGGCTTTGTTAATATGTGTACTCTTAATACCTTATTAGTTAATTGTAACTTCTATGCTCTCAACCAGTTCCGTAGTCTATCCAGTAGGGAGTACTCCAACAGATGTGAACATCCGTAGTTCGAAACCAGAGTTGAAATCAATCAGAAGTTTTACTCAGAATAAGTTACAATGGAGATGGAAGACGAGAAGAGATAATGGATGGAGATGGAAGACGATCTGGAAGACGAGCTTCATGAATGCCGCATTCATGGAACCGTGTCCAACGGAAACTCCTCAAACTACATCCTCGATTACGTACAACAAATACAGTTCCCACCATCTTCGTGCCCCACCCATCGATGACTCGTTTTCAATCACAGTCTCTTACATCTTCTCCCAGTTCCACTTAGATCAAAGTTTCTGGGGGCGACTTTGACGAACGCAGTGCTCGGAACTATTTTGGTTTTATTGATGGTATTATAACGCATAATATTTAAGAGATAACTGTAACCAATGAATGAAAATCATTATAAACAAAAAATGCACAGCTCAGCGCCTGGTAAAACTTGTCACTCTTGAAGATGATTGTGCAGTTTTCGTACCAGGAATATGAGAAGTTCGAGATCCACCACGATTCGCAGAAGTCTTTCCTTTCTTTGTCATTTTTGATGTAAAGTGATTTCGTGAATGAGTGCGGCGAGGGGCCGGTGAATGAATTTTGCGGGACTGAGCGACAGTACGCATTGGTTTTGGAGATTGAGCAACTCCAGACCTCGTGCTAGCTGATTTCTTGTTCACCTTGCGTCTCTTGACGTGAATATCGGTAGTGATGTCTTCATTATTTTGTAAATACCCCTCATCATCTTGAAAGTTCTCAATCGCGTCAGTCACGGCTTCCTCTCGTTTTCCATGCGTTTGTTTCGATTTGTGAGCCTTACTTACTGCATTTTCAGTTGGATGAGATTTCGGTGGGTGAGTTTTCGATTTCCTTCCTGAGCCACGACTATCAGTATGAGTGTGGCTATGAGTTTTGGTTCCTGATGGATGGAGGTTGGAGTTGTGGGCTTTTGCGGAATGGTCAGTCCTTTTGGGATGTTTACTTAAAACTTTGTCAATTTGTTGATGTTTTGGGTCTCGGCGCTCAATTCCATTCATGATTTCTAATGTGTTTTCTGGTTTATTCCCAATAGCATCACCAGAAAGAGGATCCTCTTCTTGAGTGATTTCGGAAGTATCACGTTTAAAATCATCAAAAACTACAGCTTCAAATGGTATTTGTCAGTTTTAATATGCGTCGCATTTAGTGACAAACCTGCAAACCAATCGATCTTTTTAGTAATATCTTTATAGTCTTGAGGGGATCCATTTCGCTTGTCAACTTTGCCTTCTTTGTCAGTATGTGGGAGTCCATTGTGGTTTCTTGGCTCCAACGCTGGCACTGGAACTGATGCGGCCAGTTGGCAAACGAACGCCAAGAGAATCAGGACTTTCATCCTTTTTTTAAAACGTTTTGGGACAATGAGACCTAGAGACAATGCATCATTGTCGCTTCATTGTCTACTAGAAAACTAAATGAAGATACATGTAACATGAGAATGCATTCTGAATCCACTCAAAGTTCGTGTAAATTTTCTTTATCACGTAGTAAGAAATACTAATGTCATAACGGAATAGGTTTCGATTTACAAATTCACTTCAGTTTATTATAATAACGATTATCAATTAATCCCCTTCCAATCGTATGCTCCTTTTGTTGTTGTTACAGCGGCTTTTTGAGATGGTACTGGTTTTTTGGGAGGTGGTGCAGGTGGGTTAACATAACCTTTTGCTCCTGGAATTCCTTTCGAAGCGAGACTGTCACCAATGGCTTTTCCGAGGTCACTCCCTTTGCCAATAGCAATTTTTGGGTTTGGAACTGGTGCGGCTGAGCTCAACAATGGAAGAACTATAGCGAGGATTGTGATGAGCTTCATGGTTTCTATTTTTGAGATCTTTTCTTTTTGGTATATAATGGGTCAATGCTGTCAGGAAATGGAGCATTCATTGTGAGAAGTGAATGGCATTGTCCTCATCATTTGACATTGTTTGAAAAATCCCCGAAATTAAATTGAAAGAATGAATGTATAAATTTAAAACTGAGTTATCTTATCCAAGATCGCCATCAAATGTTTGTTGCTTGACGGTGGCGCGACTGCGAGTCAAAATCGTTCTGTTATCTCCCACGTATTATCAAACGTCAGTTCCAACCAGACCACCACCTTCTCGAGCCGTCCTTTGATGTACTACAACACTCTCCACGCAGAATCGATGGCATTCGGTGCCTCGGAATGCTCCCCAGGCCCAGTCTCTTCCCCTTCAACCCAGACTGATATAACTGTCGCGCTCGCCCAGGCCGCCCATTCGCACCTCCAAAGTGCGATCAAACTGCGCGAATTGATCCAGTCCCAGTCGACTGACGAAGCAGTTCTTCCGCTGGGCCACTTGAACGAGACAATTTCCGTTCTTGCTTCTTATCTCAGGATGGATATCGCCCTGGATCGCCCTTCAACCAACACCAACACGTTCACCGGGAACACTGGTCCGCCGCAGCTTCGCAATCTTCCGCGCGAACTTGTTGAACAGATCTGCGCATTCCTTCCACCGAACTCGGCCCTGGCCCTGCGTCGCTTATCCCGCACCTTCAACGCTCTCCTGACTTCATCGTACTTTGCGAGAATGTCGCTGGCTCAGCACTTGGGCCCCGTTCAGACACTCGATTCGCACGTGGTTGCTCCTGGTGCCTCCGACCTCGATAAGCAGTTCCTTCACTGGCCAGCCTCGTTCCAGCGCATCTACATCTCACGAAGCTTGTTGAATAGACAGGAAATCGACTGGAAGCTGAAGGGTGGGGTCGGTGTGCAGATTCCTAGTTGTATTGGAGACCTTGTGAATCTGAAATCACTCGACTTGGGTTACTCGAATCTTGTGGGCGTTATTCCTCGCGAACTCATGAATCTAGTCCAACTCGAATCGCTGAAGCTGCATGAAAATGTGTTGGAAGGAGCGATTCCAAAGGAAATCGGAAAACTGGCAAACCTGCGTGTTCTGAACCTTCATTCCAATAAGCTCTCTGGCGAAATTCCAGTAGAAATTGCGGCGTGCAAATCGTTGACGTACTTGAATTTTGGATTCAACCGAATCCAGGGGCAGTTACCGCATGAAATCGGAGAACTGGTTGAACTGCGGCAAATAGTGTTGGCCAACAACAAACTGTCAGGGACGATACCAGCTGAATTGGGATCGTTGATGAACCTCCAATATCTCTTCTTACAGAATAACGATCTGATGGGTGAGGTTCCTGTTGAAATCAATAACCTTGCCAATTTGGTGGCGTGCGAGTTGTTGCGCGGGAACCCGCGACTAACTAGCTCATTTTGGATGGCTGGATTTAGAGTATAACTGATAGTATTTGTTTTATATTGTCCCTTGTTTGATTCATATAAATAGATAATAAAGTGTTTGAAGTTCGTTGGCCATTTTCATGCGAGTCATTTTTTCGCTGATGATGAGATGCGGAGTGTGTGTCACCGCCAATTACAAACTTGGCTTGTGGCAGTGCTTTCGATCAATGACCGCTATGACTCAAATTTGCAGCAGTCAGGTTCTTTGCGTTTTGATTGGTAGAATAGGTATAAAGGGCACACGCCACATAAAGCAACTTGATTATCACAAACCCAAAAGTCTAAAAGATGTCACTTTCTCCAGCCTGTAACTTTGCGCTCGTCGCCCTTCAGCAAGAATTCTCTGCTTGCGGCAAGGCGCCTACCGCTGCCGAAATCCCAAACTGCAACTGCGTCAGCCTTGGTACGGTCTTGCCTTCCATTCCATTCCCTTCTGATAACCAGTATTGGTAGACCCTGAGTCCGTCTTCACCTACTGCAACTTCCCTGATAATGATAAAAGCGTCTGGTCCAAGCAGATGATAGATGCAGACGATGCCCGTACCAAGGCTTGCCTGTAAGACCAAACTTGTCTGGACCCTTTTCTCACGTTAAACAACAGCGCCGTCAACAAGCCCGTGATTCCAAGACCTGTTATTGCCTTGCCATCCAACATTCCAAACCCATACGCCATTCAAACCGGCCCACTCACTTCGGCCTGTAATTATGCCGTAACAGTTTTCAATCAAAACGGTTGCGGCAAGGCTTACAAAGACGACCCACTCACGATGAATTCTTGTACTTGCAAAAGTCTTTGTACGGCTTATCTTAACCTCCGCACTCTGTATTAATACTCGACAATAAGCCCCAGAATCCATCTTCTTTTACTGCAACTACCCTGAAAACGACCAGTCCAAGTGGTTCAACCTTTACCAGGGTGGAATCAGCGGCCGAAACAATGCATGCACGGACCTATCTTATTGGTGTTTTTTAAGTCTTTGTCGCGTTGTAGTCTCGCTGGCTTGCCATTGACTCCAGCGCCAATTTTGACTTTGCCAATCTACATTCCTGCCCCAGTTCCTCAAGTTACCACCACTGTTGCCGCTCCAGCTACCTCTGTTCTTACCACCACTAACTCTGCTGTTACCACAACTCCAGCAAAACCAACCTCTATTAACGCGTCTGGTGCTGAGACCTCTGCTTTGGTTGGCGCCACCGCTTTCATCTTGGCTTTGTTGGTTTAATCTCATACTTGTCCAAGTTGGCCTCTTTATTGGTTTATCAGTATCTTATATACATCATTTAAATAAAGTCATGCAGTTGATATTATAATATGGATAGCAAAGTTTATTGCTCTCTAAGTTTATTGCTCTCTAAGTTTATTGCTCTCTACGAGTAGACATGAAATAGTTTATAACAATTAAAAGCATTTGTCAGCTACCGTAAAGGATTGGGTGTTGGTCAGAGACTGAAATATATCACTTCCTTCTAAGAGCCATGTGATCTGTTTCCATTAAAAAAATCGTGGGATGGTTTGTCTAAAATGTCTACGCATTTGTCTAACAGTTTGTCTAACGACATTGTCTCAGTTTGGTGACACCAAAAACACAAAAACAGCTCAATTCCAACCAACCACAACCTTTCCTATCTCAATCCACTCTCTATAAGACATTTTTAAACGGAATCAATGAGTTCAGAAGCTTCGAAAGAGAGCATGGAGTCTATTTTGTGTATAACTTCAATAAGCATACACAAATTTCAGAGACATCTTCCTAGATCGTCTAGTGGCTAAGATTCCGCCCTCTCACGGCGGCGACCGGGGTTCAATTCCCCGTCTGGGAGATGTTTTGGCAGCGGTAACGTTTTACACTGCTTGAAGTGAAGGCGTTTTGGTCACTATTTTGGGCCCAAAACTCACAATTTTGTCAATTTCGCTGGATCCTTCTCCATTAACTCATCCGGGAGCTGGTTTATTGTGTTGAAGTGTTGGGGTGAAAACCATGTTTCAGAGATTTTTTTCTTTGATACACTTATGAAAACTCCAAGAGAGCATTTCGCCCATCAAGATCGTTGTAAACCTTCACAATATTGAGAAAGAACTGTTGACGCGTCGCTGGTGTTGTTTTTTTTCACATTTGTCGTTATTCCATTTATCGGAATAATAACTTTCAATCACTGTGATTCAAGCTAAATTCCTTACATTGAAGTCATGCAATTTGCTTTTAGAGGAAAAAGATATTTATTGCACCCCGATGAGGTTTGGATAATTGCATATAAAAACGGATAGATTATACTTGTTGCCGCGGTGTTCAATTGACCATAACCCAGAAGAACGCTACGCCACTAACCAAACTAGTGACCACAGCCCCAGACACAATGACATTGGTTGGCTTAGATGGAGCAGATGTCTTTGCAAGTGCAAGAGTTTGAGTAGTAGCAGTGCTCTTGAGTGGGTTTGCGATAGTATCTGGCAAACTCAAAAGAGGAATAGGAGTCAAAGGCAAGCCAACTTTAGCGCACGATTCTGAGCGAACTGTAACACCACTTTCGTAAAGACCAAACCACTGAGACTTGTCATTTTCAGGGAAATCACAGTATGCCAAGAGAGATTCAGTGACTTACAAATTCAAACTGTTAACGATGTGTCAGGCTGAGAATAAGTTAAGTACTTACAAAGTCCGTTACAAATGCAAGTATAGGCAGATTTGTCATCTGCTCCTTTTCCGCAGTTACTGAATCTTTGGTTGAATGAGGCGAGGATGTGGCTACAAGCAGGCGTCAAAGTGGTAGGGGTTGGTGTGTTTTTAATTGTAAATGGGTTTGGGATGTAGTTTGGAAGAGGAACGAGGGGAATAGGCTCAACAGTTAATCCAACTTTAGCACATGAGGTCGCTCGAGAAGATACACCGCTTTGGTAGTCAGTGATCCATTTGGATTTATCGTTTTCTGGAAAGTCGCAGTAAGTCAGGAGGGACTCTGTGTCTAAAAGCGCAATTTTTGATTAATTACCAAGAGAGATCAGTAAATTCACATACATAGACCGGTACAGATGCACTTATCGGCTGACACCGAATCAACTCCTTTGCCGCAGTTACGGAAGCGTTGTCCGTAAGCGTCTAGGATGAAGCTACAGGCTGGAGTAAGCGGACCAGTTTGTACGTCCCATGGGTTGCGAATGTAGGATGGAAGAGCAATTACAGGTCTAGAAACGACATCCTTGTTGACAGCCCTATTTCACGTGATTTTAGTTATGGTTTTTTGTGAGGCAGAAGTACACTCACAGACAAGCATTCATGCGAGCATCGATGGCGGCCATATACGGCTTAGTCCATACGTTGCTGTCACTTTCAGGGAAGTTACAGTAGGCATTGACCGACTCCGGGTCTTGGAAGTATGGTCAGCACAATCAATCGCAAGGAAAAAGGAGGTTCACCAAGCACAGTGCAGTGACAGTTTGCCACAGCGTTTGTGTTTGGGCCATTTCCGCAGGCAGAGAATTGTTGCTGGAGGGCCGTGAGGGTGTAGTTGCAGGCTTGAGAGACAGACATTTTCTTAATGAACAGGCTTTGAGAAACTCCTTGTTTTGACTTAAAATATTTGTCTTGAGGAAAGGAGGGTCGGCCATTTATGCGAATTAATGTGCGGTTGGTGATTGGAGAGTGCACTTTTGGTCAACAAAATCGAACTCGGACGCCTCGAATAAAAGCCACATAATTTATGAACATCAAGAAAATTGGTATCTAATAAGACTAAGGAAAAATATAATTCGCAAGCCACTGGCCACCCCTTTATTTCTTTATGAACCTTTACGAAGGGAAGATCAATTGTTGCTAGCTCGTTTTTTTAGCGTGTGTCACTTGAGTAGGGACCTTGGTCTGTAATGAGAAATCACTATGTCTGGTTGTAACATTGAAGCAGGTATCGCGAGAACAATGGGAAGCAATATGGCTAGAATAGTGTACAGCTTCATTGATTGGAGAGTGAAAAGATTATTATGAGAACAATGGCTTAAAACAATGGAAGTACTTTATAACAAAGAAGGAGAGGAGTGGGAAAGCATACGACTGTTTATTTCTCAAGAACTTAAAAACGGTCCAAATGCCAAAAGCACATTCGACTTTGTGTAATTTACATTGAAGATTGGTGTTCGTTTCGTGAAAAAGCGACCTACCAGTTCTGGAGACCTGATGAATCTTTCAGTTTAGATAAAAAAACAAACCGAATAATGTGAGGGTACATACGTATGAGTCTTACTTTTCCCAAGCCCGGCAACACCGACATCCGCGGTAGGTGCAACAACAGTAACTCCACCATCCTCCAAATTCCTCGGATTCCACACAACAACACTATTATCTGCCCCACCAGAGGCAAGCATACTTCCATCCGCATTAAACGTGAGCGAATAGACTGTATCCGTGTGACCCGTCAAGTTCTTCATCAACTTTCCACTCCCCAAATCCCACAACTTGACCATCTTATCTTCGCCCGCAGTCGCAAGGAGCTTTCCATCCGCAGAAAAGGCGAGCGCCATTACGGGCGCAGTGTGGCTGCGCAGAATACGCGCAGAAGTGCCTTTTTGGATAGACCAGAGACGGACTTCTCCGTCAGAAGCGCCTGAAGCGAGATAATTGGAATTCGGGTGGAATTTGACACACTACAGAAAATTTCATGGTCAAGAATTCACCCGAAAACAGTCAAACGTGTACAAACTCACGTCAACATCAGATTCGTGTCCAACAAACATTCGCACTGGAGTCGTCATATCCGTTCTCCACATTCTCGCAGTTCGATCAAACCCGCAACTCGCAAAGTACACGTCGTTGGAAGCTAGATCAACATCCCAAACAGGGTAATTGTGGCCCTTGTATACAACAAGGTTCGAGTATGTTTCTAGTGACCATAAGCGAACGGTTGTGTCTTCGGAACACGAGACTGCGAATTTGTTGTCGGATGAGATACGGCAGTTGTAGACTGGTCCAGAGTGACCAATGAGCTTTTTGGATTCTTCTTCTTTGGACCAGGAGATTTCTGAATGCATTGAGCTTATTAGTAGACGAATATTGCAGGAGGGGACTACCTTTGCTCGCGCCAAGAGTCGCAGTCTTCAACTTTTCTCCCTTCAAACTCCAGACTTTCAAGATTGATTCTGAAAAACCCGCCATCACCAATGAGTTGTCTGAAGATGAAGTCAAGCATGTCATTCTGACCAGGTATTCGTCAGAAACTTTAGTATCAAGATTCAGGAGATACTTACGTGTCGTACGTGTTGTGAAAGGTGTAACAGCAGATTGATGGAGATGTCGGCGCTACATTCTTTTTCGATAATTGAGCAAGAGCCTCCTTCAAAGCCTCCGTTTCCTTCTTCACATCAGAGAATTTTGGAGGAGGTTGAGGAACATCGTCTCGGTGTGGAGCATCTTCAGCACCTTCGCGTTTGATCAACTTTCGCAACTCGGCACTTTGTGGTTCGCCTTCAAATTTCTTTGTGATTGTCAGAATTGATACACAACATCGCAAACTCTCTCACGTCGTCACGAAGCCACCATTCAAGCTCATGCACAAGCCATGGGTCTGCAGGTAAAGATCCGAGTTTTACTGGTTGGTTGTTGTGTTCATCGAGTTGAGCTGGTTTGAGGCCAACCAATCCAACTCCTTCCTCGACATCACCCGGAGCTCGTTCGTTATCAACTGCATTCATTAATTAGAGTGTCGCCTCCAAAATTGGCGTGACCTGTACCTCGAATTGTAACGTGACGGTTTAAAAGACGAGTCAAGAGCATAAACTTGTTGTCCTGAATCAAAGAGTTTAAACTCGCCACACTCTAGTAAACTGTTAGAAAAACAAACCTGCAGGAAAGAAAGCAAGAGCTCAAAAGCGTATCGACTCATTCGAACAGTGTATCTGTTTGACATGAACTGAACTGCCAGTTCGTTCGATTTGACTTGGTCAGGCGTCGTAATCGACGCGAGACGGGTCACATCATGAGAATGCATATCCATGTGTTCTTTCCGGTAAGTATCCATAAAGTGACGAGCTAGGCAGTTGTTTGAATTCGAGTAATGTTTTACGGATGAAGCCGTACCTTGTTCACCCATTGATCGAGAAACCAAGTCCAAGTAGGCATGAGCAAAGAGGGGAAACAAGACAGTGCTCAGTTCAGGCTGTGGTGCGATGTGTTGTCAGTTGACACTTCAAGCACCCACCCGAATCCAAATCAACGCACCCTGTACTTCTCGAGCGAGTCCTTCACCCAGCGTCCCAGTCGCGCATACGAATGTTCGTACGCATTCGGGTTGTTTGCCTCTGTTTCCGAGTAGTAGAGCAAGAAGTCCGGGATCGAGGCCTCGTCGACGGCACCAACGCCATCTGCCACCCGTTCTCGGTCTCAGTACCAAATCACTTATTCACTCACTCAAACGTGTGTTACCGTCGTTTGGGCGTCCGCGTTTCGAAGTGAAGCTGAAGTTGTCGATGGTTTTGCCTCGTCTGCAAAGGCGGCCTCGGTGTGTTTGTATCCTGGTTTGAAAGGGGCATTTGTTGAGTTGGGTTTGGTTTGGTTGAAGAGAAGAGACGAGACGGACCTCGTTCGCGGAGGTAGGCGGCGACAATGCGGTCAACGTCCTCCGAAGTGGCGTCTTTTGTCGGGGCGTGCTGCTGAGAGAGTGCGTGTTTAGAGATGGTACTACAATAACAAGGATTTGATGCTGAGATGGCTGGTGTAGCGAAGGTCGCATAACGAACCATCACTTGCTTTTTGATGCAAACAAACAATCCTCTTGTGTAATAGTACAATAAAGAAGAGAAGATAACATAAATCAAACTAATCATTCGGTCGCATCTTTTTGTTTAATTGTGTCTGGTTGCAAGAATCTGACAGTGACGAATTCACTCAAGAAACAAGAGAAGAAACTATCCATAAATCCATAAATCAAATTATAAGTCCCCTAAAGAGAACGTTACACGTCAAACCGGGATTCACACTCAAATCACAGTAATTCAACAGAACCATTGACGCCATTGCGGCAGGAACCGGGCCTGTAAGCCGGTTTTCACGTAAATTCAAAAATCTCAAAGAGCTGAGATTGCCAAGTTCTGATGGAATATTCCACGTAACTGGTTATTATTGAGACTTAAAATTTGAATCTTGACCAGATTTCCTAATGTCACTGGAATCACTCCGTCAAGGCTGTTTGAGTATAGCTCCATTTCCTCCAGTTGAACAAGATTGCCGATTTCAGAAGGTATGCAGCCAGTTAGACGGTTGTTGTACAAAGAAGCACCTTTAGATTGGCCAATTCTGCCAGTTCTTTTGGAATCCGTCCATGGAGGCCAGCGTTTATTAAAACCAATACAGTCAGCGTCTTCAGCTGTGATACAGATGCTGGGATTCTTGATTCAATTCCATGTTTGATATATTCAAGGCGTCCAAGGGAGTGGATGAAGGAATGTTCCATATTTCCATCGGAACCGGTCCAACAAATTAGGCGCGCAATAACTAAGGTATCTAACTTGGAAAGCTTTCCAAATGCTGCAGGAATGGGATACTTTCGGGGAGAGACAAATGTACTCCCACCATTAGTAATTTCCAAGACTTTCGTTTTGTGAAACAAGTACTCAGCCGCAGCCTCTTGAAACGGTACAGGAAAGTCGATAAACAACTTGCTGACAGGATCCGCTCCCCAAGGTCCCACATAAACTTCTGTCTCGCTACGAACATCTTGGAACTCTTCTTTATCATCCACGTATCGCGGTACAGCCAAAACAGAGAATTGTTTCGTCATCAAGCACGCATCAAAGGCCTTGCATACCGGCGATACTTGAAGACTGTTCCAGGATCCAACCAACTCAAAACGAGTGTCAACAGTTCCTGCGGCAGAGCCGTGATCCGAGTATAATACTTTCTGATCGGGTTACAAAGTTCGACGACCTTGTTGTGAGTCAGGGCCAGTGTTTGTTTGACAGCTGCCAACTCGGTTCGAATGGATTGAACTTGGCTGTTCAGCGCCGTCTCGTTAGCATTCATTTGCGTCACGTGCGAATCAAATCGAGCTGTAAATTCACGAGGATCTGATGGATGGATTCAAGAGTAATCGAAGAAGATGGTTGGCTGTGTTGCATTTCGAGTTTTTTGGGGGATGACGTCAACCAATAAAAAGAATAAACAAGAACGCGGGTGAAGACCTTTAATTCAAAGTGTGAGGCCAACGTAACTTAAAGTCACAAGTAAATCCCAACGTTCTGACTCGACAACGGTATTGTCTGTCGAAACAATTCGAGATCCATCAGAAGTAATCGCAAGACTAACTTGGAAACACTACCCCTTTAACAACTAACATCCATGTTAAATCGGCGGCGTTTTTTTTTTCCGTTTGCGTTTATTAAATTTTCCGAAACCTCTCCCATCCAACAAAGACAAATGGGTGTCGCTAACGATGACGAAGCCCGCTTGCAGCAGCTCGGATATAAACAGGTATGTAGACATAGTAGCTGCACAATGACTGCGTGCGAGACATCTTCGTTATTGTGTCTGACAAAGCTGTGATCTAATCCGGTTTCAAATAGCAATTGAAACGAGGATTGGATGCCTTTGCCAACTTTGGTGTTGCATTCAGTGTCATGAGTGAGCCAACCTCGGTCATGCCGCTCATCTACCAGGGTCTTGGAGCTGGAGGTGAGATCACATCTGCCAATAAGATACTGTTGCCACAACAGTGGCAAATGATCCCCCCTTGTGTCGAAACATCCTTCAACAATTGCTAACCATTATATGACATTATTTAGGTCCTCAAGCTATGCTTGTCTCCTGGTATGCATCTATCCCTTGTGTACGATTGATGTATCAGAAAATCTAATCTTGTTTCATATAGGCCAATTATCTCCGTGCTTCTGGATGGTCGGAGCTTCGATGGGAGAGATCGTTTCCAGTTACCCAACCAGTGGAGGACTTTACTATGTAGGCTTGTGTCTCGGATAAATATGGGGATTGACCTTTGTTTAGTGGTCTGCCTCCCTTGCCGGGCCAAAGTGGGCTCCTTTTGCCTCTACATTACTGGTTACTTTAACTTCCTGGGTCTTGCGGGAATCAACGCTGGAACTGTGAGATTCACTTTACAGTGGGTTTGACAGATATACTCAACATATTCTTGAATAGGCGTATGCTTTCGGTCAATTCTTCGTCAACTGTTTCATCGCTTCGGGGGACAGCGTTGTTGTGGAAGGATCGTTTGTCTCTAGAGTTGTCACTTTCGTTGCTGCTGTTGCGTGTCTCGTGATTTCTGGATGGTTGGCCTCCTTTGGATCCAAAACCGTGAACATTATGAGCAAGATCTGTTTCTGGGTCAATGTGATTGGTGTTGCTGTCATCGTTTTCTGGCTCTACTTCGGTGGGTAGCCTTTACAAGCTGGATAGTATGTATTAACAACCTTTTACAAGACTCCTCCACCAAGATCCCTGTCAGCCAACTTTTCTCAACTTGGACCAATTTTACTGGGTTGCCAGACACTTGGGCTGCCACTATTTCCGTGTTGCTTGCTTGTTTGACCTATTCTGGTTACGATTCCGCCGCCCACTTGGCCGAAGAGACCGCTAACCCAGCTGTTCAAGGTCCAAAGTCTATCCTCGTCGCTATTGGTTCCACTTTCTTCACTGGTTACATTGCTCTTTACTTCATTGTTGCAACCATCGATCCCAGCATTTATCAGGATATTTACGATGCTGGTTCGTACGGTCTCATGGCTGTTTTCGTAAACGGTGTTGGAGTCAATGTCGCAATTGGATTCAACGTTATTTTGCTCCTCGCTGGTATCACCACGGTCTTTGGTTTGCTTCTTACCCACGCGAGAATGACTTTTGCGTTCTCCGTGACGGGCCTTGCCAGGAAGCAAGTGGTTGCACAAGTTGAACGCCAACCAGGTTCCAGAACGTGCCACTTGGGTCATTGTTTTGATCAACACTCTTATCTTGGTTCCATCCATCTTCTCCAGTCCAATGTGAGTTACTTTCAAAATCTTCATAGATTTGCTGACCATTAATACAGTTTCACTGCCATTAACTCTTTCGGAGTTATCGGAACTTACTGGCTTACCTCCTTCCTATTTTCCTCCGTGTTATCCGTAACGACAAGTTTCCACGTGGACCATTCAACCTTGGTTCTTGGGGGTTCCAATTGGTGTCATTTCTATCCTCTACCTCTCATTCTCTCGGTTGCATTGGTTCTCCCAACAGTTTACACCGATCCAAACTCCTACACTCTCGCTGATAACGTTACATTGGACCATGATGCCTACGTTACTGCTTGTAAGTTGGTTGGAAATTCTGTATGCTGTTACTGACAAATGAATCGATTTAGACCTCACAAACTTCAACTGGGCTCCAGTCGTTGTTGTTGGTGTTTACTTGATTGCATACTTCTTCTGGGTTGTTTCTGCTCACAAGTGGTTCACTGGTCCACCAATTGATACTGAAACTCACTGGGCAAAGGAAGCTTTGAACCAAAAGGAAGCTGCTGACGGATCTGTCCACTCGAATACCGGCGCTGCCAAGGACGATGTGATGGAGGACGTCACTATCGGAGAGGTCAAGCTCTAACGGAGCTGTCAGTGTTACTTGGGGGACTAGGAAACACGTTTCCGAATCCCCAATCTGTTTTTGTTATTTTTCATTATTATTGCACATTGTTGCCGACTGGACACTTGTCTAGACGTCCGGGAAGCAGCGTGTAGCTATCGTATAGTTTTCATGGGATTATGAGTAAAACTGGAGCTATCTTCCACAATTTTTTGTATTTTTCAGCGAAGATGTGCAATCATTCCGAAATTGTAGATTTAAGAGCAAATGATGAATCAAGTATGGCATTGGACTGCGCATAACTTCAGGTGATGGAACACGGAATAAAATGGTAAATCTTCGATATGAATCCCCTTCTATTCAACCTTAACTCACAATAAACTTGAAATTCTTATAAAAGTCAAACATTGGCACCTCCCACTCCCCGTCCGAACACCCTCCACGTCCACAACATTCTCCACCAAAAAGTCCCTCTGCGTAACCACAACCGCGTCACGTCCAGAAACGGATTTGTACATCTTGGCCATATCTTCGAAATTGGTTGGGAAGAAGATATCAAACCAGCCGGGTTGAACGAGGTATGTGGAGCACGGGACCATTGTTCCTTTGTAACGGGTTTGGACGACGGGGGCTGTGTGGCCTTGGACTGTGTCGGGGAGGTAGTCAAAGTCGGAGAGGAGGAGGCGGTGGTTTGGGAAGTTTTTGTGCAGCTTTTCGAGGAAGAGCTTAACAGAGTTTTTTTGTGTGTGAGTTGAATTGATTTGAGAAAGTGATGTTTTGTAAATACACGTTACCATGTTCATTGTGGGTAAGAATTCGCGTTCAGTTAAGTTAGAGCTGAAGGGGAGCATATTTCGAATGCTCCTCCAAGCTGGATGCGCTAACACAGCTGGTCTCTTGCCCTTCGACCATGAGTCGCGGAGTGTGAGGTATCGTTGAATAAGTGGATCTGAAACAGGCTCAAAAGCTTCTTGATAGTCTCCATCTTCATCCACAAGCACAATTCCTTGAACTGGAGTTCCAGTATCCGTAGTATACCGAACAACATCATGAGAAAAGTTATCCTTTCGTGTTTGAGATTGATTAAGAGAAGTTAAGTCATTCATCCGTCAACAAAACCCAAACAAAAGAAACACTCACAATAACTTCCATCGCAATAACAAAACATGGATCCCGTACAACACCTTCATACTCAAAAATACTCTGATTCACAATCTTGACGTTATGCGCGCGTTTTCCAGTCCCCAATTTCGCCACTACTTCATTTCCAGACTGTAACCGCCTTGTCTGACCTTCCGCCAATTTACTACTGATTTCAATAATAGTGTATTCAGTGCGCGCGTATAAATCTGGATGCCGTGATTGAATGAAATCAGAATGTTTCGAGCGAGTGTTCCGTTTCCTGCACCGATTTCATAGATCTTCAAGGTTTGGCAGGGGTTTCCGATGTGCTGTGTTGTTTGATGATATAGTTTGCAAGAGCGTTTCCATAATGCGGCTAGTAAAACGAAGACTCAACCCTGTGCCATTCCGTAAACAGTACAAGTACCTTGAACAACTCAGTCGGAGTATGCCAAACCTGCCGCATCGTCTCATCCAACTCCCCCTCCTTCTCAAAGTCCTCATACAAATCCGCCACATGGTTCATGAACGCCAAGTTATCCCTCAACTTTGGAAACTCGACGCCCTGTTCGCTCTGTAAGGAGAAGATGCGGGCGTTCTTTGAGAAGTAGCCGTAGTTTGGGTTGTAGAGGGAGTCGTGGATGAAGGTTCGGGCTGAGAGACGGGCGTTTGTTGGCGGGGAGGGAAGGTGGGCGAGGGAGGAGGGAGACTGGAAAAGAGACGGTTGATTTGGTTTGGTTGAGCGATTTTGTTGGTGTTTCTGTTGGGCGAGGAGGGATCGTTCCTTTTCGTCGAGGGCGAGTGTGTCCCTTTTTAAAAAGAACTTAGGGTTAGGGGCTGCTTTGTTCGAATGCACAGAGGGGAGCGGACCAGTAGTTGCCGAGGACGCGCCGGGTCGTTGAGAAGGTGCGCCGAGAAGTGGTGGTGAGATTGCGCATTTTGAACAAGGAAGAAAGGAAGAACTGTTCTAAGTACATTGCAATTCAGTCCTTTTATTGGGTAAATCGATTCTGAAGTATTACTGCTGCTTCTTTCTTATACTTTGATCCCAAATACGTGCACCTTCAACAGTCGCAGAGTTACTGCATTCACATCTGTTAGACTCTGCACCCTTTCACTAGTTCGAAAGACTTAAGACTCACCATATCGTCCAATCGCCCGTGCCACTAATGGAATCAAAATAGGCACTAGGAGCGACGTCAATTGACCCAGCGAAATATCATCCTCCTCATCATCATCCAACTCAGATGTTTGGTACCCTGACTCATCGTCCCATTCAATCTCCTGCGACCGAGGCTCTTGCTCCCGTCTTGATACTGCTGAAGGGTTGGTGGATGTGGGGTTGGCTGTCTGAAGCCAAATGGATGAAAGGTCTGTTGCCATTTCTCTTGTTTTGGTGAATAGAAAAATGAGTACCCATCTCTTCATAATGCATCCGTCGATTGGTCAATATTTTTAGTTTAAGTAGAGTCGTATGTAGAACGACTCTGAAGTCTGAACGAGAAAGGAAGCTACCATTCTGCATCCCCATCTTCATCAACAACCTGCTGTCTCTTTCGTTCACGTCCATCCTCTTCATCCTGCTCATCTTCCTCCAACCCATTCTCGTCTCTACCATGTTTCCCCAGAACTTGTAATTCTTCTAATTCGTCTTCTGATGGCACACCACCTTCTGGCTCAACATATTCCACAGGCAGAATCCTGTGCATCGCGACAGTCTTTTCGTATACCTCTCGACGCGTGCGTGATCGTTTCGTGGTTTGATAGACAGTAGGACGGCTAGGAACTGGTGTGTCGTCATACCGATTCGCAAATGTCTTCGCCTTTGGGCCACGATACGATTAGTTTACCACCTTATACTACATAGGAAACAAGATGGCGTACCTTGACTCTCTTTCTTACAAGATCCACACGTCCAGCCAACTGATGGAACGTGGCGACTTCATCAGAGATATTGAAAAACATCCAGTTACGCTCGGATTCCTTCTTTTCCTTGTACGTGAAATCACGCACGAGTTTGTACTCAAGAGCACGAGAAGCTTCGTCAGGAGAGACGGTATCAACATCTTCATCGTCGTCTTCGTCTTCTTCCTGGAATCTGAATAGTTCATGGAGTCAGTTAAAGCCATGTGCCGCGCCCTCCAGTAAACCACAATTTACCTCTTGTTGACTAAATAATCTGTAGTCTGTGTGGATGGGATATACAAAGAAGCCACCTCCTCCTCTTCTTCTTCTGCATTACCCCCATCACCACCCTTCACCGTACAATACTTCAAGAACGCTTCTTCTCTCACAAGACGCTCTCGCACATCTTCGGCCAACAGCGCATCCTCCTTTGACGAAGACGACGACGATGAAATGGGATCTGCATCAAAGACGACCGAATAAAAGTCCGAGGGCCAGTGCACAAAGGCAGGAAAGAGAGGAAGCAGCTCTGTCGCCGTCAAAGAAGGGTTCGTAGGATGTTTCAGTTTAGTGAGGTTCGCAGAGGCAGCCTGGACAAACGTCTTTTCGATCGCTTTGACCAAGGCCTCCTTCGAATTCGGCAGTTGTTGTTGCAGCGACTTCTTCTGCGGAGTTTGTTGCTGTTGTTGTTGGTGGTGTTCTGAGAGAGATTGTTTGATTGCGATGATTGTTTTGCGAGTTTGTTGTCGTTTGAGATGTACTCGGTTCGTCTGAGCCACGAAGCAATTGGTCTGTGCGGCTTTGCGGCTGCGGCTGCGTTCGAGTTTGTGGCTGAAGAAGACTTTGGCGGCGGCGGTTGGTACGGCGCGAGAAGGGCGGCGTCGCGGGGATCGAGCGCGGTTTTGGACGGCCGCGGGAGCTCTGTTTGGACCCGTGATTAGATAATCAATCTACCGTAGTAGAACGCCGTGTTACCCCACACAAGCCCAAGACGGAGCGCCCCTGTCGGCATCGCGTCTAGTGTCGATCCAACTACATCAAGCGGGAACGGATGGTGGTCCAGCGCACTCAGCTCTGCCCGTCGCTGTGCTTCGAAGCCACCAAGTAGTTTGGGCTCAAAGGGAAGTGGTGGTAGGATGTTTCCATACACGGTGGGACACAGGAAGTCGTTGCCAACCTTCTTCGTCTTCACTGCTGAGGATTTTGACATTCTTTCTTCTCCATTCTTTCTCCTTTCCTTTTCCCCATAAAAAGATAAATAAAAAAATGAGTAGTTTGGCGGCGTGTCGGTGTGGTAGAGTTGGATTCTTGAGAGTCCAGCTCAACATAGATGTATTTAAACCAAACGGTGTTCAGTATTTATTCAAAGTTTAAGACTGTGCATTGCAAAATCACACGTCAACCCATGATTCTCACTCAAATCGCAGATCCTAAGTAGAGGCAGTGACCCCAATTCAATTGGAATCGGACCATCAAGCTCGTTATTTTTCATTTTCAGGTATTCAAGCTTCCTGCAATTCCCAAACTCTTTTGGAATAACTCCAGTCAGGTGATTATGCTCTAAACACAGCCATTCAGTTTCCAGTTTACAAGGTGCCTGGGGGATACTGCCAGAAAGTTTGTTATTTTCCAAATCCAAATCCAGCAAATTCTGTAGGTTCCCAAGCTCAGTTGGTATGTTTCCCATCAAGTTGTTCCGTGCCAATTTCAAATGTCTCAGGTTTGTCAAACAACCAATCGCAGGAGGTATAGATCCATGAAGCCCGCAATTTAACAAAGTTAAGCTCTCCAATAATTTGATCCTCGTAATGGCAACAGGGAGTTGCTGATTTAGTGGTACGTCTGATAGATTCAAGATTTCCAACTGAGTCGAGTTACAAAGCTCCTTTGGGAAAGGCCCCACAAAACCAGACGATTCAATTATCAAGGCTTTCAGCTGATGAAGGCGTCCAAATGCAGTTGGAATCGAATTGTTTTTGCAGAAATTATGGCTTGTGAAACGTATTTCAATGATTCAAGGTCAGGGAACAAGTAGTCAACGGCGGCTTCCTGAAACTGCTTGGGAAACCCTATAAACAATTTGCCGATATTGTGCGTCCCCCATCCAAATAACTCAAGTGTCTTGTCCTCCTCGCATTCACGGCGCACTTCAGCATGGTCTTCATCACTCGCAACATATCGGCGCACAGCCAGCACAGAAAACTGGTTCGTCATTAAGGTTGCATCAAACGCTTTGCACACGCGGCGGTACTTGAAGACGACGTCGGGATCCAACCAACTCAGAACAAGTGTCAATAGTTCCAGCGGCAGGTCCGTTATTCGGGTGTAGTACTTTGTAGCCGGATTACACAGTTTAACGACGCTATTGTGCGTATGCAATAGTGTCTCGCGTACAGCCGAGAGGTCGTTCTGGATGCATTCGACTTTGTTGCTGAGCACAGATTGAGAAACCTGATGTGAGTCGAAACGAGACTGAAGGTTTACGAGCAAATGATAAATGGATTCGAGTGTAATCACTGGAGGTTGTTGGGCAGATGGAGAAGGAGAGTCGTTGTGCATATGACTTTTTCTTGTGAAATTGCAGGGTGGACACAAAGAGGAGGGAGTTGAAGGCGACTCGGTTTATGTCGAATCGTTGACGTCAGAATGTGGCTTCCTTGGGAGGAGATGGGAGCTACTTCAATGTGTTGAAACAAGCACGGGATTATGACCCCGAAGTGGACTATGTCTTGGCTTGGTGCCCTGAATTACACAGTCACCCCAACCCTCATGCGCCGTCGACGCGTGTCGGTGTATTTGGTTCCAATAACTTGTATTCCAGGCGTCCGATTTGTATGGGAAAAGGAAGGGAAAGATATTTTTGTTCTATTATTCAAGTAAAGATGTGACTACATGTTGCTTATTTATTCAATCAATGAGGAAAGAAATGGATAGATTTCGACGGCAGATTATAACAGTAAGAGTGTGGAATCACGAGTTAGATCCAGACTGTTTACTGCATAAAACGCCTGCGTGAATCATGTCCGAACGTGGACAAGAAAAAGGGTTTCCAAAAATTGATTACACTCTCCTTGTGGCCCTTCCACACGGCAATCTTTAGTAAAAGGCGAAAGATTGAAGCGCTGTTGCGATAAAGCCAGAGAGGATGAGATTTTGGGAATGGATTTGGGATTGGATTTTAAACCATATGGTCAACTGCGCACTACCAGGGCTAGACCAATCAGAACACCGACTGCGCACGACCCAAAAGCCTATAAAACGCGCCTCTGTTTCTTTGTTGTTCGGTACAATCCTCTCAAGCCTATTGGCTAAGATCAAGTGTAGTATCTGTTCTATTTAGTGTGATAACTAAATCTGCGTACATTGTACGTATTCTATTATCACAATTATTTTTGAGCCTCTCCTGTGGACCCTGTGTGCTTGCACCAGACCCGGGAACTGGTGTCGCTGGCCTTACACTGCCGCTTGCTGACGCCGAGCCCCTTCCTCTTAAAACAAATGATGAAAACAAAGAAATGTTTGTTTTGCAGCCATCGAACAGCTTTTATTAAGCCTGTCTCACGCTGGACTCCTCCGGAAAATATAAAGCAAATATGAAACTACTCGCACTACTCGCGTTATAAATGTTTACGTTGGTTAAGGTGTACTCTCCGCAAAATAGAAAGCATAAGCTACTCGCGTTACTAATACTTATGTTTCATCATTTAATGTGCAGGGTTTCTCAACAGAGTGAGAGAGGGGGTTTCAAAAATTCCCGTCGCCTCTTGCGAGACCACGAAGATGTAAGGAAATAGTTTTCAATCAGCAAAAAAGTTGACTCAGTCGAGACTTCACGGTCAAACTTATTACTCTCTGTGTAGGATGATTTTAAGCGAGAGGCGAATTGGCTGCATTTATACGTTTTTTAATGTGCGCAGTCCGCAGTCGATATTATTCAAATAACTGTAGAAAAATACATTCATTAAACAAGGTAGAGAGTGGCGGTGAAATTGCTCTTGACTGATAAAAAAGATCGTTTGCATCCCTTTTAAGTGAGGTCGCGACAACGCAAGACTCCTGTCCACGAGTGTCTCGGAACATCTCGGCAAGATATGTGTTTCCATCCATGACTCATGAATTATTCTGCATTCAAGTTCATAACTCGTGTTTGAATGCTTTCTACAATACACCAACTCACTTCAAAAATCACCCTCAATTCCAAGGGCCAAATTAATACGTAATTAAAATCTCGTTTCTTGTGTTACGAAATGATGAAGCAGAGACAAAAGACTGGGTGACATTGCAATAATTTCAGAAAAGTAGTAAGGACTCTACGTCAAGTATGCTACGTACCTACCGAATACTTATCCGTGCTCAACACAGTTCAGTTGTCGTTTAGAGCGGTAATTGTTCATAAATCGATGTGGAAGGAGTGTGTTATCCAGCCTCTGAAAATTTGTCAAGATGGTTAGGGCATCCTGCCGGCTCCCCTCCACCGCTCCATCCCCGTCGATACGAGGCTCGTCAGACCACGTCAAACCATCAACTTGAATCATCAGAATCGTCGTAATGAATCTGTGAAGGAGAGATGTCGCTAGGATGGATAGTTCGTCGATGGACTGGGTGTTTGTTGTGTGGAACAACCTTCAACAGACTCGTCAGCCTCACACAAACTCCGAGGGATCATTCGTGAATCAATATGAAACAGTCGTTATTTGAATTCGGAATGGGAGAGGCAGACCAGAACCACTGAGCTCCAAAAGTACCTCAATCAACCCAACCACTCTCAAAATAGCTGCTCAAAAACGACATTGGACTCTAAACAAACCTTCTCAACGTCAATAGGGTAAAGTCCACGGTTCCCTCGCTCGTGCCGGAAAGGTCAAGGGTCAAACTCCAAAGGTTGAGAAGCAAGAGAAGAAGAAGAAGCAGACTGGTGTGTACCCCAACCCCATCTTCGTTTGTCGCCAACGTGTATATCTGACTGGATTATTATAGGCCGTGCCAAGAAGAGACTTCAATACACCCGTCGTTTCGTCAACGCTGTTGCCGGATTCGGTGGAAAGAGACGTATGAACCCAAATGACGGTACGTTCTTCTTGCTTCGATCCTCTTCAATTGAAAACTAAATTGGTATTTTGTTCTCAGGTGGTAACAAGTAAACGGATTGCCTGAAACTACCTTTCAGTCTTTGTGTATACGTATAGTCGGAGGGACAGCATTTCGTTCACTAAACCAAAGATTCAATAAATATATTGGATAATCTTATTCACGCTTGTTTTGTTTCCCTGAGTTTTCATGGATTGAGACTTATGATTGTCACGTGCACCCATAATTGCATGCATACGAAGTCTTCGATAAGTGCATAGCAAAGAAAACTGCGAATAATCATAAACATAAAGCTGTTATTCTAATTCATCTACGTCGCCTTCCAGTTGTATAACAAAGAACTCAAAATCCATCGTGAGTTCTGGGTTTCCTCGAAACTCACACGACTCCAGATGCCTCAGTTTTTTGATTTCAGACGGAATAGGCCCACTCAAACGGTTTTTGTACAGATGCAGCCACCTGAGTTCGACGCATTCATTAATATTGGAGGGAATCTGTCCAGACAGTTCATTCCTATCGATATACAGGTCTCGCAGCTTTGTAAGTGTGAATAATGACGCAGGGATAGATCCCGACAACCGATTCTGCGACAGGTACAGACAATTCAGCGATGTAAGGTTTCCCAGTTCCCATGGAATGCTCCCAGAAAGTGAATTGTCCGACAGATCCAATACCCTCAGATTCGTTGAAAGAAGTCCAAACTCCTTTGGAATCTGAGCAGTCAAGCTGTTTTGATGAACGTACAGCTCCTTCAGAGCTGTCATTCCTCCAACCTCAGGTGGAATCGGTCCTTTTAACTCACAAAAAGACAGGTCAATGTTTACAACTTTCGATAATGCACCAATGGCAGCGGGTAACTGGCAATCGACAACCCAGGCACTCCACTCCAACTGCTTCCATTGGTTCAAGGCGAACTCAGCGTATACTTGCTGTATCATCGGGTGTGCCTTGAAAAAGAGGGTATCGAGTCCGGTTTCAAAGGTCTTGGCATCTGTTTGGTCGGTTGGGCGAGACATAACTTGAGTTAGGTTGGCAATTAGAAAGTGGCGGGATGTGATGAAGCTGTTGAAACTCTTGGCGAGGAGACGAAGTTGAAAGCAGTTGCGAATGGGTATCCAGGCAAAGATTGCGCATTGAAGTTCATACGGAAGTGTGACAAGCGACATTGGTTACAAACAAAAAGAAACGCACAGATATAACTTGTTCGTTTATCAGAAAGAGTCCAAAATATACGCAGGAAACAAAAACAAGTTTAGAGTGTGAAGGTAGATTGAGGATCCACAGGCTTTCCACAACTGAGCTGAGGAATCTGCGAAAACTTGCCCTGCATGAATCCTCTCAATTGTGCCAACAATTGCTCATAGCTCAACTGCTTATTCTCACGCAATACATTCAAGAGAGCATAGGTCAAAGCTCCACTCGCCTGCCCGTTGAAGGAAGTATCCGCGGAAGTCTGTGCATCCAAACAACCAGCAATCAAGTACGCCTCCTTTGGAGTCTCAGTCTTTGCTTCCGAGAATTCTTCGCGCTTGTACCCATTGTTGTCAGTTGTTGCTGGTGACCCAGAGAACATATGCGCGAGAACCTTGACATCAGCAAGAAGACCTTTCGCTTCTTGGATTTTGGAAGCGGAGAATCCTCCTTGGAGGAGATGTGTCACGCCTGTGAAGACCTTGATACCGACTTGAATAGCTTCCTTTGGATTCATTTGACCGTTTTCATCAGGAGCATATGTGTAGGGAAGCTCAAGCATGGTTCCTATTAACGTTTAGTTGCATATGGCTGCATTAATTCAACGCACCTGAGTGACAGCAATCCATGACGACCACCAATTTGACACCATCAGGGAGAGCAGTCACAAGCGCCTTGTGCAACAAATCAGAATCAATTTGTCCACTCTGTTCAAAGTCAACAGGACAAATGGTACTACAATGAGCAAAAATCAGTCAAAGAAGAACGCGGAATAACAAAAACTCAACTCATCCATTCCACTAGCACGATCGTTATCGTTAGTGTCAGGAACCTGTCCACCGTGTCCAGAGTACGAAAAGAACAAATGGTCTCCTGGCCTCGCATCATAAACAAGCCAATGGAAAGCACCAAGCAAGTTCTTTGTAGTAGGAACGTATCGAGGGTCTTTGTTATCATCCGTCATAACAAGCATGCTTCTCTGATCAGTCTTGTAACCATATTGCTGAACAAGAAGTTCTGGAGGTTATGCGCATCGTTGATACAACCGGCCAGCGCGTGCTTGCTTCCGATGTAGTTGATTCCAACGAGGAGAGCCTTCTTTCTGCCGGAGGATGTGAAGTTGGCACCAGCCATACCGCTTTGCTGGTACTGTTGCTGTTGTTGCTGTCCGTACTGGGCAGGAGCACTTCCGCCAGTTGGAGGAGTCCATTGAGTCTGTCCAGTTTGGGAGTTGGCTGTGGTGAGGAGGCGTTCAGCATTCAAGTGGTAAATAAAACTGGTTGATGAGGAACAGCATTAGGATCATACCATAGAAGTAGCACTGGTACTGCTGACTGTATTGTGCAACCCAACCTGGAGGCAATTGCTGCCAGAGAACGAATGATCAGTTATTGAATTGGTTGTAGGTATGTACACACGCAAGTTAAATATAACTCACCGATGGAGGTTGCTGCTGCTGCTGCACCTGCTGAGGGTGAGGCTGAGTGTCTGGGTGGATCACAGTTTGGAGAATGTTCGATAGGAAGCCTTCCATTATTGCTCTGTGTTTGCGAGATGTTTTTGGAACGTGTTGTGTCTCTCTCCGCCTTCACCAACACTTTGAACCTTACTAATAGTTCACAACCCACGCTTTGTCATAAATTCAGATATTAATAGCGTACAATTGTTCTACTGCATTCTTCCCCGTATTTATCCATAAAACTCTCAGCGAAAATGGTTGCCTCAACAGATGACTTCTATGTGAGGTTCTACGTCGGCAAGTCCTCCTCCCTCTTTATGACACTATCTAAACTGGACCCTCCATTAAAGGCCACATGGGCAAGTTTGGACACGAGTTCCTCGAATTTGAATTCAGACCCGACGGAAAGCTGCGATATGCAAACAACTCAAACTACAAGAACGATTCAATGATTCGTAAAGAAGGTGTGTTAGTGGCGTGGGTTGAAGTGGTAGTGAAGGAGGCTAACTGCTTGTACGTTACGCATGCGCAGTCTTTGTGTCGCCCTCGATGATGAAGGAGCTCAAACGGATCATTTCAGAGAGCCAAATTATGAAGTAATTGTCTCTATTTAAGCGGGATTGGGTGGGATGCAGTACTGACTGTTGGATGTGAATCAAACAGGGAAGATGACAAGGACTGGCCTATGCCTGATAAAGTTGGCCGCCAGGAACTCGAAATTGTGATGGGCTCAGAACACATTTCATTCACTGTAAGTCCTGCCACTCAGGTCTTACTGGTGCTAAAACCAACACTCAACTCAGACCTCCAAAATCGGTTCTCTGATTGATGTTAATGACAGCAAAGACCCAGACGGACTTAAAGTATTCTACTATTTGATTCAGGATTTGAAGTGTCTGGTCTTTTCTCTCATTTCTTTGCACTTCAAGGTGAGTTATATCATGTTCTACACGAGCAACGATATTAACGCTCCTCTCAGATCAAACCTATTTAAGTCAAATTCAAATGCTTCTGTTCTATTTGGTTCTCTGAGAATGTATAGTCGCCACGAACCAAAAAAATAAACCAGAATTTGAAAGAAAGAAGTGTGAAGAATTCGAAAATACGCCATGCACACCCTCAATTACCCAATCGTAACGTGTCAACTCTCTGGCTTGGAAAAACGAGGACAAACGGACTGCTTCGACTCTTCATTGTGATTTTGGGTCCGTCCAATGGCTTTCTTGCAGCGTATCTGTTAGGTCCAGGTGTCTCAGCAACCTTGAACGGCGCGATTCGCGTAGCAAGACTGTATTTGGGACCAGCTGGTTTTACCGTCGACACTGGCTTGAGCTCATCTGTGTGAATCCAGTCAACACCTGATAATCGAAAAAAACCGCGGGGAAACTCACAATCCGCTGGTCCAGGACACTTTTCAACAATCGTCTTGATTCGTGCTATGTACAGAATCACCAAATCAAAACTCATCTTCACGAGCAGACATTACAGAAACTTACGCGGAACTTCCTTCTTACTCTTCTCCATCCGTGCAAGCTGCGCTGCACTTAGAGAACGTTCAATAGGCGCGGCAGTATTATAATCAGCCGGCCCAGGATTCGTATTTGGTTTCTGTGAGTGCCGTCCCTTGAGCGTGACTTTGGGAGCACCATTTCCCCGAATCTGACGGTCTTTTGGTTCATATGCACCTGGTCCTGGTACATAATGATTGAACGCTACAGAGGCATGTTAGTCAAGTAAGATTTCTCTTTGAGAGGGAAACTTACGAAGCTGCTCCTTCCTCCGATTTCCCAGAGAGAATTGAGGTGGGGAATCGAATGTTGGTTGTGGGTTATAACTTGCTGGACTTGGGAGGTCTTTGACGAGGTCTTCTTCTTCAGGTACATTGCGACCCGTCAGACTGTATTGCGGCCCGTTGAAGAGGGAGTTTGGAATAATGTAGTTTGCAGGGCCCGGTGTTTTCATGGCTATGGGAGTGCAAGTTAGCGACAGTAAGGTTTTCTGATGAGTATTCACATTTGATTTCTTTATAAGACCCTTTCAACGACGCGGCCTTTCCCGTTCCAGGTAGTTTTGGGTTGTATTCATTAGCACCGGGTATTAAAGCTATGAATAATTGTTAGATTGACGATTCTGATGTTGAAACCGATTCCTTACCATCTTCCTTGTTGGTGAACACAGGCTCTCCAACACGTGGTCGCATTGTGTAAGATGGAGCGTCGGCAATGTTGGACCGAATGTAGTGTACATCATAATCTTGTGGTCCCGGGTTATTGTCCTCTATTAAAAGTGAGGCGTCAGATTTTTTTCATTTCGCATCCCAGTAAATATACCTGAAGGCTTTGTCTTCAATCCAAACGAATATTTAGGATTTGCTCCAGCCACAGGAATACACGACAAATTTGGATTGTATCGGTCAGGACTTGGAGTGCTGTCTGTTGGAAACTCAAACCATCCTGAAAGCTTTGGCCCCTCTCCACCAAACTTTTTGGTGTTTTCGTATGCGAAAGGGCTTGGGTTTTCATTGTCAACTTTATCAAAGATTAGAGACATGTGACCCTGAAGGCAGCAGCAACACACAACGCACCTTTCATCAACTCCCCAAGCTTGATTCCAAAACTCCAATGAGGAGCGTCATTAAAAACTACAACATCTTCAGACACATTGTATTTGGATGGACCTGGTCCAATCGGATTCTGTTCAAGTTTCGAGGCAACATGCTTCCCAAGGATTGAGTATTGAAAGCCGGAGGGTGGTAGTTTTGGATCGTATGTCAATGGTCCAGGGGTTGGGTTTGCTAAGTATAGTTGAAGGGAAAGGGAGGCCGCGTTAGGAATACTATACATCAGAAAGAGATATCGAAGTGCGTACATAGAGATGAAAGAGGGTAGCCTCCTTTTTCAACAATAAACTCGCCCATGGGTGTTCGCATATTCACGCCGAGTTGTAAGTTCCGACGTCCTTTTGGAGGCGATGTTCCAGTTGGGCTTGAGGATTTCAGCTTCACAGTTTCTACTTTGCTCTTTCGGATCGAGGACGGAGACGCAGCGTTACTTGTAGCATCTGCAGACGCGACACGCGATTGAGACATTTGTGGTGTGGGTTGGGAGAAAAAAGAAAGAGAGATTCTCCACTGCTTTCAGATTGGCATCGTTTGATTTACGTGAGTTTTATATTTCGATTTAGTATTATTTTCCAGATATTGATTACTGTATTTGATTCGTGGGTACCTATTTTACTGAGCCCATTCCTAAAAAAAGCCGACCCATCGTTCGATTTTGCATGCATAAAGAGAAGGTTACTTACTACTGCAGTTCCTTATTCTAGTCTTTTTAATGTTCAGTTGTTCTATCAGAAAGTGAGCAACAACCAAACAAAAAGAGCAAAATGCTGGTTCTGCACCACCACCACCACGTTTCCCGACGACTCTTTGCCACGGCCACCACCACCACCGAATCCACGTTGACATTCGGACGCCTCGATCGGAAGAAGGCCGTCGTTGCCGCGGACAAGTGGCTGCGAAGCGAAGGTGCAAAGTTCAGAAACCAGAAACAGGCAAAGTTTGTTGGAGCCCAGGGCGTGAGTGCTTTCGTTTCTTCGCTGCTTCGTTGTTTCGATCTGATCGTTTACTTGATTCAAACTATACAAACTATCAAAGGCTCCCTTCCCAATGAACCCGCTCTTCAAACCCGTTCCTCCTCTCTCAAATGCTTCCCGCGATGAAATATACGCTCTCTACACTTCAAATCCGGAGACAGAAACTCCCCTCAAACTCGCCGCCCAGTTTGGCATTTCAATCGTCAGAGTCCAGGCCATTCTCCGTCTCAAAGCCCTGCAACAACAAATGGAACGCAACAACAAACCAATCCAAGTTCAACTCACATATCACATGGAGAAACTGCTCCGTGTCGACCCTCGAAACGAAATTCGTATCAAGGAACCTCTCAGAGCTCTCACTTCAGAACGCCTGAAGCCTCTCTTCCAATTTATTGATGAAGCGGATGCTATTTCTCCTTTGGATGCCGCTCAACTCCTCGAAAAGGAACCATATGCGAATGTTGCTCATAAACTCGATCAGCAGGCGGAACGCATCTTCAGTCTGGATGGTCCCTCTGACAAAGTCTCTGCCAATGTTGTCGTGAAAGAGTTGGAAAGGGATCCTAAAAATGCTTCGGACCGATTCAAGTTTGCTTTCGTGGATATCAGTAAAGTTGAGGTTTGTAGTACGACAAATACTGAGTGTTCAGCGAATGAGGCAATCTCTGGATGAATGAATAATATTCTTAGGAAGATGCATATGAGTATTCGAATGAGGGTTGGAATTGGAAGAAGGAGTCAATTGGCTTGGTCTCTTATTGTTATATTTCACGAACGGAACCCACTGATATTAACTTTTCACATTCATAGAAACAACCAATGTACATTCGCGACACCAAGGGAACTCTGAGAACAGCATCTAAACTTGAGGTTTACAAGAAAAAGACAACGAAGCCTGCCTTCTTTATGTGATCTTAATTTGATAACAGTATTACGATGAAGGGTTAAACGGGGTGTTTTGGGTTTAGGATGGGAAAATAAATCGCGTTCTTTTTCCTGACGCAAGACAATTCTTTCACAAATTCACAATACTTGAAGATGATGGACAACGATATTCCCATGCGCCTCTGGGATTCGAGTGTCAAAAAGGACGGCACTCCTTCACTGAGTGCAGACGGTGTTAGAGCAAAGTGGCCTGGTGGTTCTGGACGAATTGGGGATTGCGTTTATGGTTAGTTGAATTAAATCCCAGCTTTCATTCCTAACCCAGATAAAACCAAGTCGGAGGATCCATGGAATTCATTGGATCGCTCGCAATAGATGGTACACTTGGATCGCGCCACGCAGCACTAGCGCGTTCGTTTTATGAAACAATATCGAAGTCAAAATCAACTCCTCTGATATGGACAATCTCAGCCCGTATCAACAAAGAAATTCTAGAAAGTTCAAACTCAGCGGCTATGATATCTCTCTCCATGTGCCAGAATGCCGTGATTCGGTGCACTCAGATGTTTGCCACAACCCTACCACTATCCATCTGTGAACAACTCATAATCCAAGCAAAACGCATGCAAAATGCCAGCGCTTATGTTCTAAAAACTGGCCACACCGCGCTCATGAATCCATTCAAATACCTTCTTGATCTACCCGACGGAATATGTACTCCACAAAACAGATTCGACATCATCTCCTTATTTGAAATCCTGCTCAACATCAACAGAACCATCACAACGTTCCTCATCTCTGAAGCCGAACCATCCAGCTACCTTATTGTCCACGACGGCTTACAACCCACATCATCTCAGACAAAATCCATCCGCAACGCCACCACAGAAGACGAAGTATTTAAATGCATAAAATCCGACCTCCGCTCTTGTAACTGGTGCAGCGCCCCTGCAAGCGTCTACAGAATGCAAATCTGCACAGGCTGCCGCAAGCTTGACTACTGCTCCAAAGAATGCCAAAAGCGCGATTGGATCGGCTTCCATAAATCCGAATGCGCTGAACTGAAAACACGGTCCAAGATGGAAGTCGGGATGAACATTTCGCGGTATTTCTATTTGAGGCAGTTTGGAGAAAGGAGGGCTACGATGCCGATTCCGTGTCCGGAAGGCGTGGATTTATTTGCTGGTGATGAATTTCATGTCTACTTGTGTGCCGCAGATTTGGAGACATGTATTATAGGACCAAAAACGTTTCCGTTCCCTCGGGGATGGAGAGCTGTACCTAGAGGCTATCCTAAAGGCAATCATTGAGGTTGAGATTATTATTTTTTCGGCTGTCTACATATTATGAACTACATTTTTTTTCTTTGTGTGAATGGAATTTGAGAATCATATTGAAAATCTTCTTCCAAACATGGATAATCTTCGGCCCCAGCCCTACAGCAGCAGCAGCTACAACTTTGTTGTGAATATTATCAGCGGACTTTGTATCGAAGTCGCGCTGCAGGGCTTGGCCCATGTGTGTTCTCGCTTGGTACAAACCAAGAGACAGGACACAAAGTTTTATCCCATTGCTTCACTTCTAATCACCTGCAACATCTCTGCTATTGGTTACACAATATCAAATATTTACTTTGAGACCTTAGTTGGAGCTTCTTCCTGTGCTACGTCGGGGTTTATCGACAACTTGACAAGCCATTTATTGTATGTCAGCTTTGGTAAGTTGACGCACCCAATGTGCGCGATTAACTGCTCACTTTTGTTTAGATGCTATTGTTCTTTATAGATGCTACTTTATAACAAACCGCGACAAGTATTCTTTGTTCTGCATATGCCTCGTGTTTTTCAACAGATGCGGCTGGATGATCAGCGATTTGGCGCTATCTTATGCGCGTTGGGATGAAGACGAGCAATCATGTATTTACTACCAAAATGCCATTACGGGATCAGGTTACAACATTGCAGACGTAATTTGCGATTGCAACAGTCACAACACTCATTGTTACACTAATGCGATTCAGTTTAAGCTCAAAGTACATTCAAACAATGATGGTTAGAACTATTCTGCGGTCAACACTGGTTATCGCAGCGAGCTGCTTCGTCTTATATGTAAACGCAAATGTAACTGATTTGATGTGGTACTACATTGCGTGGAATACTCAAACGTACGTGTTGGTTCGAATGGCGAATTTAGACGTGTTGCTTGACTTGGGTAAGATCAGAGACGAGGCAGACAGTGATGCGAATTCAGGTGCTGATCAGAGGAGGGGAACGCAAGAGTTTGGAACATTGGGAAGAGAAAGAAAGTGTTCGATGAATATTGTCAATCGCAATAGCACGGTCGTACGTTTGGATACTTAAATAAAGTCGAGTTGTATCTGTTTGATGTTGATAGCCTCCGTAAATCTTGCTCTAATGGACAATCTTCATCCTCAAACCAGTTCAGCCAGCTCTTTTAACTTCACCGTGAATATTATCAGTGGACTTGGTATTGAAGTCGCGCTCCATAGCTTGTTCTCAGTCTGCTTTCGTTTAGTCAGTGAGAAGAAAGAAGATCCAAAGTTTCACATACTATCTACCCTCCTCATAATCTGCAACATATCTGGTATAATAGCTACTCTGTCAAATTTTTATTTGCAGTATATAGTTGGGTCATCATATTGTGCCTTCACAGGATATCTTAATAACCTATCTAGCCATTTTCTGTTCGTCAGTTTTGGTGAGATCGGACTATTAGATTGCTTCTATTATAACCATCTTTTTAGATGCAATTATTCTGTACAAATGCTACTTTATAACAAACCGAAATAAGTATGCTCTGTTTTGCATCGTTCTCGTTCTATTACATCGAATTGTTTGGATGGCTGCAGATGTATCACTTTCATATGCCACCTGGGATGATTCCCTGCACATATGCCTTTACGTCCAGAACTCAACAACTGGCTTTGGCTACAATGGGGCTGATATTTTCAGCGACACATTTGCAACTCTCACGGCTTTGACTGTTGCCTGTTTAAGAATGAACTTGAACTCAAAGTATATTCAAACCATGATATTCCGTACCGTTCTGAGATCCGCTTTTGTCGTTGCTGCAAGTTGCTGGGTCCTATACACAGATTCAAATGAAACCGAAAATATATGGTATTACATCACTTGGAATACTCAAACCTACGTTTTGCTAAGAATGGCGAACTTGGACGTGCTTCTGAATTCTGCTCAGATCCAGCCAAAATAGCACGATAATAAGAGGATAAATACAATTAAATCCAAGTGTAATATTTATGCCGTAAATTTTATGTCAATCATTCATACATTTGAATACGTTTTCGCCTTGTAAATCTCGTTCTAATGGACACCTTCCATCCGCAGTCACCCAACGCGATAAGCTATTTCACAGTTGCTATAAACATTATCAGCGGTCTTGGTATAGAGGTCGCTATCCATGGGCTGGTCTCAGTATGCACACGACTGTTGGACCCAAAAAAACGGGAACTCAAGGTCTATATTATTGCAGCCCTACTTATTACTTGCAACTCCTCCGCAATTGTATACATAGCTTTGGGGCTCTATTTGCAGTATGTCGCAGGACCGTCAACTTGTAGGATAGCTGGATTTGTAAATAATCTAACAAGTCACATACTGAACATTAGCTTTGGTGGGATTAAACTCCTATATGAGTCATATTAATGCTTATTGTTAGACTCAGTAGTACTCTCCAAGTGCTACTACATCACTAATAGAAACAAGTACACCTTGTTTTGTATCGCCCTGGTCTTCACCAATAGAATCGGCTGGTGTATTGCTGATTTGATACGATCCTACGCGTTTTGGGACGACACATATGCATTGTGTTTGTATTTCCAAGACCCAAACACAGGGCTTGGATATAACACCGCTGATATTATAAACGACGCTTTCGCAACTATAACAGCATTGATTGTGACCTATTTACGATTCAGCATCAGCTCTAAATTTATACAGAGTATGATGATTAGAACAATCGTTCGGTCTATCCTTGTTATTGCGGCTAGTGGTTGGGTCTTATACGTTAGTCTAAATAGTACAGATATTGTTTGGTATTATATTGCGTGGAATACTCAGATTTATGTTTTGGTGAGAATGACAAACTTGGATGTTTTACTTGATTCTGGAAAGATCAAGGCTGACACGGACAGTGCCAAAACTGGATAACATAGTCTTCCTCTGAATAAATTGCGCTAAACTTCAACATTCCATGAAAGGTTATTTTAATTCATGATTATAAGTGTAGAAGTTTTAAAAATCGAGAGTCAAGATGATTTATTGAGTTCATTCAAAAGCAAGAAGGACACCAAATGAGATCAAACGAGCAGGGCTACAAAGAGCGCAACAATAATTAGGGCAATAGAAGAAGTCGAAGCACCACTGAGAATGTTACGTGTTGTTGTTGCTGGTTTCTGGTCACTGTTAGGAGCCCTGAGAGAAATCGTCGATGAGGCGGAAACATATGAAGCACCGATACTGGTTACAGAAGCTAAAACAGTAGCCAAAACACTGGTTGTAGGAGCAGATACAGTAATGGAAACAGTAGTAGAAGTCGTTCGGACACCATTTAAATTATCCGGAAACGCCAAAATATACGACCCAGATCCAACAGAAACGCAGGTATTCACCGGCAAAGCCTTGATTTCCTTCCCATCACGACCCCTCAAACTAACCTTTGTCACATCTCCCGTAACTCTCGCAAGCTGCAAGCCGTCTGGGTTCCAGTTTTCAATTGGTACTTGGGCAAGGTACAACCCCTTATTGAAAGTAAGTGCGAAATAGTTTGAGATTTTGGCAGGGTTGCTGCACTTCGAGTCGTTTTCAAAGCTTTGAATCATGATGTAGTCCTGACCGACAAGGCTTTGGGTCAATTGGCCGAGAAAATCATAGTCTTGATTAGCGCAAAGGTTTGTAGTGTGGTAGTTTGGCAGTTGCTTCCCGCCAGTGAATTCACACGTTCCGTTGAGGATTGTGGATGGCGCAGTTGAGCAAGATGGGAAGGGTTTGAAACTGAACGCATACAAGTTGTTCGAAGAGCAGGAGCCGTCTTGGTAGAACCCTGAGACGAGGAAGAAAGTATTCATATTTTGGTTGAGGTTTCGCGGTTGATGAAAGTGAGTGTTTTGCAGAGTGTGGCTGGTTTGGAAATAGTACAGGTTCAACCAAATAAAAGTATATGGTTTATTAGCGTATTTACGTTTAAGAAAGAACAACTCTTATTTTAATGGTATTGTAAATCTTGTTACGGATCAATGGACAATCTTCATCCTCCTCCATACGAAGCGAACAACTTCTATTTTCTCATCAATATACTGAGTGGACTCAGTATCGAAGTTGCGCTGCAAGGTTTGGTCCATGTCTGCTATCGTCTGTTTGTGGGAGAAGAGAAACGAGACTTCAAGTTTTATACCATTGCGACCCTGTTGATTATCTGCAACCTTTCTACTATAGCATACATAATCGCGAATATTTACATATCTGCAGCTGAATCATGGTGTCATATAGCTGGCGTCGTTGATAATTTAGCAAGCCACTTACTGTTTGTCAGCTTTGGTACGTTTATTATGTTTTGTGATTGATCTGAATTCAATTTTCTGAACTAATCTAGATGCTATCGTTTTATTCAAATGCTATTTCATCACAAATCGAAACAAGTATTCCCTTTTCTGTATCTTCCTAGTCTTGACTCATCGCATTGGTTGGATGATTGCGGATTTAATACAATCGTACGCTTATTGGGACGATTCGTCGTTTTCGTGTGTGTATGTTCAAGATCCCTTAACTGGCATCGGATATACCAGTGCCGATATAATCAGCGACATATTCGCAACAATGACAGCTTTAATTATAGTATTTTTTCGATTCAGTATAAGCTCCAAGTATATTCAAACAATGGTTATCCGAACTCTTTTGCGTTCTGTGCTGGTTGTAGCGGCGGATGGATGGGTACTTTATTCAAACGCGAATGTTACGGATTTGATGTGGTATAATTATGCGTGGAATACGCAGACATATGTGTTGGTGCGAATGGCGAACTTGGATGTTTTGCTTGATCTGGGCAACTTGAAGGAGGCGGCGGACAGCAACAGTTCAGGATATAATTCGCAGAATTATGCAGACAGCGAGAAAGAGAAAAGGACATTAAAATAATCCATATGATTGTGGCAGAGAATTGTCCCAACCTGATTTCCGAGTTCAATTTGTCACAACCAAATCCAACGAGAAACGACGATGGCGCCAGGGTTCTTCCGGGTGCGTGGATCGCTTACGAAGCCGCACGCGATGAGTCATCGGCGATCGCGGCCGTCGTCGTTCTCGTCTGAGTTGACGCCATCTGAGGCTGTGACGCGGGCGATTGAAACCGGGATTGGGATCGTTGATCTGAGGTGACTAAGTGATTACTATTTAATTAGGCGCTTAGTCAGCGTGACTAGTCGGCGGAGCTTGGCGCGGTGCCCGAGGACGTGTTTGATCTGAAGTGCGTTGTCCTGGTGAATCCACTGTGCGCACAGACACCGGTGCACCAGCCCGACCAGTGCTCTCTCTTTGCGAGTGATAATAGTGTCCAGCTGTATCTTTGGGGAAACGAGATATCTGCGATCGACCTGCGCTTGTTTGAACTGTCCAACCTCACTGTCCTCAGTTTAGGTGCGTCTCCGCTCTCTTCGAATACTCAAATGGATTGCTGTGATCATGCGGGAACTGGTACCCGGAAGCAAAAAAGTGATGTGGTGTATTGGGTGGAGTTAGTGGTGATCACAACCTCAAAAGTCCTGTAGGTGGCTCGTAGCCACAACGCAACGCGATATCACCCCACTCAATCATGTCTACCAACTTCTGATTCATTTGCCCTGTATTTTCTACTTGCGATCAGAACATCATCGCTAACTCGACTTCATCAATAGCGAAAAACAACATCAAAACCCTCCCACCAGAAATAGTTCATCTAAAAAATCTAGTCGAACTAATCTAGGAAACAATCAGTTTGAAACACTCCCCAGTCAGCTCTGTCAAATCAACCCCTCCAAGCTGAGACTCACAACATTTCCCAACCCACTGTTCCGTCGCGTCCCAGCGTCATACATGACAACGAATCTAACATCAACAATCAGATTCAATGGATATTGACGCCGACAGTGTTCCAACCCTTCCAGTCCCCCATCGCCTCAAATTCTCTCATTTTCACCTCCCGCATCCCTTCAACAACTCGATCATCCAGCCAACACCATATCGACGGTTACTTATACCCTGAAGAATATATCCCCACAGGTTAATCACCCATATACCACACCCGACTCCATCCTCCCAACCCGATCCCCAAAATCCCTCTTTTCACTCTGCATCAACACTTGCTCCACAAAACAAATTCCAAAGCGATTTCAACGTGTCCCCGAATACGTGAAATGGTGTCTTGCAGGAGTCCCGGCTTTCGTTGTGTGGCGGTCCGCGCTGCAGTGCAAAGTTCGCGGGTTCAGTTGTGACGGCAGTTGTATGGGGAACGTGTGGGATTACTGTGGATCACGTTGGTGAGATTGGATCGGATGATTTGATTCCACTTGAGTTTCGGTTTGTGCTAATTCTGTTCTTTATTTCGTTTCTTGTGTTTTTCTCACCAATGTTATCTCCATCAACGAAAAATAGGTTTTGTACATACTCGTGCTTTGAGGAGTTTTGTTGGAGGATGTATTGGGAAGGGCGTCATTGAGGGTTGCCAGTGATTCGCGTTTTGTTGTTTTTGCTTGTTTTCGCTTCCTGCATTTCATGGGGCTGCATTTTTTTCTTTTTGTAAACTTGCTTTTTTTGTTTGGTTGCATTGATTTAGTAGGCTGGCTTGCATGACTGCATTGTACATTTAGATGAGCGAGAGCGTTGGACTCTTAGATTATTAAACCATATTTTACGTGTCTAGTTTTATTGAAGAAGCGTTCTCTACAATCGTAAGATCTTTCGTTTAGCAATCATAGTAAGTTCAAGTATTTCTGGTAGCGCGCTGCAGTAAAACGTCAGTCAAGCGGGACTAAGTACTGTATAATAAATATACTCACTTGCAAAACGTGAAAATGTACCAATAAATTTGATAGTGCCATGCTGTTGAATGTAAAGAGTTAACCCGATTCTAATCGCAATGAAAACGCGAATTTTAAGCCACGCACCTTCCGTAATAAAAAACGCGAGTGATATGGTTGCTGCCACGTGAGCGGTGATATCTATTCCCCGTTTTCAAGCGTCAATAATCGTTCAAACAAGGAAGACACAACTCACAAATAAAGTTTGTGCCAGATTGAAACAGATTCAAGCCCATAAACATGGCAATGAATTCGAGCGAGAAGCAGATCCACGTGAGGGCTAATGCAGCGGTGATTCTAGTATTATAGTATATAGGTTTCAAATCGGATCAGCGGCCAGACTCCAGATATTTAGCAAGGCTTACGATGTATTGAACGTTGAGTATTGTGATATATCGCGTAGAGGCATGGCGCGAAAGATGTTTCCGTCCTTAAGTTTGACAGGTTGAGTGAATTCGATTCCAAAACGAAGCTAGACTAAAAGCACCTTTGTGAAAAAGACCATAATGGTGGCCATTAGGTGGCCTATAGTTGCCAAGAATCGGGCTGGATACAGGGTTTCTGAGGTGCTTCGCATTTTTACAGTTAATGGAAATTTATAAAGACAATCGTAAGTTTACTTCTTTTTGTTTTCACTTCCTCCGCCCTCATTACCATTAATCAAACTCAAGAACGCTTCTTGGGGTAACTGAATACCACCAGCAACGCTCTTCATTCGTTTCTTTCCCGCCTTCTGTTTTTCCAACAACTTCATCTTTCGAGTGATATCTCCACCGTAGAGTTTCGCAGTAACATCCTTCCTCAACGCAGAGATTGTTTCACGAGATACTATCTTTCCATTGATAGATGCCTGAATAATAATTTCGACGAGCTGTCTGTCCATCACCCCCTTTAGTCTCTTCACCCATTCTTTCGCAACACGGTCACTGCTACTGCGATGAACAATTGTCGCGAGGGCATCGACGGGCTTGCCGTTCAGTAACAGGTTCACTTTCACGAGATCTGATTCAGCATACCCAACCTCCTCATAATCAAACGTTGCGTATCCTTGTGTGCGGGATTTGAGTTGGTCGTAAAAGTCGGTGAGGATCTCAGACATCGGAAGCTTGTATTTCAAGAGGACGCGGGTTGAGTCGATGGCGGTGTAGTCGAGCTGTTCACCGCGATGGCTCTACCAGAGGACATGTTAATATATGGATTTGGAGAGATACGAAAGCTTACCCCGCAAAGTTCCATAAGTCCACCAACGTATTCAGCAGGACAAATCAAAGTTCCAACAACCATCGGCTCATAAAACGCAGCCACATTTCCCAACTCATCCGGTTCAGGAAACTCAGCCGGATTCTTGATACGCTTAACACGACGCTTATTCACAACGTCTTCCTCCAATCCAACGACTTTTCGTTCATCCTTGTATTGTACTTGATAACTCACGGTAGGAGCAGTATTGATGACTGTTGAATCATGCTCTTCTTCGAGTCTCTGTCGAAACACATCCATATGAAGTGTTCCAAGGAATCCAAGACGGAATCCTTGTCCTAAGGCGGCTGAGGTTTCTCTGGAGACAGCAACGCTTGCGTCGTTTAAAGTTAATCGATCAATTGCATCTTGCATTTTTGGAAATTCAGAAGCATCCATAGGATACGCTCCTGCAAAGACCATCGATTTCGCGGGTTTAAATCCGGGGAATGGGGTTGGTGGAGGAGTGTTTGGCGACTTGGATGCATAGAACGTGTCACCAATGTTTGCGTCTCGTGTCGATTTCATTCCAAGATGAATGAACCCAACTTGACCGACAGTGAGGCACGGAGTTGGTGTTTGTTCTGGATGCATGATTCCCAGCTGAGTGACTTCGTATGTGTTTTTGGTGTAGTGTGAGGTGATTCGTTGCCCTTTCTTTAGAGTTCCCGAGTGAACAGCAATCAGACAGACGACGCCGACGTATGAATCGTACCAAATATCGAACAGAAGAGCTTTGAAATCCCCATCTGGAGAGCCCAGGTCCAAGGGAGGGGGAATATCGGATACAATTTTGTCGAGGATAGCAGGGACACCAAGTCCGGTCTTTGCACTAATTAAGGGAACTCCCGATGTGTCAAGTTCAAACGTTGATTCGATCTGACTAAGGACCTTTTCGGGGTCTGCACCAGGCAAATCCACCTTATTCAAGACCGGCACAACAGCCAAGTTTTCACTGAAAGCCAAAAAGAAGTTGGCCACCGTCTGAGCTTGGATGCCTTGTGATGCATCAACAAGCAGCAGAGTTCCTTGACAAGCTGACAGCGAGCGAGATACTTCGTAACTAAAATCGACATGGCCAGGGGTATCAATCAGATTCAATAAATAGGTTTCCTTTGTGGTTGGATGTGTGTAAAACATGGATGCAGTTTGAGCTTTCACTGTGATGCCTCTTTCTTTTTCGACTTTCAGCTTATCGAGGACCCGCGGTTTATCCTAGTATCAAACATATTCCGATTGAGTAAGACATTAGGTATAGAGAGTCAGGCTGGACCAGTTACCTTTTCAACTTTGGCTATCGTTCCAGTCAACTCCAACAGTCTGTCGGCCAAAGTACTCTTTCCTGCAAATGAATGAATCAGCTTCCAACAGTCCATGCGACAGATACGCACCATGATCGATATGAGCAATGATTGAGAAGTTACGGATTCGGTCTGGAGTAAAGTTCTGAAAGTTGGATATCAAATCGTTTGATTCCGGAGATATGCTGGGTTGTGGTGCGGCAGTTGTGCTCGACAGTCGCCTTTGAATGGTTGTCAGCCGTGGATGCCGTGAAAGTGGAAGCAGTCGGCAGATCATCGTTTGACGTTTCCAACACAAAAACGACAGAAGAATGAAAGAAAGACCGGAAATACATCTATTGATAACCCTATGGAGTCAGTTGGGATGGAGCATTATTTGGAGATTGGAGACTATGTAACATGTTGAGACTACAGGTATCCATTAGTTTATTTACACTTTATGCCGTAACTGCTCAAATATCGGCAACTGAAGATACTTCGCGAGTTGTTCCTTCTTTTGCTTTAGCTCCTCCTCGCACGCAGCCAGCTTCTGTAGCTGCTGCTCTTCAGTCAAATCAATCCCTGGCAACGATTCATGATACTCCTTGGCTGCAAGCACTTTAGCTTTCGTCGCTTCAATCTGCATCGTCAAGTGTGAGATGGAGGTTGCGGTTGCGAAGACAGGGAACTCACGGCCTTCCGAAACTCTGCCATTTCCAGACTGTCCACTTTGAGGCTATCCAGGGACCAACCAGATTGGGTTGGATCTCCAACAAGCTTATGAATGGATGCAGTGAGCGTCGAGAGGAACTCAAAGCGTTCTGGATCAAACTGGTCTGTCATCTTTCCTTCTTCTCCCCCAGTAGTTTCCAAACAATATTTATGGACTGATATTTATTTCTTCATATGAGATAGGATAAAGAAGGATTGTTAATTGTTAGGGCTCAATTCAAAAGAAATTCGATGTAGAAGACTGTTACAAACGCGATGGATCCAAGAGCAGAAAGTGATTTAACTCCGTTAGTGACAACACTGCGCGCAGTTGTAGTTACAACAGCTGCTGTGGTGGTCGTGACTACGGGAAGGGCAGATGTGGCTGTAGCAGCGGCCGTTGTGACAACTGGACCAGATCCAGGAAACGTGAAAACGTAAGATCCTTGGCCGAATGTCACACATGAGCCCAAAGGAACTGTCTTAATTTCACTGCCGTTATATGCCTTGACCGCAAGCTTTGTTTTGTCTCCTTCAACCCTAGAAAGCTGATAGCCAACATTCCAATCCTCCATCTTGAGGTTCACATTCTGAACTTGATCCAGAGCCAGTGCAAAATAAGAGGACACAGATCCAGTACACTTGGCGTCATTATCAAAAGATTGAAAGTTCACGTAATCCTTTCCAGCAAGGCCGTTGGCAAGTTGGGACGGGTAATCAAAGTCATCCTTCACGCAAAGTTCAGTCATGGAATCGTTTGAAAACTTGCGACCAACAGCCTGACACTCTCCAACACGGTTGATGCAGTTTGGTAGGGCTTGAAGGGAGTAGGCGAATGTGTTTCCATTATCGCAAGTACCATTATGGAAATACTGTGAGAATATGAGGTTGGTTCCAAGAGGATTTTTCATTCCATCTGGAAGGACGAGGAGATCAGTGTGTGGAACGACTGGCAAACCTGCTTGACTGAGAGAGCATGAGACAGTCGTCAATGACTCATTACTTCATTAAATATTATGACTCAAACTCACTTGCAAGCATCCAAGCGTTTGGCGATAGCCTGAGTGTAAGTTGTACTCCATGCTGCATTGTCGTTACCAGGGAGGGAACAGTACTTTGACACGGATTCAGGGTCTAGTGTAACAGTTTGACAGTTAGAACTTCGTGGTTCATGCAAGTGACCGCCATTACCTAGAGCATCACAGATGCAGTTGTTTACGTTGCTCATGTTGGCACATGTGGTCACGGACGTAGAAAGTGTATCTACAGCGAATTGACACGATTGAGTAAGAGACATTTCGATTGATTACAGATTGTTGAGGCTTTTTTGTTGAGTGGATTAAGGGTGCCAGCCTTTTATCCCTCGCAATTTCGTCGATGTCAGTCATTCTGATGGTGGCGGCAGGTGAATGAAACGAACTCTGAGTCAAACGATTGATTGATTGATTGAATTTGTAATCTTGTAATCCCACTCAATTTGTGAGGGCCATGAGGTTATGGTTTATTGAAGAGAGTGACGAGGAATTATATGCAAATAAGATACTTCATTCAAGTTATAGCATTTCAATAGATATAGAGAGTCTTAGGGAGAAATCAAATAAACAAGGAAGCGAAAAAAGCAGCGGCTCCATAAACAGTGAAGGTCGAGGCACTGCCAACAACTAAATTGCGTGTAGTCGTTCCGGTTGTAGTGACAGGACTAGAACTAGCGGTGGTAGTTGTTGAAGTTGTACCTACGCTTGCGGAAGTTGTGGAGGTCAAAGTTGAAGTGGAGGAAATTTGAGCGCCTTGCGGAAGAGTAAACTTGAAAACAAATCCATTCAAGTTCAAGCACTTTCCAACTTCGAAAAGAGCGATCCCAGTTGCTGTAGTCATGGCAACGTTTCCATTTCCACCATATGTGATTTTGCGCTCACCTCCAAAAGAAGGAATATCAAAGTAGACGTTTACCATAGATTGATTGAAAACAATGGCAAAGTTTTTGTCAGCAGTTCCGCTACAATCAGTGTTCACGAACTGTTCAAACAACACGTAGTTTGCTCCAACAGTTGGCACCAAGCGTTTCGCAGCTTCGGCAGCAAAGTCGAATCCAGGTGCAATACAAACAAGAGTTTGGTAGGTTACTGGAGAGTCAATGCGTTTGTTGGCGAGACAAGTTCCATTCCAGTAAGATGCGCTGCAACCATACTTTACTGTAGTCGTTCCAAAAGCGTACGCGTTCTTGGCCCCGCAAGAGCTTTCGGTATAGTATCCGCTGAAAACAGGAGTCCAGAAAAGAGTTGAAGTTGGGGCAGAAGTGGGGATTGCAGAGGCCGAAGCGGTGGCGGTGACAGTAGTTGGAACTTGACACGATCCAGGGGCTCCAGGCAAAGCAGCGGCTGGTGGAATACATACAAGGCCGGTCTTGCAAACGGCAGCGTTGAGAATGGCTTGCTGACATGGACCATCAACATCACTGACAGGAACACAAGTTCCCGCGGCACCAGGCAAAGCTTGGGCAGGAGGAATGCAGGTAAGTCCAGACTTGCAGACCGGTGCATTTGGAATAGCTTGTTGGCAAGGACCACCAACGTCACTCAACATCATAATCCAAGATCCTTGACCGTTGGTGACACAAGTGTTGACAGGAAGATTTCTGATTGCGGATCCATCATAAGCCTTTAAGGTAACTTGGCTAGCATCATTGGCAACGCGAGAGAGCTGGTTTCCAATTTTCCAGCCATCAATGTTAAGGTTAATGTTCAGGACCTGGTCAAGAATGAGAGCAGAGTAACTTGAGACAGATCCCGTGCATTTGGCGTCAGTTTCAAAGGACTGGAACAAGACATAGTCTCTGCCAGCAAAGTCGGTGATAAACTGGTTAGAGAAGTCAAAGTCGTCTTTGACACAGAGTTCGGAGATAGAGTCGTTCGAAAACTTGCGGCCAAAGGCTTGACATTCGCCGAGCTTGTTGATGCAATTCTTTGAAGCACGGAGAGTGTAGGCATACGCGTTTCCGGTGTCGCAGCTGCCGTTCTTGTAGTACTTGGAAAATGCGGCATTAGTTCCAAGAGGATTAACCATTCCGTCTGGAAGAACGAGAAGGTAAGTTGGCGGAACAACCGTACGGTTCGAGTTACTAGACGAAACATATGAGGAATGAGTGTAACCGATAACCAACACTCACGTGCAAGCCAAGAGTCTGTCGGCCACAGCCTGAGTATAATCGCCAGACCAGCGCTCTCTCTTGTTGTAGTCAAAGTTGCAGTAAGCAAGAGTTGATTCAGCATCTATGTTTTGATTATCATTGGTGAGTCAAAGCATCATCAATCCAAGCCCACGAAACTACTCACCAAGTGCATCACAAAGACAGCTATTAACATTAGGCAAAGTCGAACAAGTCTTTCTCTTCAATCCGAGGTTGTCGACAGCGAACTGGCATGCGGGTGAGACCACGAATTGCGGAGGAATAGAGGGAGTAGTCATTTTTGTTTGAGGGTTTTTGTGAGCGAAGAAAAGTGATACGGGTAGTCTGCTTTTATTGTTTACGGAAGCGGAAAACGGTTCGGTTTTAATTGATGTGGCGGTGCAGAACGGCAACAAAAGTTCCACTCACGTTGAACCCGCATTGACAAAAAGTTGTGCTCTGGTTCTAAGTCGGCGATGAAGATCCGCAGCTGCCGCTTAAAAAGGTTGTAGTTGGGAAGTGGTGTTAGTAACCACCTAATCTATGTAATTTGTAAGGCGGTGCGTCGGAGATGCTCAAGAACAAAATCGCGAAAACACTCACTCGGTGAGGGATTGCAAACATGCGTGTCGGAATTAAGGTGTGTGCAACTCAATTTCCATGCTTATGTAAGCCCAAGAAGCCCCAGCTTCATCAGCCAGCAAAGTGAATAAACTATCTTTAACGAAGAGGTTCCGTTTATTTTTAAACTATGAGAGGAAAAGCTAACAGAAAATGAGGAATTGCACGCATCGATTCCAAAAATGAATTTCAAGCAAACAAGGTGGCAAACAAGGCAATAGCCCCCAAAGCGACAGACGAAGCAGAAGCTCCACTGTTAATGTTACGGGCAGTGGTAGTAGTAGCTGGAGCAGCAGCGGCAGTGGTAGTAGTAGCGGCTGGGAGCTGGCAAGATCCAGCAGCTCGCGGCAAGGCAACAGCAGGTGGAATGCAAACGAGACCGGCCTTGCAAACAGCAGGGTTAGGAATAGCTTGCTTGCAAGGACCTCCAACGTCACTGATGGGACCATTGGTTGGTTTAGCGTCAGTTTTATTGAGAACATCTGGGTAGGCGAACACGTAAGATCCAGTACCGCAGGAGTAACAAGTGTTTGGCGTCGAAAGTCTTGATGACGGAGCCGTCGCGGGTCAAGTAAATCTTGTTGATGTTGGATTCATCTCTGCTCAATTGACGATTGTTGGGGCTCCAGTCTTCGACGTTCAAGTTCAGGTTCAAGTTCTTGTTGAAAGTGAGTGCGTAGAATTCGGTGGTCTTGGCTGGGTCACTGCACTTGACGTCGTTCGCGAACGATTGGAAGAGGATGTACGTTTGGCCTCCGAGATTCTTGGAGAGTTGGCCGAGGAAGTCGTAGTCCTTTTTGGCGCAGAGCTCGGAGTTGAAGTTGGTTGGGGTTTGTTTTCCACTGACTTGCTTACAAGTTCCGTCAAGCTGGTCGCTTGGCTTGGCAGTTGCGCAAGATGGAAATGGGACAAAGCTGTATGCGAAGAGGTTGCTTGGAGCGCAGGATCCGTTTTGGTACCAGGAAGTGACGAGGAAGTCGTTGCCGTTCATATTTGATATTCTGATGCAATTCCGTCAAAGGAAACAGCGTTTTAAGGAAGTGTGGCTGGTGAGTGAGTGGACGCCTCCATTATTGGTGAGTGGCAATTTTGAGACACAAGCCCCTTAGACCCTTATTCGTTAATTCTAATTTCTACATATCTTAATTTATTTGCAGCAGGTATTATGACAGACCTTCAACGCAAATCATAAATATCATTAACAGCCACAAAATACAGAATTTCGAATTTTCAAGGACTACAAGGCCAGCAATCTTGTATTTAATGTTCTCCGACAAAACTATTCCTCCTTGTTTTCAGTTCATTTCATGTTCAGTTCATTCCAGGTATTTTCAAGAACAATTAAGGGAAAGTTACTCGGCTTATAGTGTGGCTGTGTGACAGGAGATGAAGATGCACAATGAAAAACGGAAATGCGGATCTCACACGCACAATTACATTTTATTCGATGAGGTTAATCGAGAGATGAGAATGAGGGATGTAAATTAAGAACCTGGAACGTGTGACATATTTAGAGGATCAAGGCAGCCAAGAACGCGAAAGCTCCGGCAGCGATAGAAGCAGCACCACTGTTGATGTTACGAGGAGTGGTAGTAGCACCATAGTTAACAGCAGTAGTAACTGGGGCAGCAGAAGCCTTGGTAGCAGAAGTAGGAGTAAGAATAGCCTCTGGGAAAGCCAAAATGTAAGACGTGGACCCGTAACTGATACAAGTGTTGACTGGAATAGTCTTGATTTCCTTTCCATCACGGCCCTTCAAGCTAACCTTGGTAGAGTCGCCAGTAATTCTGGAGAACTGGAAGCCCTCTGGGGACCAGTCTTCAATTGGGACGTTTGGAATGTTGATGCCCTTGTTGAAGACCAAGGAGTAGTAGCTGGAAACCTTGGTGCGGTCCATGCAGGTAGCGTCGTTATCGAAGCCTTGGATCATGATGTAGTCTTGACCAGCAACGGTCTTTGTCATTTGGCCGAGGAAGTCGTAGTCGTCCTTGACGCAGAGGTTGCTGGTGTAATCGTTTGGCATTTGCTTTCCTCCAGTGAATTCACAGGTTCCGTTCAAGAGGTTGGAGGGAGTAGTTGCGCAGGATGGGAATGGCTTGAAACCAAAAGCGAAGAGGTTGTTTGAGGCACAGGAACCGTCGTGGTAGAAGGCGGAGACGAGGAAGGAGTTGCTCATTTTTGTAAGGTGTTTTAAGTGGTGAAGGAGGTGGGAGTCAGCTATTTATGGGTTTACGTTTTGCGGAGACCGTCTTTGTGGCTGTGAATGGGGCTGTGCGGCTGGAAATTTGACCTGGCATGAAACAAACGAGTTCAACGGATTGGTTACTATTGTGCAAAAAGAATAGATGAAATGAGCTTGTCATTCTCGTATCTATCATGGGGACTTTGATGTGTTCACTTTAAGGGGCGAGAGTAATAAGGGGCTTACTCAGTATTCTCAATTTATCTGGGCGAAAGAAGAAAAAAGAATCTATTACTGACGAAGTCGAAGAATTAATCCGACGAGCTTTCGACGGTCATCTTGTCTGTTACCACATTAATCTTCTAAGCCTTATCTGACAACAGTGACAAGGCAATCGCCATTATTTTCGATGAAACAATCATTGAAAAGTACATTTCGACTAGAATAAGGTTTGCATCACTGCCTAATTCATCCTCTAACGGGATCTGATTCAGTGCTTACCCAAGAAATGACCAGTTTCCCTTCTTCAACTCATCTCAATGAACTCTTTGACACCAATACAACAAAGACATACCAATTTTTCGACATGACATGTCTGTGTCGTTTGTCCCTTCAGTTGAAACATTTTCCTCCACCAATCTGACAAGAAGGTGTCTCCCACACACCAACCAACCAACGAATGCCAACATCGCCACTGATCACGCTCGTCCTCGTTGCCGCCGCCGCGCTCGCCCAGGACCCGTCTCCAACCGGCGCAACCAACAACACAGCGCCGCCACTCGGAACGCCGTGCAAGACCAACGCCGACTGTGTTGGAATTGGAAGTGCGTGCACAACCGACTTTGTTTGTGCCGTTTCAAAGTTGGATTGTTCGTTGACGACTTGTGAGTGGTTGTTTTTGGTTTTGGATTGGATTTGGGTTGTAGGGCTAATTGGGTTTCGTTTTTAGTGGGACAGTGTGGCCATGATTGGCAGACGGTCTTGAGTCAGCCGACGGTTAGTATCTGCTTTGATTGTGGCTGGTTGGATTGGATCTGGGTGTGCGTTGATCTGGGAGGGCCTGGAGCGAGAGAAGTAGGGTGTAATTGGTTGGTTGTAACTTGTGTGTCTTGCATCAGTCACAAGCGCTATCAACTTCTGCAGAGCTAGAGTCATTGAACTCAACGAAATACGGAGAATAGTATAAAGGAATCTGATAGGTGCGAGATCATGGCAGCAGAATGCAGAAGTTGGCTCATTGAGATTCATCACAACCAATTCACACATCCACCAACAAAGTACTGACAACATGAATGCAGATCATCGGACTTTTGATTGTCGGAATCTTAATCTTCTTGTGCTGTCTCCCTGGACTCCTCTTTTGTTTCTTCAAGCGCATGTTCTGTTTCGCCATCAAAGCACCCATCAAGATTGCGAGTGCAGGAGTCAAGACTACAGGAGCAGTTGCTGCAGCGGCTGCTGGAAGTGCGGCGACTCTCAAACGAGGAAAGAGTGAAAAGACACGGTTCTCAACTTATAATCCTTACTCGGCGTATAAAGGAAAGAGTGGAGCTGGTGCTGGGGCTGGTCCTAGAGGCGCGAATGCTAGTTATGAAAAGTTGGAAGGTGGTGCATCACATTCAGTAGATGTGTACACGGATCGGGCACCGTATCCAAATGCGAATGGATCGGGACCTCGGTTGCCAAGATCAAATTCAGGTGCATCAGTAGGATCCTATGGAAGACCTGGAGGACCTGGAGGTGCAGGTGGAGCTCAGGCTGGACCTGGAGGTGTAGCTGGAGGTTTACCAAATGGACCACCTCCACGAAATGGAAGCACCTCGAGACCTGCTGGACAGGGATCGGGACCACGCTACCCACCTACATCTGGTCAACCGCGTCAAAACCGAGGTTGAGAGTGAGTGATATGGGCTTGTGGTGTCTAATTGGAGTGATGGATGTAAATTGAAGAAGGGAAGAATAGACGTGAATGCGAAGCTGCCGAGCAGTGTTCTTTAGTCATTATTTAGAAGATAAACTATGTGCAATGGTTGAAACGCTATTCATTAAATTTTTCATTGGCTCTATCTGGTTCAACTGACCAAAAGAAAGAAAGAGATGAATGCGGCTCTGGCAGTGACGGCAACACTGGCCGGCCTCATCGCCTCAGTCGCCGCCCAGACAGCACCGCAACTCTGCAAAGCCGACTCCGACTGCAACTCGCCGCTTGCGTGTTCGTCAGCGGGTTTCTGTGCGGCATCGACAATCACCGTGCCCAAGAAGATCAACTGCACAATCAGCACCCTCGACCAGTGCGGCGACGACTGGGCGACGAGACTGCAGCAGCCCCTGGTTTGTTTTGTTGTTAACCCTAACCCTAAGCCAGTGTGTGTGTGTGTGTGTACTCACGAACCAACCAACCTTCAGATCCTCGGTCTTGTCATCGGAGGCGCCCTTCTTGTCCTCGTTCTCCTGCCTGGTCTCATCTTTTGCTTCATCAGAAAGACACTCTGTTTTGCCGTTCGTGGCGCGGGGAAAGTCGCTTCATCGGCAGTGAAGGCACTGGGCCCGTCAAAGACCGACAGATCAAAGCCGCCGACAAACTCAATGATTCAAGATAACAGAAACAGAATATACGGAAACTTGGATGACAGCGAATTCGAAGTGAGGGGAAGGAATGGGCCTGGTGCGTCTCTGCTCTTTGGTCACATGAATCACTAATACCCGATGCAGCTCCAGTCGCTGCCACCTTCAAAGGCGCTCAGAAACTTCAGTTGAATGACGATATTGAAGAGGAGGAGAGGAGACCGGCGGCTTCTAATCCGTATCCACAACGAGGAAATCCTAATAGGACTCGCCATTCATCGTATGGTGCCCCAGCTCAGAACCCTCAGCAAATGTACCCACCTACTCCAGCTGCTGCTGCTAATGCCTACGGTTATCCTACTCAGGCTGCTCCCGTTGCCGCTTTCAACAATATCAATAATAGACCCCAACCGAATGCCATCAATCAACCGCCTCAACAACAATTCAACCAATACGGAGCGCCCATGGTTATTGGATACAATAATAATCCTCAAATCAGTACTCAGCCTCAACGAGCTCAAATCTATCCTCCAGCTGCACCCCAACCCTCACCAGCCCAATTTAACCCTCAATACCGACAACCATTCAACCCACAGCAACAACAACAACAATACCCTCAGCCACAACAACTCCAACTTCCACCTCCAACCGCCTCTAATCTTCAAGGACTTCTCAACCAAACTCGATTGCCAGCCCCAACAAATCATGACCAAGACTCTCCACTTAACTCAGAGGATCTCACCTACACAGACCCATCCACTTCTTCTCCACCAAAAAGCTTAAACCCCCTCACTGCCGCCCTGGGCTCAATGAACCCAACCAACAGCGCTCGAACTCTTGCATCAAGCAACGCTTCACGCGCAATCTTACCGCCTCCACCCCAACACAGCCCTTCTCCTATGCTTATTGCGCAATCGCAACAACAGCAAGAACAGCAATTCCAAGAACGTCGCCCCAGAGCTGCACACCCCTTTGCTTCCACTGAACCCTCAAAACGCCCACCTCGCGGTGCATCCGCCGCGAAGCCAATCGAACCCGAAATCAGCAGCCAATTCGCACCTACAGTCGCAACCGAAGAAGAAGACGATGACCACGATTTCCTCGAAAGCTACCTTGACCGTCCCGCTGACGACGACAACGATGACGCCCAGTACGCTCCTGAGGAAGAAGAAGAATACGCAAGCAGTCTTGCAAGCAGTAGCGACGATAGCTTGTTACGCGCGCCTCAGCCTGTGAATCTCCTTGTTGGACGAGATCATACTGTCCGTCGTGGTGTTGATCCACGTACTGTCGGGCTTGGTGCGCCTGTGAGGAGACTTAGTGGAGATGAAAGGAAGAAGCAATATGAGGAATTGCATTTGATGAATCAGAAGCGGTTGAGTCGGGAGGTTGGTTCTGGAGGAGTAGGAGGGGGTATGGATGAGTTTGTGAAGAGTGGTGGGGTTTTGTTCCCGAGGACGAGTGCGGAGAATGGACGGCCGCGGGGTCGCGATTTGAATGAGGATGAGGATGAGGGAGGAAGGAGACCAAGACGTACTTCTGCTGGTAGGGAGGACGGTGGTGGTCGCAGCGGAAGGGTTTCTGGTGATACGAGGAATCAGTATGACTTGGAGCAGCAAGATCAAGAAACAAGACCTCGCGCGAGAACTTCTGCACCAAGAAACGATGTTCAGCAACAAGGATTCACCCCACGAGCACGATCTTCTTCTGGCGCCCGTAACACTGAACCCCAATCCCAATTATCCCCATCAACAGACGGATACACTCCACGACCCCGCCAACAATCCTCCGAAGCCACAACGCCACAACAACAAGGCCAACCAATGCGCCGGGCCCGCAGCTCCGACAACCAAACAACAAACTCCACAACCCCAGACAACGCCTCTCGCCAACCCGCAACCCGCCCTTCAAACGAACCCGCCACCCGAAAACGATTCAGCAAAGACTTTGCCTCCGCAGACCTCGGCGACGGCTTCGCCCTCCGCTCCATCACAGCCGCCAAACGCGCCTCCCGCGAACTAACCCAACCCGTCGCCCTCGCGCGCGAACGTGCTGCCAAACGCGCGAGTCTGACGTTTGACGCTGGAAGCAGTTCTGGCAGCGATAACTCGCGGAGGGGGAGTAAAGAGCGGTACAATGAGGATGGACGCAGTGCTGTTGCGAGTAAATTGACGGAAGAGTATGCGAGCACGCGGTGGGATGATTTAGATCGTGGACGAAGTGGGAAGGAGGGGGCGGAAGGTGCTGTTGGGAAGTTGGAGGTTGTTGAGAAGGTTGTTGTGGAGGATCCGTATCATGGGTATGGAAGTGCTAGGGCGTATTATAAGGCCAAGTATTTGAATAATGCTGGTGGTGGTGCTGCTGCTGGAACCAGTGCAGTGACTTCACCTGTTGTTCAAGAGGAACCAGTTCCTTCCGTTACAGCCACTTCTCGTGGTGCTGCTAGGAGTAGAAGTCAGGCTAGACCAGTGTAGATCAGTTCGTAGATAGATCATTTGTAGTTTTTCCTTTTCCGTTTCTTTTCCCTGTTTCATTTTTATATAGCCAGATATATTGAGTAGATATTAAACATAATTGGTATCAAAAACAACACAGTTCTATTTCTATTTCTATTAAATTAAGTCCCCTTTCCCTCGCGTCAAGGAACAAATATATATCCAAACAGATACAAACCCACCAGGATAACCTCCACACCACACACTTAATGCTAATTCAGCGCTGGGATCTGCGTTCATATGCACATCTGTTGCACCGACTAACTCGACAACAGCTTTCACGTCTGTGAACGTAGTATTCAGCGGGAAACCTGATATCCTATACACATTCTTCAAGGGTGCTAGAGCCTGATAGAGTGGTGTCATATGTTGCGGCGTGTTAGGGGGCATTGGTTGAAGGTGGTCAGATTCTAATCGTGACACCAGTGGCTTGAGAGACTTTGAAGCAAGTCTAAATATGGGAGTGTAAGTCGAAAGTGAGGGAAGGGATTGTATGAATTAAAAAGGAGTACCGATTCCATCGTGTGATACGGTGTCCTCTCCATTCTTCGACTTTTGCAACGATGGACTTTTCAATGAGGATTTCAAGCTCTTGGCAGTATCGTGCTGAGACTTCTTTGTAATGCAGTTTTTCGAGCTGGATGATTATAAGCAAGGGGAAGATGAGAAGAGAAAGGAATAAAATCAACCTGGACAGATTTGTACTCAATCTTTGGGAACGAGCGACAAAAGAACGGCTTCCATAGCTTTGGCGCGCTAATATTCCAAACTATCCGTGCTGGATCATCGTGTGCTTGAATGTTAGCCCACACCTGTACTTAAGTTCAGCAAACCCCCTTTTGATATATAACCCACAAAATCAAACATACATTCTCCGCATTAAACACACACCCAACAACCTTCAACGGCAAATGCGGGTCCCTCACAGAATACGACTGCCCCGTAATCGCATTCATCAACGTCATCTCCACATTCGCCGACGTTGCCGATTTCCCTCTCATGGCAACATACGCCGTCCTGCCCTCAGGAATACCATGCCCTATTACGACATACGCTTCAATGTTGTCACCACCTTTTGCGAGGAGGTAGTTGCACAGAAGGATCGCGTGTTCGGCTGCGTCACCGGCACAGAGTTCAAGCATTTGGTCACTTGTGGCCCAGAGAGATACGTCGGCGGAGAAAGCGGTTCGGTCGGGGAGGTATGGGATTGTGCTTACGTAGCGAAGGAGATGGCGCGGGGTTAGAAGTTCTTCGGGGGGTTGTTGGGGACGGATATAACGGCATATGAATGTTGTGCGACCAGAGAGGTCAAGGGCTGTTGCGATAAATTGGCGGGTTGGATGCAGGAGGAGTGGAGCACACCATTTCGTTGCATAACGGAGGAAGCGGTCGTTTTCGTCGGAGAGGAACTGCAAGACAAGAATTAAATTATGCTAGAGAATGAATATTTACTTACTCTAAGCTTCAGAGGAGCTGGTTGCAGGAGTGGAGGTTCGAGAGTGATAAAGACATCAACCAATGTTTCCTTTGTAGCTTCCAAGGCAAGGAATAATGAATTATCCAAAGCCCCCGCCGAAGGATTTTTCTCATAACCCAACAACACCGTAGGAATTTGAACATGAAACGATCCTTCAATCCTAGTTTGCTCATACAACGCAGTGAATGGCATAGAAAAGGAGCCAAGCCAGTTCCGTTCTCTCCTCTGATGGATTTCAACATCTCTCACTCGATCGTCATCGATAATGTCAATCAGAAGCTCGTCAAAGATGTTGAAGTAAATCCTCTCCATTCCGACTTCACTGTCCATAATACTTTCTGGTCGGAAGTCGTTGTTGGGCGGGATGACATCAAGAGATACAGTTTCGTTCCAGTGAGGACTTGGGCCGTCGAAAATAGCTGTTCGTGTTTTACGACCTTGGAAAGATACCTCGACATACGATCTGACAGTCTAAGCGACGCGTGAACATTGAATTAACATTAAACCTGAAACAATAATTTCACACATACCACTCTTTCCTTATCATTCTCCATCATTCCTCTATACTCTTGCTTTCTAATGGGAACATTGAAGCCGCGGAGCACTTGGCAAACGATTTTGCATCCATCCTCCGGCTGTGCAGTAAGTCTCGAGAATCTACTGACTCGAGACGGTTTTAAGGGCCTTCGGGGCAAGAAGAAGGATAGTAACAGATTTTCTTGGATCTGAACTTCAGCCAGCTTTTCTTCGCGTACGTAATCTTCAACCCGTGGAGGGCGGCCTTGTCTTGCTCGTTGAATCAGTTGGTGCATTCTGATACGTTTCAGGAACCCGACATGTTCTGACGGACTTGTGGAGGAATCATCAGATTGCTTACTTGTCTTTGGTTTCCAAAGTGCTAGTGCCGTTGCCTATATAGAAGGACATGATTAGATTCTATAGATTAATTTCTTGACTTACATCATCTTCAAGTGGATTCGCGACTTTCTCGAAAATATCATCCGTAATATCCTTATCATCGAACGGAACAGGAACCTTAACAATAACTTCCTTCTTGTGTCTCTTTTTAAGTAGAGTTAACCGCTTCGTGTCAGTTGAATACTCCAACTAAACACAATATTAGAATCACTCCATCTCACCCTCACACAACTTACCCCAACACCCAACGTAATTTGATTTATCCTCGACGGAATATGCAACCGGAAATACTTTCTTTGAGACCAATAATCATGAAACGAGAGTCCATCACCACCTCCCATTTGCACCAACTGCTTCATTCGCAGCACATCAGAATTTCGAGGATCATTTGGATCGAATTTAACGTCCATGATCCAGTCCATTAATTTCCGTAAGTTCAAAAGACCTGCAGCTCCTGAAACACATAGCGGGTCCGTGTACTTTGAGTTCCCTTGGATAGCAGTCGGAAAATATCTAAACGGTATCGTATGAGCCCGCAGTAAGAAGATGGTTGATTCTCACGGTTTGATAGGCGGTCCCATAGGTTTCCCATCATCTCCAACACCCCACGCAACATCCAACTTAATTGTCCCTTCAATCCACTTATTTGTAACATGCGGTGCATTTGAAGATGTAAATCTTTGGAAGAAGGGGCGCCCACTGAACGAGATTGATTTGAATTCTCGGTCGTGTTGTCGTACAGTTTCACTTGGATCTGGGATGGGAACAAAGACTTCTCCGATATACTGATTTCCATATGAACCCTATTGCAATACTCAGTATCCGTTAGCTCTGGTGCTACCTCACTTACCGCTTCGTAAAACTCGATTTTGATACTATCCGGTCGTTCCCTCACTCGCACAGCAAACACATTCGCTTGATCAAGTCTCACTTCATTTGAATCCAGTGGAGACTCATCAATAGTGATTGTTTCGATTCCTTTGAATGCAATTGTGAATCTCTCCATGTCAATTGGCTGTGGCATGGTTCGAGTAACCTCCTTATTGTTGTAATAGATAATAGCGAAAACATTTGTGGATTCAATTTCGCGTCTTCGGAGTTGCTCGTCTTTTGGACATTGCAGGAATTCGGTTGGGTGTTCAGAAAAGACATGGCTGATGGAGAGGATAGGAGCTCCTGGAGGTCGAAGCGAGGCGTCAAGTCTCTGTTGTATGTATACGTTTAGAATGAGCCTGTTATACTCTGGAAAGTACATACCTTTGCGATTTCGCGACGAGCCTTATTTGCATCAAACTCATCTAATTCAGGAGCCACAGGCATGTCATCCGCCGTCCCAAAGATCCCCTTCTTCTTCTTCTTTGGAGACTTTGGCTTCTTTGGCGAGCTTGATTTCGTGGTGACACTTTCAGCATCAAGCATTGCGGACTTTCGTCTCATTTTGATTGGAGCTTGTTCCTGTGCAACAATGGACTTTGGTAAAGCCGTGCTTGGAGTGACTCTTCCCGGAGACGGTGCGCGAGAAGATGGACGTCTCACTTTAAGTGGACTTGGTTGATCTAACCGACTTCGCGATGCGGACCTCCATTTTCTTACATCATCTCCAAAGCGAAGACTCGATTGTGAAGCCAAGGATGATTTCGACGCCATAATATCCGTATCTTCTTCGGCTTCTTCCTTGCGTTCTCGTTTCCGAACTGGTGTTTTCTTGCGAGAGGATTCCGCAAATGCAGAATCTACTTTCGTTGATGATACGGGTTTAACACTAGCGCTTCGTTTGGGAGGCAGGTTTGAGTCGAGATCAGAGGTTCTAATTGTTAACTGCGGTCTCATACTCTTGCTACGAGGTTCACTTATTCCAGAATCATCAAGAGTCAAGTCCAAGATTGAAGATTCTTCCCGCGTCGCCAATGAGGGCCGCTTTGCAACAGGAAATCGTCCTCGAAACACATCCCAAATACTTTTACGTGGAGTTTCAGCCTGTAAATGCATATTAGATTCAACCCAAACCGTCCAATTAACAAACCTCATTCTCTTGCTCTCTTTCCGCCTGCTTCTCCAACTTCCTCGCCCGTTTATCTTCCTTCGTCCGATCCCACACCTCCTTACTCCGAATCGACTCAGAAGACTCACGAAGCCATTCATGACCAGACCTCCCATCGTCCACCAACTCAACACGGTCCTCATCACTATCTTCAAGCGGGTCAGCTTCAACCCCGAGTAAATTCCTCCTTTTACTAAGTTTCGCCGTCTCCTTATCCTCACTCATTTTTTGCCGCTTCAACTCGTCTTCAGCGTCTTTCCGCTTCCTCCACTCCTTCAACAAGACTTTATACTGTCGACTCTTGCGTTCCATTTCCGCGTTATGGAGCTCCTCGAGCTCTTGGAGTTCTTCTTCGACTTGACGATGGAACTCCGCTTTGTCTTCTTCGGCGGAAGTAGGTGCGGATTTTGCGCGGACCATGACGCGGACGGAGCTTGTGATTAGGTTTGTCTTTTTGCGGAGTTTTTTGATGCGTTCCCAGGCTTGGATGATTTTGAATTCGTAGAGGCGGTCTGTGTGGGCTTCTGCGTCCTGAGTAGATGGTTTAGTTTCGTTTTGATAATTGATATGTGCTTACTCTGAGTAACCTTGTTGATCGGATGTCTTCTCGGAATTCTCGACGTCGGTCCATGTCTTGCTGGCGAATCCGCTCTTTTTCTTCTTCCTCGAGTGGAAGGATCTTTTTTTCGTAGTACTTTGAGCCAGTTGGTTTTGCTGGATAAATTCCATCCGGTTCCACCTCCGCCGCAGGTTTGATGGCATTTGTACTACTCAAAATTCTTTCCGTTCGGTCGACATATTCCGCGTATGAGTATTTTAGCGCCTACAAGGAATGAAATTGTGTTAAACACTGGAACTAACCAATCTCCAAACAAACTCACTTCCAACTTCCGACTCAAAAAGCCAACCAAATCAACCTTCTTCCGCGCCCTCAACGCATAAATCCACTCTTCAACGTCTTTCGCGAGTTTGCATTCTTCTGTCATCAAGGGATGTTCTGTAAAATTCAAAGATCCAAGACTGAACACGAGAGTGTAATATCCGTCAGGAGTAGTAGTAATGTGTCTGAACGGACTCGTTGGATGAGGTTTTCGTAGCACGAGGCCCATGTTGTTTATATAAGAGTAAGGGTCTTCAACGATAGGGCTTGGATCTTCAATGAATCGGAGGGATACAGAGGAGCGTGAGAGGGAGAGCATGGAGTCTGTTACGGCGGCGGCTTGTGCGACTGGAAGGGGAGGTGGAGCTCCTGGTCGCTGTGTTCGCTCTCGATTTGGCAATGGAAGAGCTGCGAGTCGTTGGTTGGGTCCGAACCAGTCAGAGCCACTTTTTTATAGAGTTAGCAATATTAATCAACTTGGTGGATAACACGTACTGGTTATCGTTGGAAGCGCGAAGACGTCGTTCCAATTTTGTCAGGTTTTCTTCCTTGACTGTTGGGAATCGACCAACGTAGAGACCTTCTTGATCCGGAAATCGTAAACTCTTGGAGTTGGTTAGGACTGATTGTGTAAAACGATGATTAATACCTCGAACAGGGCCGTCAGACTCTCTGAAGGTGGAAGCACGTATTTTTCAGGGTAAAATAAGAGATTCGTGATGAGTTCGCCTGTAGGGTTGAATCCAGACTCCCATTTTGAACGCTCAACATATGTACTGATCATTTCACGTTCAGCTCTTTCCGTCGCCTCTCGGAACTCTGGTTTTTAAGAATGAGTAAGGCTTGGTAAGAGTCAAAACAGGTATCAAACCATCAAATGGATCTTCGTTATCCTCTTTATCAGCATCTGATGCCCCAGTTTCCTCGCCACTTTTTGACGATTCCCTCCGTTTCTCCTTCTTCTCCTTCTTGAGTCTCCTTTTCCGTTCCTTTTTGGTTTCGCCTTCGTGTTGTTCATCACCTTTACCACGTTCTCCATCACCACTTTCTCCATCCCCACTGTCTTCGCCACTCTTCTTTTTCTTTTTATTCTTCTTCTTCTTGCTTTTCTTTCCAGCCGCCTCATCGTCTTGAACAATGGCGTCAGGGTCATCTGTTGTTTCATGAAGGACCTCATTGGATTCATCCTTTTCGCGTTTCGCGCGTTCCTTTTCATCATCCTGATGTTTTAATTTATTTTACAGCCAACGACACTATCTGACCACTGACCTTCAAGGAACGCTTTCTCTGGTAAGTTCCACTCAACAAACTGCCAACCGAAGCCCTCAAGTCGCGTGATCCAGCGGGAGGAGCCGGATCCAAGTCCATCTAACAATCATCGTTTTAGTCCAGTTGAAGCAGTTAAAAGAAGGTGGAGCACTTCACCTTTGGGCCAATTGATGCGCGTGAAATAGACATTCGTTTGTACCTCGATTTTGCAAATTCGACGTCGGCCAAGTCGCGCGCGCTCTCCAAATTCAGGGCACTTGACGATCTGCGCGGGGCCGATTTGAAGGGCGTCATTGGCGAGATTGGCGACAGGAATTCGGACTTTGGTTCGGACTTGAACGACGTGGTGGAATTGGAATTGGATTTGGATGCACGGCCATCGTCCATCTAGTTGTGTTGTTTGGTGTGTGTTGTTTGGTTGGTTGTTTGGTTGTTTGGTTGAGTAAGGACTCATTCGGTGGTTGGTTGGTTGAGGACAAACAAACACACAAACCAGTGACAAAAGGTCTGAACGCCGCGAACTCTTTGCTGACTGAAGATGATCTGTCCCCTTTTTAATGAAGAGATAAGAATCCACACAGAATACTTTGCATCAAAGACCTGTTCTGAACCACTCGCAATGGCAGTCGCAGTCCGACCAGCCAGGCCCAGCACATCCACTTCCACTTCCACATTCGCTCGACTCGGAACTCCACTCCGAATTCCTCGCTTTCGATCGGCAACTCTCGCACGCGCCCGCTCTAACGCGTCTTTCTTGGACTGGGATGCCGCCTCAGATGCTTCCATCCTCTTTTTCGATGGTTTGTTTTGCTGTCACTTAAAAGAATCAGACAATTTCTTTTTGATTCAGAGAAATGCCGCCACAACCTCCTCCAACAAAGAAAACTCCTGTCTCGTCTTCGCTCGGTGTAAAGTCGCGTGTCGGGGGTGCTTCTGTTTCGGAAGTGAAGGCGGGTGGGGGTGGTGGGAGGGACGTGAAGAGTGCTTCAAAGACAAGGAATATGAAGTTTAGTAGCATCACAGGCGAAGATGATTCTGCTGCCGTGAGTTTTTTATTCTTTGTCAACGGAAGTGCGTTTTTTATTTACAAATGGTAGGACGCGCTTTGTTTGACTCCAGAGCAAGTTACTGAGTTGAATGGAACTCCGGATATCGATGAAGCCTTCAAGTTTGCTCCTCTCGCTTTATTCTTCACCTGATTTGATCTGATTCTATTCTATGAACAGCAAGTGCGCTTTATTCCTAAACTGCGGGCAATGGAGGGAAGACATGATTGCGAGTATAACTGTTGGCAACATGTTTGGAATATACCAGTACGTGATGACCGCACCGGTCGTATTTCTAGCATTAATTATGCAATAGACATGCAAAAGAGAATGGCTTCACACCCGCACAAACAAGCGGCTTCTTATCCATCATGAAACTCACAATCAAGAAAATAACTAGTTCTGTTCCTTGTTTTACGTTTCATTATAATGACTATATAACCAAACAGGCGAAGAAAAAGGTGTCCCACCCCTTAAATCCCTCGAAAAGTTTCGTGCACTTGTAACAGCAAACAGCGGTCCCGCAAACGGATATGATCTCTTTGGCCCGAACGAATCGAAACTCATTGTTGATTTCGCCATGGAAGGGTACGTCCATTTAAAATATCTCTCCACAAATTCAATTAAATGGGACCCCCTTTTTTATAGCGTATTCCAACACTATAAACTGTATCAATACTACACATCTATAGACCAAGAAATTGTACCTGCTTCGTTGGACGTTGAAGTTGAGGAACCAATTGTTGAGCCGCAACCATTGGCAGAAGCCATGACGCTCGAAGCGTATGAAGCCGAACTTGCGCGCTTGAAAGAGCTGGAAGAGTTGGCGAGGTTAGACCGTGAACGATGGGAAGCGGAAGAACGTGCTGCAGGTGAGTAAAAAAAATGCTGAGTTGAAAACGGTTCCCTGATTTGAAATCCTTGACAGCCGCAAATCCGTTTGACGTGTTATCTTCTGAAGATGTGAAACAAATTGCAACAGATACTGTTGGACAGATGTTGAAAGTTATTGCTGATGAGTTGGATGGGCTTTTGAATGAACAAGGAGAGAAGTTGATGGCACAAGCTACGAAACTGTCTCAGTTGTTTCCTGCCGCACAATAAGTCCCTATTTGGTCGGAAATAAAAAGGTTTTCATCCAATCCAAACACTGTATCACAAAGTGCATAACCGTTGTTCATTCCATAAATTGAGCAAAAATCGATGCTACGAATTGAGTTGAATAGTATTTGACATATATGATGGCTTTATTATAGTTTTGCTCTTGACACAAAGAGATCGAATCATTTCGCCATAACAACGAGAAGAGCGAATGCAGATAGAGGAGACCAACAGGGTACGCGACAAGAAGCCGTTGATCTGACATACTGAGGACTGTGACAAACATCAAACTTGCAGAATACGTGCACCAGAAGATACTAAAGATTGACATGACGAATCCAACAGGACCACTGTCAAATAGTTCATAAGAATTCACACTGAAGTTTCACAACGGACTCAGTATATACCTCAGATGCAACAGAATACTCAGGGAACTCAACAAAACCATTGGAAGGAAACAGTATCCAAGGACGGACGCAGTACGAGCGGAATCAATACCGGATTCGCTCATCAAGTTCAGGATCGCGTAGATGGAGAGCCAGCCAAGTAATGCGACACCGTAAATAAAGTTGAATTGGATTTTACCGGCCTGAAGTCATAGGGTGAATAAAAACTCAAATATGCGGGAGGTAATGAAGTAGAGCCGTCGGTTCCGCTTAAATATAGTACAGATTCGGTTGGTATGTGACTGGAATGTTGGGTTGTTGGTGAGGTTATAGGCCAAGTTCCAACACTCAACATTCCCTTCCAATCAACATTCCTTCGTACCTCGATCCTTCCGATCCAAACTTCCAAAGTCAACGAAGTGCTTCAATAAAACTCCATCTTTAACTGACGTTCTCCGTGAGAAGAGGGGGAACATTGACACTCACAAACAACTGAAAACCACCATACAACAGGCAAAAGAGCACAGGCCCCGCCAGATCCGACTCATCAAAACATGTTTATCAATCGGCGTCAAAGGATTCAGCACCGAAATCGCCTATCACCTCATTTTAAAACCCCAACCTCCAACAAAACAACCACAAAACAAACCTTGTCCCGCATATGCCCAAAGTTAATCCCAAGTTCCTCGAGAAGCGGCGGCTCGTCAGGGTAATCGCCTGTGGAGAAGGCGGCCGTCCAACTGATTGGCATTGACATTGGTTGGCTCGCGTAGCCCGGCTGGTTCTGCGACTGGGCCTGTGAGTGTGACGACTGGATGGGTGCATTGAAGTTGTTGTAGGCGTCGTTTTGGGAGGCCTGGTAGTCGTAGCTTTGGAACTGGAGCTCTGATTGGCCTTGGTTGTGCGTGTCGTTGAAGAAGTGGGCCATTTTCAGATAAATTAATGATGATGAATATGTAGAAGATGAGACACTTAAAATTCGTTTGTACATATAATAAAGCTTGTAATCGGCACCAACTCAATAACACCGGAACTGAAACGGATGCCTTCTGAGATTGAGTACCATGTGTCAACCATATGTACTTCACGGAATCTCACTCGAACAGTTTATCGGAATAAATCAGAGCTTTTATTGAATGTTTCTAACCGTTTGATAGCAATACATTAAAAATGTGAAATTGCTGTGGAAATGCCGATTGAAGTCGAGAAACGTATTTTGGTGAACTTGAACGCACTTTGTCTAAATCTCGCGTTTCGTCTTTTATGCGAAAAGCTGTTGTGCAGAAATCGAATTCGACTCGTACCAGCTGTTTGGTCATCGCCATCGTAGACTCCTTAATGTGTCAGATTGATGATGCCATCCGAAAAAGCGTTGATAATCAGATTCGAATAAAGAGAACACATATCTAAACTTGTTTATTCTGCACCTTTCAACGATTCCAGCAGGTGCTGTCGAAGTGCCTCTTCAAAGCGTTGACGTTCTTGAGGTGAATCAATTGTATGACCACTGTTAGGGTTCACAATTTTATGGGCATTTAGCTTCTGGGCGAGGATGTGTTGTTGATTGGGTGAAATTGACGTATCCTTCTCGGCAATCCAAACTGACACGCGCACATTGCTATCAGAAATGAGCTTCAGAATTTCATCCGAGCAGTGGTGTGAACCTGAGGCAGCCATTTGTTGTCCAGACAAGCTTGAATCCCGGAATGTGAACCAATCATCAAAGTTCTCCTCAAATCGCTTGAGCCAGATGTTTCCCACACTTGAAGTAGATTCCACTCCATTATTTACAACTCGAACAGTAGAATCACGATATTCTGGGCATAAGCACTTGTCAACCAGTTGCGCGGGAGATAAATTGAGGGTTGTCGCCGCGATTGGAAGAAACAAGAAACCAGGGAGAGCGCCAATCAAGAAATGAGCGTCCGAGAACTGACTAGTTGACACTGCAAGAAACAGGGAGGCAAGTCTATTTGACTCCAACAATATCGCCGCCAAATGCTGAGCCACCATTCCGCCCATCGACGATCCAACAAGATGGAACCTTTCTGAGCCACTGAAAAGTTTTCCGACGAGCGCGGCGGCGTCGAGTGCCATACTTTTTGTAGTCAGTTTTTCAGATGAAGTTGCCATTGACGCGCCGACGCCGCGGTGGTTCAACAAAAGCGCCGAAAAGCCGAGGCGTTGGACAAAGGCGGCGATCGGGGCAAAGTGGCGAAGTGTCGAAAAGGCGCCGGAAGAACAACGACAACTCCGTTTGACGTCAAGTTGGATGGACTGGGTGAATACTGCCAGTACTCAATCTGGGCTTGTCGGTCAGGGCGCAGATCACAGAGTCCTTTGCTGATGCCTGGTCCGAGGCCGTTGTAGTCAAAGTCAACTTGCATAAGAAGAAGAAGAGATTGATGATGAATTCAAGGCACTCTATTTGTAGTTATAAACTTGATACGTATTCATCTTATTTTCAAGTTTACTCCCTCTTAATTGTTATTTTCTGTATTTATCAGCTTGTAGTCCGCTGCTCCGAAGACACCATTCATGGTGGCAGAGGCCATATTGAGAAACTTGCCACAACATCAACAATACAACTGTCCACTTTTTCTTCATCTTTGGCCAGAAAATCATCAAAAAAGCTTAATAGACGTAATATTATAATGTCAGCTGTAGGAAATATCGAGGAACATCAGGTCTTGCTGTAGTGATTCTCCCCACCTCAAACCAGAGAATTCCGCCATTCTCAGTGCAATCAACCAAATTAGGGCATCTCACGATCTCTATGATAAATGGTATGTAACTGTTGATCCTTAAACCACCAACTAAAAACTCACAATACAAGGCCTGCTCATCTGACACTCATCCCTCCAACCCAACTCCCACCTTCACAAGTAACAGCAGCCCAACTATGCACCGCACTCGCTCCAATAGTCGACCGCCACAAATCACTTGAAATCTCGTTGGATACAGTTTCCATCCTCGCACACAAGCAAGGTGCTTCAATCGTCCTTGAACCATCTCAACACCAGTGGGATGCCATCACATCATTACAGTCAGATTTGTCATCGCTTTTGCCCGCGCGGTCTAATGTTCCCAAGGAGCGACACGCGTTTCGACCGCATTTGACGTTGGCGAGTTTGAGGGATGCCGCGGATGCTGATACTCTTGCTGCTGAGATTTAGGGTTGTTAGAGGCGACGGAAGGGTTTCCGCTCTGTGTTGATGTGTCCGCTGTTTCGGTTATGGCGAAGGGAAGTGGGAAGGATGCCGTGTATTCTTGTGTTGGAAGTGTTCCTCTTGGAGTGAGGGACTCGGTGGGACTGCTCCGGCTCGGTCAACGAGTAGGATGACACCTGAATCTGTATCGACAAACTCGTTTGCATTCAACATTGGTTCTCAGCAATGGGAAGCAGCCACACCTCCAACATCATCATCAACTCAATTGAAGCAGTTACGAATCGTCACATACAATGTCTTGAATGATCCTGAACACCCAACCAACTACTCTGCCGCAGACCGATTTGAAACTCTCTTGAATACCATTGAAGATTGTAATGCTGACGTCATTGGTCTTCAAGAAGTCGGGCTCCACTTCCTGACCGTATTAACAAACACAGCTTGGGTTCAAGAGCGATACTTCTTGTCTATCGCCAATGTTTCGAAACAAGATGATATTCCAACTGGAATCGTTGCACTCTCAAAAGTTCCATTCCACTGCGACACAATCGCGCTCTCCAAAGGAAAACGCGCTGTAATCATAACTCCATATGAAGGCCTGAAAGTTGGTGTTGTTCACTTGACGAGTGATTACAATGGAAACAAGGCGTCGCTGCGTGGGGATCAATGGCGTGCATTGATGCGGTTTATGGGGGACGCTGAAGCTATCGTTGTTGGAGACTTTAATTCTCACAAGGATGTTAAACTGGACAACGCATTCTCAACTGCACGGTTCAGTGACGTGTGGACGGATGTTAATCCCGAAGCTGAAGGGTTTACTTATGACCCGGTTCATAATCAATTGGCGGAACAAACAACGCGACGTGGAGTTCAGGGGCGATATGATCGTATTTTGTTGAGGAGTGCGAAGTTCTCGCCGGTTTCTTGTTGGCTTCTTGGAGACAACTCTGTGAGGATTACTCTGATCACTATGGCGTTTGTTGTGACGTTGAATGCGTGCGATCAGCTGCACAAAGCACACACGTTCAAGCAGTGAAATTAAATGCATCATTTGATGATCTTGCGAAAGATGCTATTGCTGGTAAGGTTCTTTACTAGATTCGATTGAACTAAAGTTATTGTTCAGATCCATCCATGTACGAATTCCTTTGTTCCCAAAACGCTATTCCAGACGAGTTTGACTACAAGCGACGAATGAAAGCCCTCGAAAAGTTGCAAGTCCTTCTAGGACTCTGCTTCAATCCCGCACCATTCCACTTCTCACCCGTTGGATCCTTTGCACTTGGAATCAACACTCCAAGCTCTGACATTGACGTCCTCTGTGTCTCCATGATTTCACCGCGAGACTTGTTCTCGATCCTTCGTGGCGACAAGTACGAGTTCCAATGGCCTGACGACTGCAAACTACTGCGTATCGTTGACACTGCGAAAGTTCCATTAATCGAACTATTGGTATGCGGTGTGAAAGTTGACTTACAGTATGGCTGTTTATCTGGAGTGTCTCGGATAAATCGTTTGGAGGTCTTGATGATCTTTGCTCAATGCCTGTTATGAAACAGCAGTCGAGACAGTTGTTGTGTAGTTATTTGGATTACAGACGGATTTCAGGGTTTTTGGAAGGATTGATTGAGAAACGACGAATTACGGATGTTACGGAGCGGGTGAGGGTTGGGGCTCAATTCCGACTTGCCACAAGGTTTTTGAAAGTGTGGGCAAAGAAGCGGGGTGTCGATGATGTCAAGATGGGGTACCCGCCTTCGCACACTCTGACTGTTTTGTTGGTGAAGTTGATGGAGCAAGAAAACTTTGGTCATGAATTGACAGCATCGCAGCTTGTTGCACGATTCTTTCGGTACTATGGCTTTGAAGTAGATTGGACCCTTCCTATCGATTGCAACAGTGACAGTGTTGCACGTGGTAGCGTGGATGAAAGGAATCCAATGTTTGTGTGGTCGTCTGGTGTGAACATTTGCCGAGGAGTTGTGGCCTCAAGTCGCGACGTCTGGATTAATGAACTGAAGCGAGCCAGCTCTTGTATGAGTGACTTGAGTGTGACAGCCGAGCCATATCACATTATGGATTCATCGTCATTCGTTCACATCGAGGCTTGTGCCCCATCGCTGGTGCAACTTTCAAAACTCAAAAAGTTGATTGAACTGCTATTTGTGAATCTTGTTGTTCAGATTCAACGAAGATGTCCATCCATCAGTGTGAGACCGTTTGGAGAATGGCTCTTCTTCCCAGAGAACGATCCGGAGACAAGTGCTAACCTTGTTATGGGTTTAACAAAGAAAGAATCGACGGTGACTTTGACTCTTGCTGAAAAGAAACAGGTTTGTTCCCTCTGAACGCGATGACACAACTAATTTTTTGTGTTTTAGGTTCTTGCAACATTGGAAAATGTGCTCTCGAACTTTGTAACTGATGTTCAAAGAATGGAAGACTATGGGAACGGAATGTGGATGAATGCATCGCATGTGCAGCAATTAGCTATAAAGCTCTTGTTCCAGCACCAAGCTTGGAGGTCAGTTTGGAGACTGAATCTGCACATTCCGAAAAGAACGTCGACATGGAGAATTGTAGGGATACAGCTCCGATTGTTCCGCGCCTCAATCAAATGCAAATGTTTTCAAGTCTGGAAAGCTGCGGTCATCTGAAGATGTCTTCAACAGAATTCTTTGGGATAACACATTTGAACGGGAGTACTTTGTGATTGGATACATGGATAGGTTCACTGGAATGCAGGAGTTGTCGTTTAATGACTTTGCAATTCGTAAGGCTGATCAGCAAGGAGAGGATTGGATTCCATTCCATCGCGTGTGGTATTTCAAAGAAGTGAAGAAGGGCGGTGAGAGACTTATGTGGGACAGAAAGACCAAGACAGATTTGATATTCTCGTAAGCAATGTATAGCAATAAAGGATGTCTATGTGTTCCATATTTTTAAATTGACTTCAAATGTTTGTGCTTCCAACAGCAACAGATATTCAGTACACGTACTGGGAGGTTGTGAAGGATAATCCCATCTTTTCGCTGCACAAAGCCAAGCAGCAAGACAGTGCGATCTGGAAGGCAGTGGTGACTACGATCCAGAATGTGTAAGCAGTCCTTCGTTGATATTGATGCCTTGTCCTTACGTTGAGCACCCGCGCAGCTTCGACTCGAAACAGCCGCCATTTCGCATCATTTTAAAGAGTCCTCAAGTTGCGGGTCAGGGCGAAGTTGGCCACGTTGTCGCGGTATTTACTTTGTTTCTACTTACTTGTTCACTCACTCACTCACCCTTCTCTGACTCTCTTCCTTCTCCTCAAAACAGACAGCCGAATCAATCAAGGCAATTCTCAAAGATTGGCAGTGGATCGAAGGTGCGTCTGTGCGTGCGTCTCCGAGGCATCTTAACTAAAGAACGGCGGCTTTAAAAGATAACCTTGCTCCGGAATTGAAGGATTTGGAGGACTTGGCGGATCAGGAGGCCTTTGCATTGACGAAATTCCAGTCGTTGGTCACTAATGCGGGTATGCCTGTCATGTTCATCTTCACGTGGTGCGTGCCTCTCTGACACTCCAATCTAACACGTACAGAGAAAGACTCGGACGAAAAGTCTTCAGATGCAAAGTTCCGTGCAGCTTCGAGGGCCTGGAAGCAAATATTTAAACTCCCTGAAACAGAGCGGCTCGTAAACTGTAAATTATAGAACCTCGTGCTATTAACAACTCTCTAATCATCGAATTTAGTCTATTCATGCGCGTATCACAAGAAACTCATCAACCAAGGATGGCTTTATTTATCCCTGTCGTATCTTTGCTTCTATTCTTTTGTGTTGGGCGTGGAAACCAAAATCGTCATTGAGTTGAAAGATATTGAAGAGCTCCACAAGGACAAATCAAAGCGTGGTGTGTTTTCAGACGCGCTTCGAATCATTACAAAGAATAAGACCGAAGTAAGTATAGTTAAGTCGAAGTTTACTAGGGACTAATTAGGCTGAACAGCACATTTTTTCGAATCTGTTCACACGCGACGAAACTTATGATCTTCTTGAACATCTCACGATTATTGCCATGCATCGACTCATGAAATGTACTCTCACAGATCCAGCTCCAGGTCTCACAAACGAAGAACAGGAGAAACAGGAAATTCTCGCTCTTGAACGCGCAACAGACACATCCACTCACACTCGCGCGTCCATCGTCGGTCTCACAGGAGATGACGGAAAGCTCCCCCTCAAACAACTCTTCGAAGCCTCAAAACGCGACAACCGTTTCCAAAACCAATTCTGCCTCCCAGCAACTGAACGCCTCATGTCTGAAATATCAGCCGTTTGCACAATCAGCATCTCTGGAGACCAAACAAACATCCACGGAACTCTGTACATCAGTTCCACGTTCCTCTGCTTTTCTAGTACCACAAAGTATCAATGTCACTCGTGTTGCCCTTCTTTGCCATCAAACGAGTTGAACGCGTCAATAACCCACAGAATCAGAACACTTCTGTATCTACAGGTAGCATTGCTGTGACGGTGTGGCACGAAATGCGTCTCATGTTCCAGTTCTTGTCGGATAAAGCTGGGGGAGACGCTTTTGTGTTCGGTTCACCGAGAGATTGAAGACACATGTGAATTTGATGCGAGGACTTCAGTTGTTTTTGGCAACGTGTTCGTCGGAGGAGGTCTTGATTGGGAAGTCAGAGGTGTCGACAGGTGGTTTGGGACTTGTTTATGGGTTTGTGGATACAAAACGTACAAAAGAAAAGAACAAGTTAAGGTACTGGGATGCGTATTTGAAAGGTTTGTGTTTTGTGGACTCTTGCCTTTCCTGACTCTACTCTTGACAGAGTTTGGAAGAAACTTGACACTTGTCCGTTTGCCAACATTTGTAAAACTCGTTCGCATTGGTCTTCCAAACGCCTTGCGTGGTGAAATGTGGGAAGTCTGTTGTGGTGCAATGGTCAAAAGGTGAGACCCCCTTTCGTTCTCCTGTCCGTCTTCATTAACCCCTCCTTGAAGGTACATGAACCAAGGCTATTTCGAAAAGCTTTTGAAAGACAACCAAGGAAAAATGTCTTTGTCTATTGAAGAAATCGAAAAAGATTTGAACCGATCTCTACCTGAATACCGCGGATACCAAACAGCGGAAGGTATCAACTCGCTCCGCCGTGTGTTGTACGCGTTTTCTTTCCATGATCCCGAAATTGGCTATTGTCAAGCAATGAATATTGTCGTCAGTGTGTTGCTCATTTACTTGAGCGAAGAACAAGCATTTTGGGTTTTGACTGTTTTGAGTGAGAAGCTTCTTCCGTCATACTACAGGTGACATTCACTTTTCTTTGTATGGACGATTCTAATGATACGATTAGCACAAACATGGTGGGTGCTGTGGTTGATAACCAAGTCTTTGAGCAACTTGTGAGTTACATTCTGAATTTTTGTCTCCGAGCTTACCACAACACGCCAGGTCCAAAAATATATGCCGATGGTGACAGAACACTTCAAGAAATATGACATTCAACTCTCAGTTGTTTGTCTTCCATGGTTTTTGACTCTTTCATCAACTCGCTACCTCTTACGTTTTCTTTGAGAGTTTTGGATTGCTTGTTCATGGAAGGACCGAAAGTCCTGTTCCAAGTTGGGTAAGTAACGTGTTGTGTCATATATGATCTAATCTTTGTTGTAAACCAAGTCTCGCCATTATTAAAGTAAATGGAGATGCCATCCTCAAAGTCAAAGATGACGGAGAGCTCATGTATGTCCTTCCTTTGCTTCAAAAAACAAAGCTTTGACACTTTCTTCAGGAACGTTCTCAAAGCCTATTTCTTGAGTCTTGGTGAATCTGTATCACCAACTGACACAGGAGTTGCTAGTGCGAACCCACAACAAACATCAACTGTCTCAAACCCCAAAATCACGACTCGTTTCAACCAGCTGATGTTGACAGCGTATCGCGAATTCCAAATGATCTCTACTGAAATGATTGTTGACATTCGAAAGTCATTGCAGCTCAAGATTATCCATGGGCTGGATATGTATGCGAAACGTTCAATCATTCGTAATTTGAACTTCAATCCAAAGTTCAATAAGGAGGAACTGTTGTTCTTGTGTGATCAGTTTTACAGTGTGTTGTTCTGTGAGTGCTTTCGTCACGAAATACTTGTCGCTGATACAAATCCTTTTCAGACAAACGTACTGGAAAGCAGAAGGGCACTGATCGTCTCAACTTTGAAAACTTTGTGGCATTCTTGACTCGTCTTACAGCTTGGGGTCGCATTGACCGCGACTATGAAGATGAGGCAGACGAGGAGCTAAAAGACCAAATTGCTCCCCAGTCTGTCAAACATTCGTCTCCCACAACCGCAAACCTCCCACCACCCAACGTGGGAACTAAATTCCTGAACCGTATCTTTGACAAAGTGTTTGACTTGAACCACGACAACTACGTCGAGTTCTCAGACGTTGTGATTGGAATGTCCAAGTTGATTCACCCAGACTTGATGGACCGTATCGGAATCTTCTTTGAAATCCATGATGATGATGGAGACGGGTTTTTGAATAAGGAGGAAATGATCTCTTTCTCGGAGAGTTTGTTCTTCTTACTTCGAAAGAGGATGGTGACAAGTATTTGACGTCAATGTCTTCATTGATGCAACGGTCATTGGAGATCATGAGTCGGTACGAGTCCCCCAAACCTGCTGAAGACGTTACGACTCCTGTCGCTGTATCATCTGGTGACAAGAAAAAGTCTGAAGAACGGCAAATTATGCTCCCGTGGCTGGATTCCGCGAACTTATTCTCGGAGACCCCTTCTTTGTGGAATACTTTGACATGGATTCAAGGCCACATTTGCATTACAAGAAATCAAGTACGTTGAGCAAAACCGCGCTGTTCGTCAAGAAATGATGGATTCTATTTGGTCAAGCGGAGTCTCGTGGGCTGGGAGAATGGGAGGAAGTGGGAAGAAGAAGACGCGGCTTCTGCTGTTGCTTCTGCTGCTGCAGCAGAGAAGAGGGAAGGAGCGTCGACGCCTGCACCCGGAGGAGACGGCGAATCCGACGACGATGAAGAGGAAGAACAGGGTTATGATCTTTTGGACGATACGGGAAAGCCGTTAGGAACTTTGTGATAGGCCCCCACAGCGTTAATATAATAAATTGTTTGCAGTTTATCATGATTTATTGGACTCAAAGCAAAAGAGAAAGTAGGAGATGAAGACGAACCTGGAGTGGAAAAGGTTAAGTACATATTTATGTTGGGGGTTTGGGAGAGAGGAAAACAGTCCATCACATCTTTCTTCTTCGCCATGATGAGGAAAAAGCAAGCTTTCTCCTCTGCTGATAGATAACGCAGTATTGCACATCATATGGGTTTGTGAGGCGGTGTCAGTTGTTTTGGAAACATACCTGGACATGATCAACAGATAGCAAGCAACTTATAACCCGAATAGACCTGGAGGGATGAGCCGTTTAGAAGTGTTTGAAAATAAGGAAAAGGGGAGAGGGGGAAGGAGGAAGGAGTCAGATGCACTTTTCTAAACACAGAGATTCAGGCAATGTAGATAAGGAATTTAAGTATTAAATCATCAATCGAGTTCCAGATTTGGGTGTTGTCGTTGTAATTGAGAGGAAAGTTGATTGCATACCTTCTTCCCGCAGCTGTTGAGGCTCACACATCTTTGTGATCATGGCGATTTGGACATACTACATTAATGATCGCCCCTTAGGGTCCAACTAGTCGTTGATCACAGAGCAAGGTACATATTGGAGGTTGACTGATGGTTTCAAAAAAGAAAAACAAGGAGGACTGAAAAATCAAACTGTCAACCTGCCCTCCAAAAAGACCCGATGGACGCACTCTTCTCGTCAAAGTAACCAACGTTAAAATAGCTAGATAACCTAAATATAACGCGTTTTAATTAGGGACGAAGACAACGTAGTCCTCAACACGAAAGTGATTGAATGCGACGACCAATTCTCAATGGCATCGGCTGCTGCTGCCCCAGACCATAAAGTTAGATACATTTGTGTTACTGCTGGAAAGAAGAAGGTCAAGATTCACAAAGTCAAGCAAGATAAGCCCGCCGTATTCAATATTGGAAAGTCTTGGCCCCTGGACGAAGTCAAGTCTATCGAAACTTTAAAGGCACGGATACTGGCTTTCGTATTTACTTGTATTACACGTATTTACTTTGTTTGTGCAGGATAATGGTGTCTGTGTTAACCTGAATGGGCGGGCATACTATTGGATTCTTGACAGCCCTCACGACAAGATTGAACTTATGCATACTCTGGTCAGCTTGTATCAAAAGTATTTAAACAAAGTACCGCGTTTGATTGGAATCGATGAAGAGTTTCTGAAAGGTATGTCATCTTTTGACGGTTCGGCGAAACTAAGTTAGTTATCTCCCTTCAGACCAAATGGAATTTCTTTGGCTGCGAAAGCAGCTATCGTGAAATCTGATCCGAAATCTAATCAGTCGAATGCCGCGACGGCTCAAGGAGGAGGAATGGCAGGATCAAACACAGCGAACGCAGCCCCGAACAAAGAGCAATCCGCACCTACGCAAATGTACAACAACGACTTGGATGCTTTCTTGGAGAAAGGTCAGTCCATTCGGACAAGAAGGTCATTAAAAGCTGTTTTCTAGAATTTGATGCACTCCAACGCAATGAAACCACAGACTTTCAGACGGGATTTAATATGGATGAGCTATTGGGAGGATTTAATTGGCAAGTGAATGGTGACGCCGCAGACTTAGAACGTAAATTGGAGTCTGAGCTTCAAGCCTTGGAGGCGGTAACTTTCATATCTTCCGCAGCAAGGATCATTGACATTATACGCATAGGCTAACGTTCACGCGATTATCGAGAGCGAAGATCAGGCGGAGCAAGTGCTTTACCAAATCGATTCGACTCTGAACGAACTTAAAACAATCGACGAGTGGCTGTTGCATTATACAACTCTGTTAGATGTAAGCTCCAACTCATATTGTATTTAAGCTGACACTTCTTATAGCGTATGGGTCAAGATGTGCATTCAGTCGAGGTCAAAAACAAAGTCCTGCAGGTTACATCGTTTAACCAGAAAGCTCTACTGCAAGAGATTGATAAAATCGTTGCAAGTATGAGGCTGGCAGAACCAGTCTCGGAACGTTTGAAGTATGAGTCTCTTGACGAAGTTGCGGGAATCAAAAACTGTGAACGAGTTCTCAAAATCCTAATGGATACTATCGCGAGAGTCAAATACGATGAAGAGATAGCAGATATTGCGATGGTGAAGGAACGGCTTGGATTGTATCAGAGCTATGCTACTACGTTTAGTGTCCGATTGACAGAGTTTATCACCAAGTTGCTCACAACATCAGTACGTCGATCAATTTTTTTTTAAAACTAACGAGCATTTGAGATTGAGACGCTGACGAAAGAAAACTCATCAAAAGCGAAACAAACGCTCAAAATTGTGGGTCTCGACACGATACAAATGAAACTGTGTCATTACCGTGCGCTGATGAAATGGCTCAAATCAGTCGATACACGCAAGCAATATGATTTGGAAATGGCGTACAGCTTTGATTTTGGGAAGTTCTACAAGAAGGAGATTCGAGAACATTTAGATGGTCTCAAATCCACGTTCTGCAAGCGCAAACCAAATGTAGACGAACAAGATTATAGTAAGCTTGTGTTTTAATAGCGTAGATACTTATGCCACTGTTCGATAGTATTTATAATCCCACAAGTTTCTGTTTCAAGTGCCGCCACAAATGCAATTTCGGCGATGAGCTCGAATATTGTTGAAAAAGGGAAAGGAGGCTGGAATATGCTGGGCGGAAATCGTAAAAAGAGTACTATGGCAACTGAAGATGATGTCGACGAAGGCCACAAAGGATCTCCGATTCTTGGACGGGCTGCAACCTTGAAATCAAAAGCAGACCGTACGGCTGACGACGACAAGATTTGGCCAGATGAGGTGAACCACTTGATTTTCGATGTTGAAATATATAATCTGAATGAAGTCTCTCTTGATGTAGGCCATGACTGCATTTTACAAGTCCTTTTGCCCGATTATTGTGTGCGAAATGAACTTTGTGATGGATTTCTTCAATCTTCGGAAAGATGACGTTGATCTTGACTTTTCGTATGAATGGCTTGAGAACCTCAATAATCCTCGCGATAAATTGAAGGAGCTTAAGGCACAGAACAAATTAAAGTGAGTACCTGATTCTGTTTTGAATTATACTGAGACATTTTGACAGCGAACTTTATGATGCCATGTTTGATGTTCATGACGACATTTGCGCATTTCTGGAGTGGACTCTGAAGCATGATCAAACGTTCACTATTGGGATGATGGTGTGCATTGAAGAAATGATCAACAGGTATGTCAACTCAGCATATGTCAACTTGGTTCTTCAGATGGAGCTGTTGATGACAAAAATAGTTCTCAACTTTGACCGCTTTGTGGTATGTATTGCATCGTATACAACCGTGTACTTAAGCCAATATGTTAATCAGGACGAGCAAATCAAGGCTATCGAAGAAACCAAAGTTACTTTCCGCAAAAGAAATGGAATTTTGCCGTTCATTCGAACGTTTCCCAAATTCGTAGACCACATGGAAAAGTGTGCCGACACGAATCAAGGGCAAGCACGAGCTGCTGTTTCGAACGCTTATTCACGCATCGTCAAGTGCATTTTTGATACATTGGAGGCTCTTGCAAAAGACCAGAATGATGGAAAGGAGTCTAAAGTGGATGACAAGGAAAGTTTAAATGTCCACATTCTCACTATTGGTAAGACTTGCTTATGTGAGATGTATCAACTAATTAGATTACAGAGAACATGCATCACTTTCATTCCGAAATTCGTGCCAGAAAGATTGTTGGCCTTGAACAACATGTTAAGGCATCAAAAACGCTTTATGATACGAACGTTGAAGCCTACATCAAGATCGTTATTCGTAAACCTCTTGGTAAACTCTTGGTAAGACTTCACAGCAACCGCCAACTTGTCTAAGTCAACTATTAGGAATTCTTTGAAAACGTTGAAAACCTTCTCAAGTCAAACGCGCCGGAAGAAGTCTCATTCCATCTGCACAAAGTAACTCTTCGCGATGTCTTAAAAAAGTACCCTGGGAAGGAAATCAAAAAGGGACTCGAACAGCTTTACAAACGCGTCGAAAAAAGCTTCACAGATGAGGATGGATCATTGTTGCAAGTTGTATGGCGAGGGATCCAAGAGGCATTTGCCAAAAGTCTCAAGAGATATGAAGAGCTGATTGCACTGTGTTATCCAGACACGGGTTTGCGTGTTGAATTTACGATGGATGATTTGCTGGGCTACTTTAGCGAGCTGGCGCAAAAGAATAACTGAGTTTTATTGCTGAATATAATAAAATAATATTTATGTCTTGGAAATATAGAGTCCAGTATAACTGTGCCTTCTATGTCAATGTGCTCGGTTGGCTCAGTTGGTAGTAGCGTACGGCTGTTAACCGTAAGGTCACTGGTTCGACCCCAGTACCGAGCGCAGTTTGCAAGGTTGTAGTTGATGTGGTGGGTTGTGAAGAGCGGAGGTGTCGAAGGAGGTTGTGTTGGAGACAGGAATATGGGCATTTTGTAACTCAGAGAAGTGCCCAGCTATTACCTTGAATTCACATTCGAAATACTCTAATAATTCTTGCTATGCCATTATGTTGTTAATACTGGGATTGAGGTGAATTTGAAACTCTTCAATAATGACAACCACCACAGACGTAACACCTTCGAATCCACCGTTTCCCTTCCACAAAGGATCCGATGAAGGAGGCTTTGCACGCCCAACAGTTCTGAATCGCTGGCCAGTTATCGTAACAGATGTCATCAATGCAATTCTCAAAAGCGACCGAAGCCAGGACGAAGGCTCAAAGATCATTGCCGAACTCAGCAAACTCAAGTACGAAATGGCACGAGAGAAGCCATTGGCAAGGCTTCAAAGTGCATCGTGGAACAAGGCAATCGAAACCTACTTTCCCGACACGTCTTTCTTCACAACTGTAAGCTCTGATTCGAGTGTGACAATTCTAATGGACTCTGTTGCAGTCGTGGTTGTTTGCTGAGTGCTACTTGTATGCTCGTATTGATGAGGCAATCAATAGCCAACCTGCCTGGCGCGGGTTTGACCCTTTCTTGGAGAGTAAACAATCTGGATTCAAAGACCTAAGCGCCAAAGTCGCTGCCATCGCAGGTACCGTCTGGATTTGATTCAAACTCAATCAAGCTGATAAGAACACCCTTGACAGAAACCCAACACTCCCTTGTCAAGTTGGCTCCAACTGCTTCCACAGATGCATTCCGTGTCCATTTAAGAGATCTTTTATGCTCAGTTTGTGGGGAAATGCCACGGATCTCTCAATGTTTGCTGGCTTATCTGAAGCCCAAATTCTGGAAATGAGGAAGGATGCTTCAGGGGAATCCAACATTATTTCAAACCACTTGGATGAAATGTCGCGTATGTTGAGGACGCGTTTCCTAAAGCCGGAAACGGTCGTTTGGACTTTGTCTTGGACAACAGTGGTACGATTCATCTTGAAATATTGAACCACTGCTAACACCTTCTCAAAAATAAGGATTCGAACAATTCAGCGATTTGATTCTGGCTGATTATCTCCATCAATCGGGTCGTGTTTCGAAAACCTACTTTCACTGTAAAACTATCCCTTGGTTTGTCTCTGACACAATGCCCCAAGACTTTAACTGGCTCCTATCAGCCCTTGAAAACCCTCTCCCCTTTTTCTTTTCTCCCAATGCTTCCTCCAAAGTCGCTTTGGAATACCCAACAACTCTTCTCCAAGAACTCGCAACTCGCTGGCGCACCTACATTTCCACTGGTGCATGGGTAATTACAAGCGACGAAGTTTGGTGCACATTTTGGGCCCACCATCACCTCCCAACCGTTGCTCCTAGAGTTTTTAAGGACCTCGCAGAATCTCAACTTGTTATTTTCAAAGGAGACTTGAACTATCGCAAACTGATTTATGACTGCAAGTTCCCTGCAACCACGCCGTTTGCAGATGCGATTGGAGATGTTCGTGGTTACGTGCGGTGGTTTCGTTACGCACCAACAAGTCGGATCCGATTGTCGGGTTGGCTGAGGGAGTAGAGCAGCGACTGGAAGCTGAAGGTGTTACGGATTGGAGGTGGAGTGGTAAACTTGCGGTGGTGGAATTTTACAAAGGGAAGGTTTTTAGGAAAGGGTAAGGGACTACAGAATGGTATTTGACACTGTGCCAGAGTATGATTGAATATACAATATAAGCAATCTGAAATCACAATACTGTCAATGTTTATTCCAAATCCACCTCCTATCATCCAAACGGATCAAATTCGTTCATTTTATTGCTCCTCTTCGAAGCTTGTGCTGACGATTGTTGCTGCCCACTGAATTGTTGCTGTCCAACCATTGGAGTCATGAATTTCTGTCCCATCATAACAGGTTGCTGAGTTCCCCATCCCGGTGGTGGAGCGGCACTAAACAAAGTAACGCCTCCTGATGGCTGTAGCGGTGTCGACGCGAACATTGGCGGCGGTGCGAGAGTGGGAATCACTGTTGATGGAGTTGAAGCTCCAAATACACCTCCATAACTACTGCTGTTTGACGTTGATGTTGTTGGAATTTTGACGGAAAAGGATTGCGGTGCTGTTGGTTGGATGGGAGACATGACGTTTGATGTTGAGGTAAATGATGGTTGAGAATTCCAATTAGCAAATGACGCGTTAGACGTTGGCTGTAAAGGCTGCTGTATGGGAACTGCAATTGTCGATATCGAAGATTGGGGAGGTTGATTGAATGCTGCCCATTCGTTGCTTTGTCGATGTTGCGATGTTGGTTGCGATGTTGGTTGCGACGTTTGTGAGAAGGACGCGAAATCCGCGAACCCATTCACGTCTGCACTCGAATTTGGTGCAGTTGCAGCAGCGGCAGCGGAAGGTCTAGTAGATCCCCTTACAAGGCTTATTTTTTTAAAGAAGTTAGACCATAGAACCAAATACCCAATGTAAGTCCCAAACCTGGCAAAATCAGGCGCTTGTGAAATACCTTCAGATCTACTCGCCCCACTTCCACCACTAGCCCCACCAACTTTCAGCCCCGACACTTCCGGTGAAACCTCCATAACCCCTTTCCTCTCCTCCAAAAACTTAACCTGCACCTCCTCAACCCTCTCCCCAACCTCCCGAATCACCTTCATAAACCGCCGAAACTGCTTCACATTCAAACACGGATCCACAGCCATCTTCCAACACTCGCCCAATACAACCCGGCAACGACTTCCTTCTCCACGACTTTCGCAACTTCCTCCCATACAACGAGAAGCGCGACGAGGACGCTTGCTTCACGGATCGTGTTTCCTTTAGGAGGGGGACGACTTTTTCAACGACGGTGAATTTGTCGAGGAGCTTGAGCATCGCGTGTAGGGTGATGAGACATGCAACGCGGATGGAGAGGGTTGTAGAGGTTTGGTAAATGTGTGCGAGTTTGGGAAAGAGCGATGATTTCACGGTGGAGAAGTCGAGGTTGGGTAAGAGGATTGGAATTGTTTTTATCGCTTGTTCTTGGATTTGTGGGTGGGAGTTGTGAGGGATGTGTACAGGAGAGGCATTACATCTGTTGATTCAAAGTCAGTTGCGTTGTATAAAATATCATATTGAGGAGGGTACGGACCGCGTTTGAATACATCAGCGACGTAATTTTCTTCATGAAGATGTCCATTCGGGAGAGGAGAAGGAGAAGCGCTTGTGGTGGTTCGTTGAGCTGGAAGATTGGCTTGAGGGACGGTAAAATTCCTGTTGTAAATTCTTGTTCTGAACTGTTTTCACTGATCCAGAAGAGACATGGAAGAATAAAGGGACTCTATAGAAACCAACTCAGCGAAAGATGTTGAATTTGATCCAAAATACCATTAATGGATCCTTCAATTCACCCAGTAAGGCAGGTAAAATCTTCCGGTTAACAGTTTTCATGCTGTATTGTGGCAATATTTGCACAAGCCTTTAAAAAACTGGGCTTTTGTGACTTGATTCTTTTCGACGATTGTTTCCAAGAAAGTGATGGTCGAAACAAGAAGGTTGTCAAAGTAAGGCGACGACTGGAAGCTTGAAAGAGACAGTCTTTGTTGAGGGCTTTGTTTCAATAGACCGCGTACTAAATCTATGAATGCCCAGGTAATATGGTATTCAGTTTGAGACTTTGTCATAGCTTAAGTTTTCAATCCTCCTTCAACGCTGTCAATATGTATGTTCGCATCGCTCTCCGATCTGTTATGTCCTATCTTTTTGAATTCATCCTTGACTTCTCGACCAACGTTTTGTGTGCATTTTCCGATGTTTCCAGCTCCATCAGTTTCCCTGGCTACGTCGTTCGCTAAAACCAACCTTCGAGTCCCTGAGGCAAATTGTTGCTGTTTGAGAATAACGAATCTAAGGCAGACATCATACGAGATTTATAGGAGTTGACGTTTCCGGCACAAGAGATTGGAGAGTGACCGTAATTGTACAGAGAATAAATCAGACAGCCAAGAGACCATAAATCAGATGCAGTAGAGCATGATGAATCCAGTACAGTTTCAGGAGCGAGAAAGTCGAGGGAGGGAGAGCAGAAGGGGGGATAATTTGAGAGATAGAAGGGAGAGGTAGCAGTCGGGGACGAAGTAGAGTGTTGAGCAAATGAAAAGAGGGCCAGCTTCCAATCGCCTTTCGCATTGATAAAGATTGCTTCAGGCGAGAGAGCAACATGAGTCCAACCATTCTTATGCAAGAACTCCAGGGCCTGGCACAACGAAAGAATCCCCCTCTGAATATCCACCTCATCCAGCTTGAATTCGTCCTTAAACTTTGCCGGGGAAGTGTGATCGAATCCATTCAAGTTTCCAAGGACATTTGCGAGATTTGCGACGAGCGGCTCTGCGGCAAACGAGAGCGAATTCGAATTTGAGGTTTCTGAAGCGGCGGCCTTGACTTCGAGGATGTTTGGATGTCTGAGGCGGGCGAGAGTGGAACAGTCTTTCTTGAGCACATCGGCGCTTTGTTTCGCATTCGCATTCGTTGAAGAAGTGTCAAAGGTGAAGAGCGACACTGGTTGCGAGTTTGTGCGGGCCGTGGCAGAGAAGACCTTCCACTGGAGCCCTGGTTTGCGAAATTGCGTTTAGTCGTGGTTATTAGGGAACTACGTTGCATTCACGCACCGGCTCCCCCACTGCCAATCTGCTTATGCACTTCGTAGCCACTGGTTAGCTGCTGCACTTGCGTGCCAAGCCATTGGAGCATCAGTCAAGAAAAGTCTCTTTCAACCTGATTGGTTGTTGCCAAACTTTGTGTGGGTCAACAGGAACAATGAAAGTGTGACTTCACAATGGCTGAAACTATCACATCCAAAATAAGTCAGCATGATCGATGTTAATCCCAATCTTGCATCTACCATTCTCGCATTCCTCGGTGTCCTCACTTTCGTAATTCTAGTGGGACTCTCATGCTGTCTCTTTTACTACTGCTCAGATGGAAACTATTCTGCTGTATTCAAGGGTCCCAAGAATAGGCTTCTGTTGCTCTTGATTGCCTCCTCCATTGGCTACTTTGTTTCTGCAGCAATTTATACGCGTCATGAAGCGGATCTGGACAGTCCACTTCTTGCAAAATCGTGTCTTTTTGCTCTAACTTTAATTTTGTACTTGGTAAGTTGTGACGGGAAAGTTGTGCGGATGAGGTCAACTGAAACCTGTCCAAAGGCATACACCTGGCTCAGAACAAATGATATATTCCGGACCCATTCTACACCACACATCCTGACATTTTTCAAAACTTTGACAATCACTACATGTATCGTATGTCTACTTCCTCCTTCCATACTTCTTCTACCACTACCAAATGCCACCAAAAATCTCGCATACAATATCACTGCCGCGACAAATATCTTTTTTGCTTCTTTGCTAGACGGATACTTTGCATACGCTTGTCTCCAACAAATCTTTGAAACAAGTAAAGAATGCAACACCAACGAACGCGGCGCCTTGTACCACCCGTTAATTGCACGATACGGTTTCCTGTCCTCAATTTCAACCCTTGGTTCATCACTTTGTTATGCTGGATATGCCATAATGGGTGGATTAGTTCCAGACAGTTCCTCAATCGATTCAAACACCAACCTTTACTCGACGCAATACAAGGATAACAAACAAACTCTCCAACAGAATAATCAACACAACCACGCAAAAGCGAGTCGCCTCTTTGGACTCGTTGCGCACTTGTTTCTGTTTGGAGTGCCATTGAGTCTTGCAATTGGCAAAATCAAGTTGTTGGAGGTGGCAAGACTCTCACGACGGATAAGGCGGAATCAAGAAGGGAGAGAAATGGAGAAGGCAAAAGTAGTGGCCTGAATATAATTCCCTTGTTGACGTTTATTTTCCAACTCAAATCAAAACCCCAAACTTATTTTTTTCCACAACTACCGAAACAGTATAACAAGAAGAGGAGCTCCAATATACGCTATATTTTTTATTCACACCAAATTTCTTCAAATTAAATCTACCCAACAGGCTGTGCATTAGATCCCGTAGGCACAAACTTTCGACTTGGGTGAACATTATTTGGGTTGGGAGGCAAACTAGCCAACCCAGCACTTAAAGCCCCTCCACTAGGACCACTAGAAGAATCTCCAGGTGCCCTATTACTCTCTGCCTTAAAGAAAAACTGTAAGCTAAACTGATGCGCGTCAACATCCCAGTATGTCCAGAATCGACCCTCAGCTCGATCGATTTCTTTACTTTGAACTTTGAATGCAACTGTTTCGTATGGTTCCGCAGCGATAAGTAAGTATTGGTACTGACGTTGAGCAGGCTCGACTCGTTGTTCAAAGGCTGACATGAATCTGTGCCGGGGCTTTGTTTTCGCGTCGATTTGAGGGTATTGCAGCTGGAACAAGAGTCCAAGCTGTTGTGTTTGCGGGTCCTTGATTTTGGTGATTTTGTCTGTTTGACACAGCCTGTTCAGTTCTCATTGTCCTGCCAATCTGACAGTACTCACATCCAGGTCGTCCAATTTTAATGGCAACTTTCTTTGGTACGATGGGTCCTCCAAATCCAGGTGCACCAGCAGCCAGCGCTTGTTGAGCCTGTAAGGTCATTGGGTTGCTCATATCCCTCGCATCTCTCGCGGCACGTCTATGCAGATTTGACTGATGCTTTTTTCCCTGCGTATGTGCCAGATAACTTCCCTCGTCTAGTTGTGCAGTTTAGCACTACTCTTTCTGAACACGAAACAAACGAAACGCACTTGAGTGCAGCGTCAGACACAGTTTGCATTCGTACGAGCCGAGGTGGTTGCGCATAAAGTACGGATCCTTTGCCAGATCGATCGTCTCAAGCGCAAGTTTTCGAAGTCGCTCTCGTCGGTCGACGTTGGACTCGCTGGATCCGGCAACGCCACCGCCTCCAAATTTGACTCCAGCTCGATTCTGTGGCAAACGTTATTAGTCAGCGGCAGAGTGGCGAACGAGGGCGAGGGCGGCGGACCTGTCTGTCAACCATCCTTCTCTTTTGCGCAGTTGTTTTTGATAAGAATAAATAAATAGTCAAACAAATAGAATAGAGAAGCGACAAAATGACCCATCATATTCAGCAATACCATCATCATATTGGTAACTACTTCAGACGTGGGCAGCCGCAGAAATATGATTAATGACCAAATTAAACAGACTTCCTCCTGTCACAAAGCCCTTTCCTTTGTCGTATAGAGGCCTCAACAAGAATACCAAAAGTAAGAAGATGTTGTTTCATCATTTCAGAAAGTAATCGAACTTCATTCTGCACTGATTACCACAGACGCGAATCGCAGCAGCTGTCATTCTCATCACAATTCTCTCCCTATCTCTTCACATCCTTCACTTGCCTCTTAGTCACATCCTGACGGTCGCATTACCATCTCGTTTATTCATGCAATATGCAGAAACAAGTAATGCTCATGGAATTCGCGCCTTAGGATTATACTTTCTCATTCTGAAAGTCGTGAATTCATTACAAAATCTTATGTATGATTGGATTCTGGACTATTTGCCTTTGTTTTTCTTGGTTAAAGTTGGTGTGTGTTGGTGGATGTTTCTGCCGACTTCAATGGTCAGCTTGTATGGAGTATTTACAAGCATATCTAATAATGCGAGAACAGGGCATCGAAGTCGTTTTCAATCGAATATGGCCTCATTATCACACGTTTCGAGGTGTGATAGATGACCAAGATAACAATCAGACATGAACAGATCATATGATTACCATACTAATACGATGAACATCAATAAATCTGATTGTTTAAAGAGGATAAAGTTGAAAGTTAACTCGTTTTGGAAAGTTAACTCATTTTGTTGGCTATCACACCAACCACCGACTTCATATTGTGAAATAACTTGGAATGGTATTTCAGCTATAAGGAATGTTTGATTTCACATTGGATAATCTTATACTGGGTTTTTGGGTTTTGGGTCAAAGCAATTTGACTCAAATCAACGGTCTTCAACAAGACTCACCATTATGCCACAACTGCCGCATGAAGTACGATTCCGATCAGAGTACCCTTCATCTGACCACCTTGCTAGATCTTTTACATAGCAGCAATCGATTATCTAAGCTGTTACGATGTTCTCAAGCTTGCTTCAACATGCCGAGATCTGCGAACCCTTCTCCTGTCCTCCAAAAAGCTGTGGTCGGCCCTCACTTTCCGCAAAACCGGAATCAACTACATCCATGACGGCGGAGACTGGCGGAAAGCTTGTTGGGACAGCGAGTTCTGTGCGATGTGCCCCCATCTAAGTGACATGAGTTATCCAGACGTATTGCAAAACCGGATACATCGATTCCAAAGCATCGTCGAAGGACAACCGTTTGAAACGATTGCATGCTCGACATCAGAGTGCGGAAGCCTTACGCCAGACTTGTGGATGTGTTTGACAAAAGACTGTTATTCGATCGGATGTGGCCGGACAAAGAATCAACATGCAATCAATCACTTTCTAGAGTCAGGTCACTCTATTTGCGTCAAGCTCAACACTTTGGAATGTAAGCAGTTTTTCCGGCTATTCCGTGTCTATCATCTCCACTCCTGAAAAAGTTACTAAGTTTCTTATATGCTCAGTTTGGTGCTACAAGTGTACGAAATGGATGGGGAAACAGACGGAATACGTTGCCGAAACGCATTTCACAGATAAGATCATCAGTGCGTTTTTGAAGCCCAATCAAGAACCCTACAAGTTCCTCGATACCCACTTTGCGTCATGGAATAAACGACGGTATATTGAGCGAGGGATGTACAAGATTGTGGAATCGGATCGATTGTATATGCTCTCGAGGGACTTTTTGCTGCAGTGGAGGGAGTTTCTTTTGTCAAATGCTGGGCCTCCAGATGGAATCGATAACTGGTCAATGATTATAAATGCCGAGGAAGGTGATGAAGATGGATTTACGGGCAGGGACGAAAGCGAATACCGGATACATCCTGATGCCCTTCCGTTTCGAGACTTTGGCCTAATCTCTGAGGTAAGCAAACATATTTTTTGCATACTTAATAACTCAAATCCAAATTATCAAGCGAGATTATTTGAATCTATACTCCTTTTACGGCGGTGGCCCTTCACTATCGGTTGAACAAAACATCCCCACCGATGATCCCATTTATTCCGGACTCCGTCAACGCATCTACGACGTGAAAAGCGAACTCGTAAAACAATGCGAGGCTGAAGCTAGAGAGGAGCAAAACCGGCGTGTCGAGGCCTGGGCTCGCGTCACCCCTCAGATTCCAATGCCTGGCCAAGAAGAAGAGGAGAATTCGGGACATACACATTTACAAGACATTAGAGTACTAGAGACCCTTCTACATCGGGAAGAAGGGGAGTGTGGAAGTGACAGTGAAAGTGAAGCTAGTGGAGAATCTAGTTCGGGACCATCGTCATCTCCTTCGCGTGGTTTATTTCACCCCGCTGCTCCTCTCAAACAATAATATATTATTATATTTTGTAACTTTGTGTGTTACTTTGGTATCGACAAAAGTTCTCCAGTCCTTTCCGTATTTTCATCAAGAGCTGAAAGTTTCACTTTGGAGCCACCAACAGAAACATTATGCAACTGCTTCTTACTTCTTGCCACTGAAATTTTGCTCTTTGACAAATTGTGGACATATGCATTAGCGTCTATTTTTCCTTCCTCATCTTTGTACTCATCCGCAACATTCCCACCATCTGCGAGATTTCCAAGATGAAGTCGAATAAATTCCTCTTCTGGCGTTGAAATCAAGTGAAAGCGATGATATACAACAAACTCTATGGTCATGACAGCTAATTTTCCTAAGCAGATAAAGAGTGTCTGCCTCATTACAGGCTGTAAAAACAGCTCAACTAAAGCTGAAGTGAATGAAACTAGAGTGATTATGGCACACATGTTCCCAAACCAAAAGCCCAGGTCGAATGGTCGCCTGGTTTGAAATTAGACGTGACTCTAACAAAGCTACAAAACTTACTTTAAACTTGGAAAAACAAGTTTCATGCGAATATATGCAGCCCCAACGGCAAGGTATGCGAATATTGCATACAACAGACTTCCATTCAAAAGGGCTTGACCCACAACTTCTCCGCTTTCAAACTGAATAATCAAAGCAACTACGACGCTTAAGCCAATGGAAAGCAAAGTGGCATTGAATGGCGATCGATTGTTTGGAAGAACTTTGGATAGTATCTTGGGTAATATCCAACTTTGCTCAAGGCATAAACTTGCCTTGAAGTCGCGTACGAGAAAAATAACATACTAATTTAAAGGTGTCAGAGAACCCTAAAAACTATGTGCCGAAAATTACCAGTTGATGAGGGCAGGGACGAAGACGAAAAAGTACAACAACTTTGCGACTGCACCTCCATCGCCCAAATAATCAAAGCCCCACGTAGAAAGGAAAGCGTCAATCTGTGGATCATATGCGTGCGATAAATTCACTACTCCTGGTGCCAAAGCTGGTACTAAGATAATCGTGTACGAAATAACACCGTAAACTAGGACCATAGCCCAAATCATCAATTTGGGGGCCTTTACAAACGATTGACTTTCGTCTGCGCATAATGGCGCCGACTCAATTCCGAGGATGGTCCAAACTTGCGAATATGTTGATGTCCAAAGTCCCGAAGTTCCAACGGGAAACAGAAGATCTTGTATTGTTGGTGAAGTGAAGTTTTCAGGTAGAAATGCAGCTGAAGCATTCAAGACGTTCATGGAGAAGTCAAAGGACTTCATCCCAGCCATCACGACACAAAACCCTCCAACAATTTCCAACACAAGGGTGATTGCGCAAATTCGCGCGACGCACTTGATTCCTATGTAATGAGCACCTAGCATTATGGCTATGGCAATCAGCCAGTACAGTGGCACGTAATTTTGATTGGTGTTGAAAATTGACGACAAAGTTGATCCAAACAAGTATACACCTTGGGCAGCAACCAAAATATATTCCCACGCATCACAAGAACCTACGAAGTAACCAACGTAGGGACCTGAATCGGTAGACTGTCATTAGAAATCAAGAATCGCACGTTCAATTTCACAAGCCAAAAGCAGCCCGTGCAAAAACAGCCATACCTCCATTAAATGGAAGCATAGCCATCATTTCTATGAGACACAATACGAACGCGAGGAAAGATGTGAAGCCCAAGGCAGATGCAGCCATCAAGTTCCCATATCCGTTCGGCAAAAGAGTATTCCATGTGAGTGGCGCGCCAAGACAAATGGATGGCGATGCAAACATGACAAAGAGCATGAAAGTTGAGAGCCCATTTCCATCCAACTCACACTGCTCCAAAAACTCCCCATCTGCTTCCTTGTATTTACAGGTTTCGGATCCAAACAAGTTGAAGACGTGACGACCAGTGGAGGTGAGCCTCTTTTGAGCTCCGGTCGGATCTGCGGTAGTGATGGTGGTTGTTTGATTCGTTTGTGATGCGCGAGAGGGCTCAGGATCGTACGTCATTTCGGGGAACAACTGACAATTACGCCAACCAGCTCTGAAAAAACGATTTTTTTAAGGGGCTATAACTTTACAGGATTTAACTACCGAGAAGAAAGATGTAACCCCAGTCAGTTCTTGGCAGATGGGAAAGATGCTTGAATGGGACTTTGATAGCTAGTTTTCCTCATTTCGCATGCTAAACGAACTGCTCGAATGCGTGAAAGAAGAACAAAATCGCAAACGAGGGATACCAAAAGTTTGATATGGGGGCTTGTTGCGCACTGCCGCATCATCTTGCGGAGAGAGGCGCAAAAGAATTTTCATATCACACCACTCCAACCACAAATGCTCTCACAGCTGCCTCCTGAGGTACCTTGCATTGCTTAGCGTAACTTGAAAGTAGAAATACTTACTATGTAACGTAGCTGGTACACCTGCTTGCCCTGGACCATCTCGACCACCGATCCATCCTCCGCCTGTCACACACATCGAGTATCCTGCGGTCTCTTCTCACAAACTCGCAGGCTATCTGGGCAAAGGCAGTGTTTGACAAGACAGGAATCAAGTACATCGAAGAAGGCGGGGACTGGCGGAAGGCATACTTTGATCAGGGTTTCTGTGCGATGTGTCCTCATCTCAGCAGCCTGGCCTCAGATGCTGTCATAAACCACCACGCTACAAGGTCAGGCTTGTTAAGCGACGTCGTGCTCCTGTCCTTTGGCTAACGATGTCAAACTCAAGGTTCCATAACTTTCTCGATGCAAAACAGATTCATCAAATCGAATGCTTTCAAGATGGTTGTAGCGTAACGACACCAAGTGTTTGGATGTGCCTGGAGCAAAATTGCGGCTTCGTTGGATGTTCCAGAGTAGCTAATGGCCATGGAGCACAGCACTTCCAGATGACTCAGCACAGTTTGACGATGAAGATCGATTCATTAGAGTGTAAGAATATCATTACTCACCTTTTCGCCCAACTAACGAAGTATTCCTTGAAAAGTTTGGTGCTATGGGTGTTCCACATGGCTTGGAGCTGGACCTGCTGTCCTACCTGCCCAAAGTCAACTTTGTGACAAAATCATGAAGGCATTTGTCGCTCCAGATCGTGAACCATTTATATCCCTTCGTTCAAATGCAGATTGGAACTACCAGCGAAACTTAGAACGTGAGACAATGGAACTTAAGCCCGGAGACAAGTTATTCTTTGTTGAGCAAGGATTTATGCAACGATGGCGCGATTTTATCAACTCAAAATCAAAGTATCCTGGTGTGGTTGACAACTCATCGTTACTAATGGGAGAAGAGTCAGAAAATGACCAAGGCGCATCAACACAACCAACAAAAAAACGATTTATGAAGCCAGATTTGCGCCCTTTTCAGGACTTTATGATAGTGAATGAGGAAAGTTGGAATATGTTGATGCTCTACAACGGCGGTGGGCCAATGGTTTGCGCAAGTGAACACATCCCTGATGGTGATCCACGTTATGTTGGTCTTTGGAAAGGAATTGAAGCGTACAAGAAGCAGTTTTTGAATCTGACTCAGCGCGATGATGGCTCCGAGACCTCGGATTCTGAAACGGAATCTCATGGGTTCACCAGCACGATTGAAACAGATTGTGTGGGATCGCCTGTCGTTGGCGGGTACATTGGATAATGGAATTCTTAACAGTAAATAGAAATGATACCAAACATGCCTTGTTATTTTGACTCTCTTACAAATGCCAATCCTAATTGACAATCATCGATATTTCGGAAGGGATGGGTTTCCATCCGTAAAATTATTGTTAATCGGATTTCAAAAAGCCGGCAATGCTTTCGCCGCTTTCGCTTGCATCTTTGCCGACCGAGGTTACCTTTGATAGTCTATCTGTTAATTCAGACTCATTTGTGAGCCGCTCAGATCTTGCTCATACTTGGATTTGAACATCTTGATCACAAGACTGTGGTATCTCTCACTCAAACCTGTCAACTCCTACGATCATCGCTGTCTTCTCAAGCACTATGGGCTCATTTGGTGTTCCAAAAGACTGGAATCAGTTATATTCATCAAGGAGGGAATTGGCGAGAAGCCTACTTTGATGGTGCCTTTTGCGACTTGTGCCCCCATCTCTCACCTTTGACGATGGAAGACACCATGGAGGACCGTGCTCGGAGGTACGTTAACACAGCATTTACCGTTTATTAGACCAAATGACGAGGATGAGGCTAATGTACCAACCTTTTCTAAATCTGACGTTATTAGGTTTTCTGAACTGCTGGACTCCAAACCAATGAATCAAATAGAGTGCTCAGCAGAAGATTGCCATGTAACAAATCCTGTGCGTTTCATTTCTTGGCTTGAGTTCAAATGGTTTTGTGTTCCCAACCTTACATCTTGTTGTGTAGGACCTGTGGCTGTGTCTCACAAGAGATTGTGGGATTGTCGGATGTAGCAGAATCACAAACAGACATGGAGTATCCCACTTCCGCAACTCTAAGCATTCGTTATGCCTGAAACTTGACTCATTAGAATGTTCGTTTTCCAATTTACCCCCATCCCCCTCCTAATGTAAACACTTTGACAGTTTGGTGCTACGATTGCGTAAAGTGGGTGGGAAACCCAAGCTCCCTCGCTGCAGAACGCGAAGCAATACACAAGATCACATCAAAGTTCCTTGCAGACAAACCATTTGAACCTTATATCAGTCTTGCAAAAGCCGCGAAATGGAACGACAGACGGAATATTGAACGGGAAATAATGCGGTTGGAACCAGCAGACAAACTATACTTCGTGAGCACCAAGTTCATCGAAGATTGGCGAAATTTCTTGCGTTCCACGTCTGGGCCTCCCAGTGCAATTGATAACTCAACAATGGTATTGAATTCTGGACGTATAAACCCGTACTTAGTTCCCATGCGTGACTTTCAGGTGGTATCGGAAAAGTCTTGGAATCTTCTCAAAGGATGCTATGGAGGTGGACCCGCTGTCTGTGAAGATGATATACCCGATAATGATCCGCTATACGAGGAATTGAATATCAAGACTCAGAATTGTAGGCATTATGTGATAGCACATAATCGGCATGATGATTTTTCAGTGAAATCAGGCACTCGAAGGGAAAAGGAACTGGTTTTAGATGGAGCCTCTTTTCCAAACATAGTTGCAGCTAGTTCGGATTTTGAAGAGAGCGAGGAAAGTGAAGAAGAATTTGAACAAGGAGACTTTGATGTTTCCACTGAACAGTTTTCTGATTGAAATTAAGAATTAATTTAAAGTTATTACTTAAGTATCATTTAAACAATACTCATATTTTTGTTGTACCTATGTATGTATGGGTCATTGATAGGTTGGTACCTGTTGGTGCAGAAAAACCGACCTGTCAAAGTAATGAAGGGTTTCCCGTCTTCCTTCGTCACTATATCTGTCCTTGCACTATGGACTTTCATCGAATTATTTCTATTCACGCCTGGCGTAATGGTGCAACAAAGTCAAAGGTTAGACGACAACCAAATCAACCGAACATTAGTGCTGAAAGATCCAAATCATCTTGGACTCACTGAATCTGAATGTTTGAGCCATTTCCCACGACTGTATGAGGAGCTCGAAAACACGACGGCCTTTTATGCTTCAAAGGAAGGAGTTTCCTTGTCGGACTTGGATTCTATTGAGGACTACCATATTCGCATTGTAATTCAAAACAACACGGTACGTGCGAACTCTACATTGAAGTCATTTTTAACTTCTCGATATAGCTTTATGTCAAAGAGTTCATTCATGACATTGATACGAGGGGAATGTCTGTACTGTACCACTTGCATCAAATACTTTCGTTTTCGTCCGAAGCTTTACCTGACGTCGAGATGGTGATAAATTTACGCGATAAAGGGAGTCCACGAACTCGGGCTGTGTTTTCGTTCGCAAAACAAGAAGTTGATGCATGGACGTGGCTCATTCCTGACTTTCGCTTCCATTCTTGGCCCGAGGGTGGAATTATTACATATCAACGGCTTCGTGAGCAAATTGGGCTTGTTTCGGATGGTACCGTAGGGAATGAGGCAGTGTACCACTCTCAAACCACAAAATCAAAATTCAGTCCAGACATTTGCCGCAACAAGTTTATCTCATACGATACGAATAATGGATCTCCAAGCAGTCTCTTATATGCTTTGAATTGTAAATCTGTTGTGTTTGGAGGAAAACTTGAATGGAAACAGCATTTCCATCACATTCTTGATTCAGATAATGATTCGCCTCATCAAAATATTGTATTTGTACCCTCAATTAAAAACGGTCTCAAAGAAGCCATTGCTTCGTTGAAAACTAGTAAGGAACGAGCTGATAAAATAGCCGAAAATCTATGGAATAACCTAAGAAATCGATATTTGACGCCTGCAGCTACATCTTGTTACTGGCGAAAATTAATACACCAGTATGCTTCAGTGCTTAAATTTAAACCTTCGCTGCAATTGACGAAGTGGTCAGACGGTAGGCAAAGAACCGGAGCTGCAGGGACTGGGAAAGCAGTGCCATACGAATCGTTTGTGCTGTTACAGAAGGTGGAATGGAAGATGTATTAAGGCTTCGAAGAATTTAATAATAATGCGAAATTTCTATTTATTGATCCCCTATAATTTACACATCCTCACACATCAACCACATCTTATTTTGAAACCATAAAAGGTTTCTTAATTAAAAAGCTGAAAGATATAGATCCGATGACGAGACTGAAAAGAAGGAGGAAACATACATAACATACAAACCAACCAAAAAGGAAATGTTTAACTTATCAAAGCGGCAACGACGATGTACCTGGATAAGGAAAGAAACTACAGAGAATATATGAGTATAATGGGAGAGAAGAATCGTGCACTTACAGGAATATTTTAATATTAACACATGAAGGAGAGGGAGTGTTTGCTCGAGCGTATAAGAACAAGTTGCAGCCGCGAAAACAAAATCCCAATTTAACTAAATTTACTTACAGGCTTATTTCTAAGTTAATGAAGCACTGTTGTTTGACGATAATGCCTGAAAATTGGGACCAATCAGAATGCGGACTTGGCATCTACAAATTAAAAAGTAAAAATGAACAAACAGTCGTGAAGTATCTTGCTTCTGATGGTGGTAGGTTCCCAATTGCCTTATTGCAGATTCTGATGGAAGCTTCTCGAGTTCCAAAGAGCCCTCCAAGATTCTCAATCGAATACATTCTGGTTAAAGGAGACGTTATTGACTTGTCGTCATTGAAGAAAGCGTTCTCACAGCTTCCATAGTTTCACCGACGTGGGGTTCCTTTTGACACATGACAGCAAAAACGCTTTGGCGAGATCAATTAAGTTTGACTCAAAGTATAGCTTCGAGAACCTATCGCAAAATCAACACAACGAGAGCCTCATAAAGTTAAAACTCAACTGTGGTAGCTCATACACTAAGTCAGGTACTGTTTTAAGCATCATGTCCAGAACTTCCGTGGCTCGTTCTCGCGGAAGTGAGACAACCACAGATTTCAATAAATCAGCTGCGTCTCGATATTCTGCCACGCCGACAAGCTTTGTGAATTCAAGAAAGTGTTCGCTTCCTTTCCCAATGGTCAAAGGATTCTCTTCAACAACAGCTAAGTCATCAACAGCCCTCCACAATATTCCAAGAGCTCGCTTTTGAATAGCCCTATCCATGGAACAACGCATCTCAAACGATAGGTATTCACGCCAAATAAGATATCGACCTTCACGGAACTTTACGGATTCCAAAGATTGTTCGAACAAAGTTCTCAATGATGAAGCCGATTCCAATTGATGTTGGTTTGATTGTACTTTGACATTCTGCAGTAGAAAGTAATTCAGCCAGAGAAACACATTGGACTTAAGTTTGCCAGAGCTGCTCTTGACACCATCAACTAAATCGGGAGCTTGATAATTTGCTGATATACCAAGTAATGTTTCATATAAATCCAAACTCTCCCGGACAATGCTCTCAATGCCCACGGTTGAAACAGGAACCTGACATTCGAACAATCAATAAGGGAGCATAAATATCTGAAATCAACGAACCTGCTCCAGCCCCTCAAAGCAGCATCTAACGGAATTGACCAAAAGATCCACCACTCGTATAATCGTTTCAGAAATCCCAGACACAGCTTCTCCGTTCTTCCCATTTGTTGCGAGCAGTTCTTTGACGCATCTGTTCACCAGATAGAAAGACCCAGGCACCAAAACCTCATCGTCACTCGATTCATTCACAAGGCATTTCACTATTCCCAAGAACTTCTCTGGAACAGCTTCAAGCACACCATCCCACACTTTTCGGAAAATTCGCTCATCGCCAACACTTCCAGAAACACTCCAAAATTCTACAAAGTTCTTCAAAATGGCGAGCCAAGGGGTCATAAACGCATCTTGCTTTGATTCGTCTGTCAGCATAGCGGACTTCCAGGCGTTGACACAACTGTGAAAGAGTTGACGAAAGAAGGAATGTTCAATGCCGGAGGGAATCGTCGCTCCACTGTTTGTTCGTCCGACATCCCATCGAATGCAAAAGTACTCATCCCTGACCAAATAGTCATGCGGGTACGGCAAAAACACGCTCTGTGGTAATGTGCCATAATACAAGAAGTGAAGGTAGATCAACCAAGCTTTTGCCAAATCTGAGTCCGTCAGAACAGCTGTAGCCCACGTGTTACGCAGAGGTGGCAGAAAAGTCCCACTTGCTCGTTTAGAAAGATTTGAATTTAGTTTGAACTGTGCCAATTCAGTTGCGTCACGGCAGAGAAGAAATATGGCCATGAATGACCGCGCTGTTTGGCTTTCGTCCAAGTTCTCAAGGTATAATTTCATGAGTTGAATCGCGACGGAAAGAACCGTTGAACTTCGCAGCGTTGAATCTGAAACGATCATGAATATTCGATTTAACACACAAATTAATACTCACCAACACTTGAGCTCTCATCACCACTAAACCAAACCAACATCCTCCGAAGAACATTCTCCTTCCTCTCAAACCCAGTCTCCCACACAAAATACCTCCACCAAATCACAACACTGTTCGGCAAGAACGCAACTCCCTGCTCAAACATTTCTCGAGTATCCTCTTCCCCAGCTCGCTTCATATTCATTTCCAAATACGCAATCCAAACATTTTCGCTTTCTCTGTGATGCTCTAGAGCTTCTGCAAGGATATTGATGCATTTAACCACATCCTTGTCAGTTTTTAACAATTCTTTCACAGAGAGAGGATTTGGCAACACACTCGCAGCATAGTTTATCCAGATATCGGCGTTGTTAGGGTCCCTTGCAATCATTTCCTTGTATTGCTCAGCATCAAGCGGTAGGTCATAATACCTCTCGACCTTTGGCTTCTCTCCATCAAGAACACGTTGCAACCCTTGCAAGAACACGGCTTGGGATGGTGGAATCATCGAAGGAGGATACACATCTTCGTCTTTAGAAACATATCCACTTCTCAGTGTGGAATTTTTGAATATTCGTGGATCAAGAATTGCTTCATCTTTAACCAGTACTTTTGATGATTCCTTAAACACAACTCCAGACCGTGGGCCTCGAGATTTGCGATACTCAAGCACAACTTGAACAAGCTGATCGGCACTTTTACCCTGTACACGTCCTCGTTGAACCAAAGCACGTAGTTCAGCAATATCAACAGAATCGTCGGCTTCCAAATGCGCCAATAAATCCAGTACAACTTCGTTCTCTGTCCTCATGCGTTAAAAACCCATTATACCACAAAGAATAACTCACCAGTCAATGAGACATCCCTAAAATGCTGCGCAGTACACTTGAGGTCTTTACAGACGCCACCTCCAGTCTCGTTCTTGCACATGATTTTGTGGGGATCAATCTTATTTCCCGCACCCAATTGCTTAGCTGTTACATCTGTGGAGCCTAGGAAATACCGGTGCGATCTGAATTGTATGAGAGGGGACTCAAACGGAACGTATTTTGAAGCGACATTTGCTGGAGCTTCAAAACTAATGGACGGAACAGCTCGGACCTAACAATTTTTATCAGCTATTTACACCAGAAGCCTCCTTAATGATACAAACCTTATCAACGTCACCGCCCAACCCTCCAACACGTTCAACACCCAACCCACAAGCAACCAAATCCGAGACCCCACATACTTCGTCCATCTTAATCAACACCATCTCACCACCAAACGAAACAAGTCGGTCAATAGTACACTGTTCCTCATCTCCATTCCATTCAATTTCTCGATACTTTCTCTCCCGTTCAACTTCCTCTACACTTCTAGCTCCAACACCATCCTTCTCTTGCGCTCCACCTGTACTAACCCCATTTGACCCAAACAAATCATCCATCCCACCATCCGTAAACCGAATAAACCCATCCCCATCCACCTGCTCCTCCTTCTCCTTCTCCTTCTCATTCTCCCCAAGTTTACTCTTCTTCCCTCCACTCTCATCACCTCCACCACCCCGCGCCTCAACACCCCTCTTCTCGCCACTAGTCTTCCTCACCTCCTGCTGCAACGCCTTCAAAACCTGTAAAAGCTCTTTGCGCCGCTCATTCACCATCCCTCGCAACATTTCAACACTCCGTCCCTTCCCCAAGACAAGCCTTCGGATGCGTCCTTCCTCTGCACGGATATCTTCCACCTTCTTTTTTGATTCGTCGAGGGTTTGTTTTTGGGTGGAGAGTTCGGATTGGATGCGCGCGAGTTCGGTTTCGAGTGTGGATATGGTTGTGGTTGTTTGGGAAATGTGGGAGTCGAGAGTGGAAGCGTCTTTTTGGAGTGTGGTTAGGAGGGTTTCTTTTGTGGAGATGTCGGCTATGGCGGAGGCGAGGAGGGCTTCATCCGCGGCGATTTGGGTTTCTAGGGTCGTTTTGCGGAGGGAGAGGGAGGGTTGTTGAAGTTGCCTTTGTGGAGATATTGGTTTCGGGGATAGTTTTGGAGGGGAAAGGAGGGGTTGTGATGATTGAGAGGTTTTTGGCAGGATTTGAGGATGGAGATGTGGAGTTGTGCTGGTTGATGATGTTGCTGATGTTGACGCTTTTGGAGGAGAAGTGGAAGATGCTGACGACGGGGTGAGCTGCTCTGATACAGTAGTTGGTCCAACAATATGAACCTGAGGGGATACCGGCTTAGACTCCACTGCCGGTAAGTTGAACGAAGGTATACTGCTATGCACAACGACAGGAGTCCCAGTCTCACTCACACTCTCCTTGCCCATCTTTTCTCGCTTCTCTCTTTCCTTCTCTGCAATCCGTTCCTTCATTTCACGAATCTTTTCTTCCAGAAGTTGCTGGCGTGTTGGACCTGGAGGCGGAGCCGGTTCATCGTCTGATGATGAATCCGATACTTCAATGACAAAGTTGTGGTATGATTTATGGGGTATAAACTTTTTGGATGGACCTGTAGGGCGATGTTGCTGCAAAGGAAGTGGTCGAAGATTCAAGTCAGACGCAGATGGGCGTGGTCTTGCGGATGGTTTCGGTGCAACTGTTGTAGCTGGAGCCATGACGACTGCAGCAGATGTTGCAGAGACAGGAGGTGGAGATGTTTCTGACACTGCAGATGGCGCCACAGAAACGGCAGGAGTTGGTTGAGGAGACAATTCGATGCTTGGGGTTTCAAGCACGACTGCAGAGGCAGAGGACCCATTCAATTGGGGTTTCTGAGTCGCAAAGATACGTTCCCTCCAATTCTTTGCTTTAGCCGCCGGATCTTCTTCCGAGTCATCTGAAGAGTCGGAACTGTCACTTGCTGAACCACTTTCGTCCTCAGAACTGGAATCAGTATCCATTGAACTATCCGACTCGTTCTTCTTTTCCACCTCAGCCCCAACCTTCAACGCCTTCTCATCATCACTGATGTCCATGTCACTCCCACTCCCACTTCTGTTCTTCTCACTCCCACTTCGACCACCAGTCTTACTTGCAATCTCACCATCTTCCATAAATTCATCCCGCCGGTTTTCAATACCAAGCTGGCGTTCTCTATGAATCTGAGCCCGCCTGTTATTTCGTCGTTGTTTAGAATTTCTACCCAACGGCACAGAATATGTATTCTCTTGCCTCAAAGTTGGTGGTTGAGACTCTTTCACAGTTAATTTGGAGGCCCGCAATGAAGCCCTCAGTTTCTCCAGCAGACTCAAACCGTCTTGCTTGGTTTCGTCCTCTTTCTTTGCGACGTCGTCTTTTTTTGTCGCATCCGTCTCTACATTCTTCACTTCGTCAATAGTTTCAGGGTCAACACTTGTCTCCACTGGAGGCTTCGGAACGTTCGGAGGTGGAATGGCAGGAGGCGGGGGCGTAGAGTTTGAATAGGAAGGACGGCGAGGAAAAATAGGATAAGTTGTACTGGAAGAAAATGACCCAATGGCAGGATACATAGGAGCAACGATCGGAGGGTTTGGATTTGTATAAGAGTTGTACGCTGCTAGGAGTCTGCGCCGTTCCGCCTGATCTTCATCTTGTTGTTGTTGTTGTTTGGTTTGTCGCCGTTTCCGAGCATGTTTTTTGGGTGATTGCTGTTGGTTTTGATTTTGATGCTGTTGTTGTTGCTGAAAAGGGTTGTGTTGTTGATGGACGAAATGGAATGGGTGGATTTGGTGTTGGGGTTGGATGGGAATAGGTAGCTGATGCATCGGGATTTGTTGGAGAGGAACGTGCTGGAAGGGGAAAGACTGTACAGGCGCAGAAATAAACGGAGCAGGAATAGGCAAGGAATGCGGTGGAATGGGCATATGAAAGAGGTTGTCTTTGAACGAACTGTCAACACCGAATCCAAAGACACGCAAACAACACAAACCTCCGACACCAGCCCCCTGACTCAACGAAATAGCATCGTCCAACACGTCTCTTGACACGCCCATCGAAACCAACTGGGCCACAGTGTAGCCCTGGGCAAACAGACTCTGAACCAGTCCAAGGACATGCGCACCAAATCCAGGCGGTCCAGTCCGAAGCACTAACCGAGTTTCACGTCAGAAACTGCTTCGTTATCAACGGCAACAACCAACTCACTCTCTCGTTGAACTGAAGCAGGAAGCGAAACAACTTTCGCTAGTGACTCATACGGCCCACTCATAAACAGGAAAGGAACTGCAACGGGCGGAAGAACTGGAGCAGGCGCTGTCTCTGACGGCCCCGACGGGATTTCGCCCTCTTCAACTGACGGCGTTTCGCTGGACGCTCGCATTTTTGGAAAAGAAAACAAAGAGAAAGAGTAACGAAGAGTAGAGAGAAAAACTATCCACTCTTTCTGCAAGATGCCTAAATGAGTCTACAAGAAATATCGATATCTTTGCTCGCGAGGTAATTGACGGTGCGACCCCTTCAACGAGGCACACTATCTATCATAAATAATACTGTCGAAGGAATTAATACTGCAATGTTTCGATAAATACATTGTGTACTTTTAGAGCATTATTATTAATATTCAGGCAAGCGTCTTTGTGGCATGCACTCAACCAATTGTCTCGATAGTACATTCCAAACAAAAGCAGAGATCCGCACTCTGATTGGGCCAAGTGACCAGTTCCTTCCATTTGTTCTTGAAGACAGGTTTTGCAAATTTTCCAACCAACTCTGCCTCCGAAACACACACGCGACTCAACCAACTGAATGTCGAGTGCAACGAACGGCGCCGCCGCCAAAGCAGAAACAACGGACGAATCAAAGCACGCGTTTGGTGGCGCAGGAGCCTTGGTGGCGAACGGCGAAGGCGAGGGCGAGGGCGATGTCACAGTCAAAGTGGCAGTGGAAACAACACCAACTCAACAACAACAGCAACAACAACAACAACAACTGCCCTCGACGACTCGGAAAGCGATGCGCCAACACCCGCCGCCTCGCCAATGCCAACTCAAACGCCTCTGCCTGGCCGCCCGAACGAGCGCGTTTACACTGTGCGTTTGTCTCCCACTCAAATCTAATAACTAACCCAAAAGAACCCTCAAAGGCCGTCTACTCCGGCATTCCTGTCTACGAAATGATGTACAAGGGCATTCAGATTATGCGCAGAATCGACGACTCGCGTCTCAATGCCACTCAGATCCTCAAGGCCGCCGGCTTCTCGAAACCTAAACGTACAAAGATTCTCGAACTCGAAGTTCTGCAGCTTGTTCATGAAAAGATTCAGGGTGGTTACGGGAAATATCAAGGCACTTGGTTAGTTTTGGGGGTTGTGAATTAGCCTGGAAACGGCGCAGCGAGGAAACGAGTGGAGTGAGATCACGAGCAGATCTCGACGCCTTCCTGCGAAGGCATTAAATTAGTGAGCGCAGTTTCGAATATCAAATTGAACAAAGTGAATTGAGTAGCGAGGGCTCGGGCGGAGTTCGTTGTCCTCAGCCAAAACTAGCAGAAAATAGTGAGTGGAGCGAACATTAAATATATGACTGTAATGAAATGCGTAGTGAGAGCATGAGCGGAGCTCGTTGCCTCAGCCGAAGCTAGAGGAAAATAGTGAGTGAAGCGAAAGTATGAGTGTAGTGAATTGCTTATTAGAAATTATGCAACAATGAGAGCACTAGACGCCTTCAGGTGGAACCAAAAGAGGTGAGCGTAGCGAATATCATATGGAACAGAGTGAATTGTGTAGTGAGAGTTCGAACATAGCACATTAATCTCAGCTGAAACCATAAGAAGTACTCCACTGAATTCAAAAGTCGCGTTAACAAATGAAAACAGGATATCGAAAGAAAATGGAATCATTCTTGCCCGACGACATCGCGTCGAACACATCTTGAAACCGTTGATTGATTTTGAGGAAAGCAACGGCGATGTGGCCCTTACAAAATTGAATTTTAATGCTACGCACACTCCTGTGGCCTCTTCATCAAGTTCTGCTCGAGTTCCAACTGGTGAACGAGCCGCGTCTCTTCGAGCAGACGCTGCCTCTCAACGCGCGTCTTCAGATAGATCGGATACATCACAACCAGGATCTCCTCTATCTTCACCCATGCTTCCACGACCGCAGCGTTTTGGATCCTCATCATCGACTACCAACAACTCCACGACTCATTCATCCACGCTTGCAACGTCGAATTCGGACGGAAACGCGAATTTGACAGCAACTTCAACCACTGAAGCAAATACAATCCTTAATTCGCCAACCCCTTTTTCTCAGTCTTATTCAAATGCGTCACCATACTCAGCACCTATTGAATACACTCCTCCACCAGTTCCAGTCAAAAGGTATGCTGATCTTAATGTCTAATTATAAATTAAACATAATGTCAACAGACCTGTCGGACGTCCTCCTCGAATTCCTCGACCAGTTCTGGCTACGGCTCCTCCAACTCCGATACAAACAAAACTTGCACCTCCAAAACCAGCACCTAAAAAACGCCGATTATCTGAAACGGAAATTGAGTTTCCCACATCTCCACCTGGTGTCCGCATGCGAATGAATATGGAACTCGGAAATGCCGTATTCTTGACAAACCACCTTGATACAGATGAATGGGCATCTAGCAAGCCAGCAAAACTTGTTTACGATCCATCCTACGATGCACGCACGCCCGCTCACAGACCTGTTCTAAACCTAGAAGCAACACCACCTCCAAGCGAATACATTCCCTCCACATTTACACGCGACCAACTCCAACGCGAAGTCATTCTCGCCATCCATGCAAACAAACCGACCTCTGAAATCCTGCATTTGCTCCGTGATGCCTCTATCCCCCTCCCTGAAGACACCGACCCTTCCACACTACCTTATCCAAACCCAAACATGATCCTCGACGCGCGGCAACACACAGCATTACACTGGGCCGCTACATTTGCACGCACACAACTGGTCGAAACCCTGCTGAGTTACCACGCAAACCCATGCGCCATGAACTTGAACCTGGAAACCCCACTCATGCGTGCATCATGTTCCCGCTCCGCATACGACGCGCAAAATTACGATACACTGTTAACACTCCTCGCACCCATATCCGCGCGCCAAAAAGACCAGGCGGGACAAACCGTGTTACATAAAATCGCGGTTTCAGCGTCAAACAATGCAGGAGACCAAATTGCACAAACGTACTACATGAAATGCATCGTAGAGTGGATTGATGACGGCGGGTTCTTGTCGTGGCTGAATCCGAAGGATACAGTTTCAAGTCTTGGTGCTGATGTGTACAAGAGTAAAGTGAAGAGTGTTGTTGCAGGGTTTGTTAATGCGCGGGATGAACGTGGGGATACGGCGCTGCATGTTGCCGTGAGGGGACGGTGCGTCGGTATTGTGAGGTTGTTGGTGAAACTTGGTGCAAGTACAGAGTTGTGGAATGAAGAAGGAGAGAAACCGGGCGACTTGTGTGATGAAGATGATTCAGTTATGATAGAGGCTTTGCGGTTTTGGAGTCTTGCAGGTGGACGACGAAATCGAGGACGTTACCAACCAGGTGTGTTCTTGGTTTGAAGATCATCTTCAGAGACTGACTTTTTCATTGCAGAGGAAGAATATCCACTGGACCAGTTTGAACAGCAAATTGAAGCCTGTCAATCGGAAATCACAAACTTGCATCGTTCACAGACACGTCTTGAGCGACTTCATCAACGTTCTTTGGACCTTGCGAAGAAATTCAAGCAAACGGCATTCCGACCAATCATAAAACCTACAATCTCTTTGGAACGTTTCTCAACTTCTCCAGCGACATCGGTCACCCTGTCCGTATATGAATCAAATTCAGCTACTTCATCACCAAAGAAACTTCCCGCCATTCAACTTCCTTCAGCAGCCCTTGCAGCAGCCAACGGAGGGTCATCAGCCCCAAACAGTGACAATGAGAGCTCCCCACCCCTGAAGCAAGCATCTCTTGTCCCTCAACAAACAACATCTCCCACTCCTCAGATATTACTCTCCCCTGTACCAGCACCTGGCTCCATTTTATCGCAAGATCCGCCAGCCCCTGACAGCTGCTTCACAACACCACAACGACTCACGCAACCCCTCCTCCCCACACCTCCAAGCACCACAAAAGCCCCTCTCCAAACAAATAGCCCGCGACCCAACGCTTCAGCCCTACATAAACTCCAACGCAGCATTTTCGCAAACGAACGTATCCAGAAACGACTATTCGAAGAAATCGAGCAAGTCTGGATGTCGCGAGTGGATAAAACGAAGCGATTCAAGAATATGTTGGCAGAAACTTGTGAAGTCAGTGTGGAGAGGATTGAAGATGAGTTGTTGGTTGCGGAGGATGGGACCAAGATTTGATGTTTGACATGAACTGGCTTTTTTCGTTTTTTAATTCCTTTTTGGGACGTGTGGCCTTTTATAAATGTTCATTTGTAGTTAATCGATTTAATGAGGTGGTCCTTGAACCCCACTCAAAACTTTATTATCTCGGTCCTATCCTTCTTTCTATAGGAAGACGATCTGAATTCATCCATTGGTAATTCATTAGTATTTATGGAAGTGAGTGGTTTTTCGAGCAGGATGTGCCGATTTTGAAGTTGGCTTGACACTAATTGTTTTCACACACGCATTGAAAGCATAATGCCCACCGCCCATGCTCCAACAACATACATAATACTTGCACCATGTCGACCATGGGTTGGCTTCTCTCGCAGCGATGGTGTCTATGTGAAACAACCTCCTGAACCGCTAGTTTTCACCACTCCAGTATGGTCGCAACGACTACATGAAGCGTCAAACCGTTACAACCATACACGATACTCAATAGCAGAAATGAATGGCCAATATGGTCCTCATGATTACCATTCAGACAGAGCTGATTTGGCCAACACCATGTCTGATGTTCAGCCAATTTACCAACATCAAGTAAACGTACCCTTTAACCCTAGAGTACCAAGCTGGACCTCCTGTCAATCGTATCGACCGCATTATGACCATAGAATCGCTGAAGTTGGATGTCCTGAACTTCAAATGCAAATTGGATTAGGATCCTCCCAGGCACGCTCCAGGCCCGATCAGCAACAGCCTCAACCCTTCTTGAACCACAAGCAAAACTCGCAACCTCTTCATCATACAGTCTTGTCGTCACCAGCTGTTAGACACATTCACAACCCCAGAGCCACAATTCCTTCATGTAACTCATCCTGCAACGCCTCAAAATCTCAGTCATCCTCACCAGTGATGGAGGAACACACCGTTTCACATCCAACGTCAAGTTCCAAATCTGCGTCTGTAAAATCATCTCCTCCCGCTTCATTACGGAATACAGTAATCGTCCCCACACCTGAGAGAAAAGGATACAGCTGCACTTGGCCCAACTGCGATAAGAGTAAACTCGCCATATCATTTTAACTCCATTAATGATCCCTTCACAATACAGAGTTCAAGTCAAAATGGCATTGGACGTCACACATGAACTCACATTCAAACGTACGCAAGTTCAGCTGTGAGAAATGCACAATGAAATTCGTGCGAAGGCATGACTTGTTGATGCATAGCCGCTCATATCATGGGATCTATGTGTGTAAAGAGTGTGGATGGAAAGTGGACGAAAATGATGAAGCAGCATTGAAGGAACATTTAATCAGCTGTAAACAATAATTAGTAGATATGTTTAAGGTGATTGTGTTGAATGTGAGTGTTGGAAATATGCCCTTCGTTGCAACTGCAAAGACTCCACACCAACCATACCACCATCAATCCCAAAACAATGAGCAAATGTACTGTCATCAATATACATGAACTACATAATTCTGGCAATGGGGGAAAGAAGCTGACGTGTGCAGAGCATTTCCCCAACTTGAAACCGTGATCCACACCGCCCTGTTCACTCGCCGCCGCCAAACAGAAAAGAAGTGAGCAGAGTGGGATTCGAACCCACGCCTACGAATAGATCACGGCCTTAACGTGACGCCTTAGACCGCTCGGCCATCTGCCCCTGATACTTTTTTCGTTCCTGTAACGTACTTGACCGTTTTTAATTGAAATTAATCAAAGGTAAGAAATTATGTAGTATTGTTTCAGGTTTATGCACTCGAGTGCACCATGTTTCAGATTACAGGGAGTAGTGTTCATACCAATTTTGTTATGAACCTCCAACAATTCAACAATTGCATCGTCACTACTCTGCTTTTAGCCATTCAGCTTTCTGCTCCACTCGTGATCCTGACTTATGAAGCGCATTTTGATCAGCACGAAGAAGCTGGGTTTATTCCTCTTTGGGCGCTAATGATAATACAGACTGACAAACACAATTCCTGTACCACCCAACTAGTTTGATCAGTCAAAAACTCAAGCAACATAATGAAGTAGTTTGTAGTCCAGTCACGATATTAATTGATTTCTAAATGCACTATCAAAGTCTTTATACCGAGGATTTATTAGAAATTATCCAACAATCTCAGCCCCAGAATGAAACGCCGAAACAACCCAGTCCAAGCGTCTAGTCATCCGCAACAGACCCAACCAATCACTCTGGAATCTATTTACACTCTCCTTTTAAATCTACAATCGCGCGTCGACTCTGAACTCACCTTAATCAAAGCATCACAAACTAGTATCAACACCCAACTCGAATGCATCCAAAGCAGCCTCACTTCAGTACAAAAAACTCTTACATTAACTCAGAATAACGTTGCCAAACTCAACAACCCTTCTAGGAAGCATTACACACGCTTCACTCAACTCCCCTTCGAAATCGTTACTCTCATCTTGAGCTGGGTGAATCCATGGCACGTCTTCAAATACCGCCGTGTCTCGAAACTTTTTGACGCTTGCTTGATGACGAAGCAGTTTGCAGCAATAGTCGTTTCGCAATGCTTTGCCGACGATGAGTTTCATGATCACAGACAAGGCTTGGCCATATCGTATGCGGGATGGAGTTCGCAAGAAATGAGCACTGTACTTCGAGATTTTCCCAAACAGGTCCAAGAAGTCGCAATTAGCTGTGTACACTCTGGATTGAAGATATTGGAAATTGAATGTCGCTTTGATGAGAATGGAGCTGTTGAACCGTTTTCTGAAACATTCCAAATTCCCTACGTGTTCGGGAATTTGATTGGACTCAAGGTGTTGCGCATCACTTGTCCAGAATTTGTTGGCCCTATACCGCTTAGCTTATGGGATTTGAACCAATTGGAAGAGTTGCAATTGACCAATTTTCAATTAAATCAGGAGCTTCCATCCAATATATCTGGGCTCGCATCATTAGTGGAGTTAGATTTGCAACAAACTGGGCTCTTTGGGAAAATTCCGACCGCAATTGGATTGCTGGTGAATCTGACGCTGTTGAATTTGAGTAATAACCGCTTAACGGGTGGCATTCCGTCCGAAATTGGAAACCTGAGCTCTTTGGAAAATATTAATCTACTGGACAATTTACTTGAAGGCCCCCTTCCGCCAACGCTCGGCAATTTATCTAAACTTGAAGTGTTACTTCTCCTTGATAATCAGATGAATGGTGAGATTCCAAAAGAGCTTGGAAACCTCACCTCCCTCCGCCAAATATCGTTATTCAACAACCAACTGTCTGGCCCTGTTCCCCAAGAACTGCGGCTTCTCAAAAATCTTCGAGAATGTGATTTGAGATTGAATCCTGGGTTGACTTGTGATTTTGCAAGTGATTTGATTGAGCTTTGATTGTCTTACAATATCGACATAAACGAGAGATGGAAAGCATGGCTATCGTTGTAGTGTTCTAATTAAATTAAATGTTGTTTATTTACGCGAGTTGGGCGATATTGCCGCTTTTTTTGTTTGGACCATTTTGTTTTATTTGTGTAGTTAAATATATATTAACTTAAAACATAAAAAGTACAACAATGGAGCCGACGTTATTCTTTCAGGATTTTGCCTATTAATCCATGGCCTAAGAAACTTCGGCAATGAAAGGATTGTTTTCCAAGCATATGACACATTCATTGGCCAGATTACTTAGTGCGTCAGGGATAGGTCCTGAAAGGCGGTTATTGTGCAACATCAATATCCGAAGCTTATTGAGATTTCCAAGTGATTCCGGTATAGTACCAGAGAGGGTATTAAATTGAAGTTGAAGTTCCACTAATTGGCGAAGGTTACCGATTTCAGATGGTATGGGTCCTGACAAACTATTCCAACTCAAAATCAAGTGCTCTAAACACGCGAGGAGTCCAATATCACGTGGAATATTCCCTTCAAGGCTAGTAGTTTGTAAATCTAAGAAACGTAAGGCTCTCAAGTTGAAGAGTTCAAGTGGAAACTCTTGGAGTAACCGACAACCACTCAATTGCAATCTCGTCAACTTATGTAGATTCCACAATTCTGCAGGGATGGGTCCCTCAAACTCAGGAGCTGTGATTGAGAGTTCTTCAAGTTGTGATAGTTTTCCAAATATGGCAGGTATAGAATACCAATCATGTGCCTCCTCATCCTCTTCATCCTCTTCATCCCAGTCTTCCGCCTTGACGATCTCCAACGACTTTAAGCAAGGATACAGATACTCAATGGTGGCTTCTTGAAATTGTTTTGGAAAGACACAAAACAGGAAACACTCTTCATGCCTTCCCCATCCAAAAAAAGTTACACATGTACTAGTAGATGAATCAAATCCACAGTTATCAACTTCACGGCCCAGGAGCGTGAAATAGCGCGGCACAGCCAATACAGAAAATTGCCTAGTTGACAAACAAGCATTGAAAGATTGACATACGCGGCGATACTTGAAAACATATCTTGGATCCAGCCAACTCAAAATGAGTATGAGAATTTCGATTGGCAGCTGTGTAATCCGGGTATAATACTTGACGGACGGGTTGCGAAGCTTGAAGACCTGGTTGCATGTGAGAGACAACGAGCGTTGGATCTGAGCTACGTCAGTTTGAATATTTTCCACTTTGCTCTTCAGTTCCGATTGGGATGCTTTGAGTTGAGTAAGTTCAGAGTCGAAATGGGACTGCATTTGCGAGAGTAAGTTGTAGATGTCATCAAGAGTTGCTTGTGGCTTAGGCTGATTGATGATAGCTGCCTGTGAGTTTGTGTTTGGCGTATGTAAGAAGTAGATAAATAGATTTGTTTGTTCTTTCCAACCTTCTTTTGAGAAACAACTGATTTGTCCAATGGATCCCCGATTCGCACAACAGGCCCAGCGCTATGTGCAGCGAGTCCTCACACTTGAGCAATCAAAAAGACTTGGATCGAGGGAGGATCGCACGAGCAGCGAAGAGGCCGACACCGAGAACCCGTTCGATGATTCAACCCAATCTGAATCAAACTCGGAATCGGATCCTGAAATTACTCAACCTCAAATGAAGCGAATTAAGACGAATGATTCGTTTGGCGATCGGTTTGTTCTGTTTACTTTGTTTGTTTTAGCCTCAAAAGGGACTGATCCAACGTGTTCCTTCAAGGGCAATTGCTGTTTCGAACGAGGCCGCGCGCACCAGATTCAACGTGGCAAATCACGTGGCGCCGCAAGTTGCCGTGGCTTCGGAAGAGGAAAACAGTGTTCATGATGCTCAACAAGGTGAACTGTCAAAGTGTGGGATCAAACTGCTGCTTAATACTATCTCGTAATTACAGATTATGTGTCTACAGTGTATGGAGCCGTGCTAGCCTCTGAGCTCATTGGTTCAGCTGCGTCCCTTCTTCAGCCACCTTCAAATCCCTCAACTCCTCGAAAGTCTAACTCCACATTCACGCTGCCAACAACACCTGCTTCAAAATCAAGTCGAATGCTGCAATCATTTAATACCCGCAGCTCATCCACTTCTGAAAAATACGCATTCCACGCTTCAACCACTTCTGATCTCGTCTCTGTCTCTCCTACTCCTTACCTCTCTCCCCGTATGGCCCGCTCTCCTGCCGCAAACTACAGCATCACTCCAAAACGCGCACCTCGTTCTCAAATGCCCACACTCTCTTCACCCACTCCAACTAAATCAGGTGGAGCGCAAGGTCGCAGGCGTTCCCTCTTTATTCCGTCAAAAAAATCCTCTCCCTCCTTTTCTCTTTCTACCCAATACCAGCAATCTATCAGCCCCTTTTCTTCTTGTCCCGAAACAAAACGTATTCTAGAATACTCTGTCGCATTTCAGCCGCGTTCCATTTCAAAAGCTCCATTTAAAGTATTGGATGCTCCTGAACTGCAAGATGATTTTTATTTGAATCTGGTGGATTGGTCTTATTCAAATGTGTTGGGCGTTGGGCTTGGGTCTTGCGTTTATTTATGGGATGCTCAGAATTCAAGGGTGACTAAATTGTGTGATTTGAAGGATCCTACTCAAAGTGAGTGTTCTACGAGTGAGATCAACTGACTGAGCGAGGAACAAGTGAAGGAGTGTTGAACAAGCGAACGCGAAGGAATGTCTAGGAACGAGACTGAACGAGGGTTCAGTTGGCGTGGAAACATGGTCTAAGAGAGGGAATCGCGAGCGAAGCGAGCAATAGAGAAAAAGACGAGCGGAGCTCCATGCCTTTATGCCGAAGAAAGCTACCTTTCACCCTCAAGTTAAATCTTCTGATTTGCATGACTAAACGTCAAAAAATAGACGCGGTAAATGCAGCTGGAGGAGATACTGTCACATGCGTTAATTGGAATCCAAAAGGCAATCTGGCCGCAATAGGAACCAACAAAGGGGTCGTGCAAATATGGGATGTGCGCGCTGAAAAGAAAATACGAGAATTACGGGGTCATGATTCCAGGGTAGGAGCAATCGCGTGGAGTGCTCAAGATTTATTAACTACTGGGTCAAGAGATCGCAAGTAAGTTTTCCATATCTCCTTCATGCACAATCTAAACCAACACAAAGCATCTTCTTCCGCGACATCCGACTCCCATCCACAGACTCCATCACAGACAAACTCCACTCCCACCGCCAAGAAGTATGTGGCCTAAAATGGGCCTCAGCGCCATCAAACGACAACCTCCTTGCCTCAGGCGGAAACGACAACAAACTCCTCATCTGGGACCGCGCCATGCTCTCCAAACCCCTCCACACCCTCGTCGAACACGCAGCAGCCGTAAAAGCAATCGCATGGTCCCCATACAAAGCCGGTCTCCTCGCGTCAGGCGGTGGAACAGCAGACCAGAAAATCCGGTTCTGGAATACAAGTGCGAGTCCACGCGATGCAACGGGCGGTGGGACAGCTGACAGTCTGAGTAATGTGAATACAAACTCACAAGTCTGTAATATCGCGTGGAGTCGAAGTGAAGATGAAATCGTGAGTACGCATGGGTTTTCGCAGAATCAGGTCGTTGTGTGGAAGGTTTCTGCGACGGGGCAGGACGCGTTGGCCCCGCAGTTGCATACTCTGGCGACGTTGACAGGGCATACTATGAGAGTTTTGTATTTGGCTGTGTCTCCGGATAACGAGAATATTGTGACGGGAGCTGGGGACGAGACGCTGCGTTTTTGGAGTGTGTTTGGGAAAAAGAAGAAGTCAGATATATCTGGTTCTTGGATGGAGAATGGGCCACTGGTTAGATGATATGCTATAATGAAAGAATGTGTGGGTGGTGGAGCCTTATTTTTCAGCATATTGGTGATACCGTTTTAGATGGGTTTTTGTTTAATCTCTTCTGCATCGTTTCAATCAATATATTGCTTCTGTCGCGAGATTACATCCCGTGCTATTTTGTGTTGAGAAAGAGTTTTTCAAAAGACACGTTGGAGTTGACAGTTATCGAAGACTAGCTATATGAAAATGAATTTGGACTACATTATTGTTTCTCTTTATTAGTTTGCTCTTTCAAGTCCGGATACTCTTTTTGAAGATGAGGGTTCCCAGGCTCAACTGTCTGCGATGTGGAATGCTTGCAGTTATCATCAGCTTCTTTCTCTTTCAGCTTGCAATCAGTCGGGACTGCAGACGAGACAGGGCCATTTTCCTCAAAAGCTTTGGATTTAACTATATATTCAATAGACTTTCGCCGCTTCACTTGCGGCGGCATTTGTGCAGTGCCAGCTGCCACCATTTGATAGAATATAGCCTCAGCCTCAGCTATACCGCGACGAAGTTCTTTAGCCTCTTCTGTGTTAGGGTCTAGGATTCCCAGAGACGTGGGGCGGTGGGTTTTGAAGCCTTTACGGCGTTTTCGAATCATAATAAGAGGCTGTGCTTTCAACTTTTCTTGACTTTTTTTTCATGAAATCATTAGCTATTACCTGTCTGTATTGCGAGATTCTGCTATGGCTCCTGAGACTGTTGTCACAAATTCATGGACAAGAACGTCAAGAAATATGATGTTTATTTATAAAATATGCAATAATTAGAGTTCAGAGTGCTCTACTTCCTTCGCTGTTGGTGGATTGTAAATAAGTTCATCACCAGGAATGTATCGATGTCTTTGTGAGACTTGCTTACTACGGGCGTAAAGTTCACGAGCCCGTTTCAAACCGCCTTTCGAATATTCTTTGATCGCCAAATCGATATTGTCTATACCTTGGAAGGTGGCAAACGCCTGAAGGAGGCCTGCGGCATCCAGTACACCGGTGTGTGCACCTGCAGCCGTACTAGGAGAAGCCATGTGAGCCGCATCACCGATGAGTATAATTCGCCCGTTTGTTACGCGATCCGCACCAAATTCATACAAGGGTTGACGCGTGATCTTGCCCGGGCCATTTACAGCCTTCTCAATCCATTCGACGAGCTGTTTGTGTTGCCCGAAAGTGCGTTTCACAAATGGGAGGAACCATTTTGGCACAGAGTTTGGGTCATCCACCCATTCGACTTGACGGTTCGCTGCTGCAGTTGGTTTCAATGCAATCGCATCTTCTTCTGGTGCACCAACAGTGACTCCGCCCATGATGTAATCCGTTCCATCATCAAGAGCAACATTGAGGGCTATGCTGAAGTATTTCTGGTCTGGTGACATGTATGCACTTTCGGAATCAAAGTTGGGGAAATCACTCTTGAGTACTTTGCAACGATAGATAATATGTCCTGAATAATCTGGCTTCTTGTCTGTTATGTACTTTTCCCGCAATGTAGACCATCCACCGTCCGCCAAGATGACTGCATCATAAACTTGACCATTGATAGTGGGTTTCATAGGATCGTCACCCAAATCAGTGACCTCCTCTCCGAATTTGACTGTTCCCTCTGGAAGCCCTGAATACCAGAAGTTCCAGAGATCGCCATAGTAGTAGGCTCCTTGGTATCGGTGTGCTTGTCGTCCTCGTCGAAGCATCTGCTTGCCTTTCAACTGTTCCCACAGTCCGATGTCAACAAAGCCAAGACTGGATCCGCGGTTGGCTATGAGGAAAACGGGTTCAGGATATTATAGCTTTGGATGTAAGAGTACTTACCAAATGAACCAGAGTACTTTTCAAACACTGTTACATTGATCCCAAGTCGTAGAAGCACGGTTGCCGCTGAGAGCCCAGCGATTGATCCACCTACGATAGCTATTGACATTGTCATATTTTTTCTTCTTTGTTTTCTGAACTATGTTCTCTGGCCCTCTTTTTATGGTTTGAGTCGATTTGAAATCGAATTCCAATCAATACCAAACCGATTTGCAAACACAGGTTGACGTCATCATTCTCTCGTCACTTATTCATCGCTATTCAGTATGCAATATGATCTTCTTTCAAGCAGAGACAGAAGTGGCTGGTTCCTGCCCTCAATTACCCTTCAAGCCTTTGTCGACGACTCATCATCTTTTTTAACGATTTTTCAGGTATCGACTTTCAGATAACTGATTGATTGACGGAGAATCGATCCTCGAAAACAACAAAGGATGACGGAAATCCCAAATGGCTACCAAACCACCACAGGCAACCTGACAACCGGCTCGCCAAGCGGTCAAGTCTTGGACGCTCAGTGGAACGGTGTGACTATAGTGATATCAATTGCGATTTCCTTCTCTGGAGCTATGTATACTATTCTCCTGAACGAAGCTCGGGGAAGGTGAGAATCTATGAGGATAACTTCTACTTAAATAAAACGCTAACCCTTTCCTGTCCTTCACATCTTCTAGAACCGAGATTCCGATCTCTAAAATCTTTTCAGTCTCACTGCTCATCATTTCCTCCCTCTCTACCTCTATTCGAGCAATCTTTTTTATGCACTTTGTGGGTATGACGGCAATCACTCTCTATATCCCTGGAACAGACGTCCATATTCCTGTATACTATGATTTTTGGTATACCGTGTTATCAGCTTCCATCTGCGCGATCGTGACTACATGGGCTTTTTACTACGCTTCTCAAGATCAGGAGTGGAACCAAAAAATCCACGACCGCAATGAGTTGACCGAACGCGCGCGTGCGCGTAAAGAAGCGCGCAAAATGAAGCTGCATAAGAAGGGTGGCACTTTGGGAAGATCAAGCGTTATGAACGTCGTTGCGAGAATGTCGGCTCATTTACGTGCAGACCGAGAACATGTTTCGCTCTTGAAACCTGTGCTTGAAACACCAAGCATTATGGAGGCATCGAGCATTAATGAAGGGGAAAATCAAGACTCACAGAATGTGGCCGTCAAAAGAAATGATAGTTTGTCCGATGCAGTCAAAGGATCAAATGCCATCCTGCCCGAAAGTCAAAATGGTTCTAATCATAAGCATGCCACAATGCAGATAGACTTGAAAAGAAATGGTAGCCAGTCGGGCGCTGCCAGAGGTTCCAGCATAACCACATCCGAAGGGCTAAGAGGTTCTAATCAAAATCACGTCACAATGCAGATAGACTTGAAAAGAAATGGCAGTCTGTCTGATGCAGTCAGAGGCTCCAGCACTGTCACAGCTGAGGGACACCGAGTTTCTAATATTGCGCCAAGATCTGCCCTTTCAGTGGTTTCTCAAACAGACGCAAGATCACCTGACCATCCACGCGTGAAGTCTTTCAGAAAAGATTCATTCAAAGATTTGGAGGCTGGATCTTCTATGCGCCGATTTTCGACAGACTTAAATCCAACCAAATCAATTTCTGAAGAATCACCGCAATCCTTCTTACAAACAAATTCTCGTGACTTTTCTAAATCCAAGTCTGCTTTTCAAGAGTCACAGTTCCTAGATTCAATCTATCCCGACTTAACCGTGGAAGATATTATAGCAGAGTTATTGGTACTAATTGAGAAACCATGGAGGATCATAATCTCAGGATTTTCAATTGCCTTGGCTGTTCTTGCTATGCACTACCTTGGAATGTATTCGATGAGAGTTGAAGCGGATATGGTTTATAGACCCGTTGTTGTTGTCCTCTCCGTAATCATCGCGTTTGTTGCGGCAACAGCTGGAATGTGGATTATTTTTCGCGTCCTTCCCTATTACCCTTTCGACGTCACAAAGTACGTTGCGGCCGTCATTATTGCTATCGCTGTGAATGGAATGCATTATACTGGAATGGCAGCTTTAGAATTCCATTACGCACCCAACCCCAACTTTAACCCTGCTCAGTTAATTCCACCAGAGAGGCTGTCAGAAGTCATTCTGTACTGCGAAGTAAGCTGTCTATGATAAAATTATATTTATCTGAGCTTTTTCTTTCGCACAGGTTATTGCGAATATCTTTTTGGAGGCACTGATTCGTAACAACACAACTGAAATCATTGATTTGTTCCGTGCAAGAGCCCAAGCGTTAGAAATGAAGAAAGTTACATTGCAGCGTGCTTAATTATCGATGCATCTTTTCAATACCAATCAATAAAATCTTTGAATGCAATCAATCCATCCAGAAGATACGACTGTCCAAGAGCACCAACTATACTGTCCCGACGAGATTTTGATAGCCATCTTCTCGTGGATTCACCCGAAGGATGTCTTCAAGTATCGGAGGGTATCACACCGAATTGACAATCTGTTGACGTCAGCGCACTTCGCAAAGACCTGCTTGGGGCGATTCAGCCGGGCCAAAACGTTAAAGGCCATTGCCCTCTTGAATGGCACTTTCATGTTGGCTCCAAGTGCCTTTCAAAGTGTGTACGCTGAATTGGTGTTGAACCTGCGATCTGAAATCAGTTGGACGTACCTGCATGCAAATCCTCCAACTCATAGGTTGTGTGCAAGACCAGGTATCCCACCAGCAATTGGTTTACTAGAGTCATACGTTCGAGCCACTTCGTTCTTCTCACATAGCAGGTTGCTAATTGCGTAGTTTCTTTGCAGATATTTAAATTTATCAGCTCCTTGAACGAGTAACAGTTGTGGAATGGGTTTAGTGTTGGACAGCAGTGGAAACTCTCAATACGCACAATTTACACCGCGTGGTAAAGGATTTAGAAAGAGCGAATTTGTGGCTTTCTAATGAATTAAAAATCATCCAAATCCAATACTTCTAGCTGGAGTTACAGTAATGAATGTGACAAACACAATAATTGACCTACAATATTGGGTATCAACGAAAAGAGCTCGTTTAGAGCTTACAATTTTTGTTAAAATGAAGATGCTTTAATGAGATTTGGCATAGATATTTTCCTTTTAAAGTGTGTGACACTAAAAAATTGGGTGGCTGGAGTGCCAAGAAAGCATGCACCTTCTGCATGCCATCTCCATCACTTACCTATATGCACTTTAGAGCCTCCTGAATTACTTCAGCTTAATAAAACAGATAGAGAGAGCAGGACTCTATTGAATCCAAAGCTGGGGAATATTTGGATCCTGAGATGCGCCCGATCACAGCGTGAAAATAGTGCGACTGCGTAGAACGTATTTAGAGCTTTCCAATGAATCTGGAATGGTCTGAATTGGACCAGTATTGGAGGAGTTAGAGTCAGTGGGAGTGTTTGAATGCTGGAAAGCCATCACAGAGTGCAACTGCTGCATGCCCTCTCCATCACTTACATCAAGGCAGTTTAAAGCCTCTTGAATTGTTTAGAAAGAATAAAATGGATGGAGAGAGCAGGATTCTGTTGAAACCAAAGCTGGAGCATTTTTGGATTCTGAGATACGCACAATCGCAGCAGGACAATAGTGCGAATATGTAGAGCACGTTAAGGGCTTTCCAATGAATTTTTAATGGTCTGAATTAGACCAGTATTGGTGGAGTTAGAGTCAGTGGGAGTGTTTTGAGTGCAGGAAAGCCATCAGAGCATGCACCTTCTGCATGCCATCTCCATTATTACTTTAAAGCAGTTCAGAGCTTACTGGATTGTTTCAAAATGATATAAAGGGTGGAGAGAACATGATTCTATTGAATCCAAAGCTAGAGCAGTTGCGGATTCTGATTTACGCGCGATTGCCGCCTAGTAATAGTGCGAATGTGTAGAGCGCATTAAGGGCTTTCCAATGAATCTAAAATGGTTTGATTTGGACCGGTATTGGTGGAGTTAGAGTCAGTGGGAGTGTTTTGAGTGCAGGAGAGCCATCAGGGCATGCACCTTCTGCATGCCATCTCCATTTCAAAAATTTCCCCAAAAATTGGACTTCCAAAAAAGAATAAGAAGAGGGCCTCTCCCACCATTCTCCTACCACTTTTCTGGGTGGGTGCACACACCTGGATTAGTCAGCTATATTCTATACTCATATATATTGATAAACACAATAGTTATATATACTTTATAAATATTATAGATACAAAACAAATAGTCATATCTGAGAAGAATTTCTTGTGTGCCTCATCATACTTACACAGATTCTATCACTATAGCTTATATTACTTATAGAATACATCAGCTGAGTTGGGAGACTGGGGCTTGATATATATTGATACAGATATATAGTTATACCATAGATAATTATACATTAACAAAAATAGATAAGAATACATAGAATAGAGATAGATATTGATATATATAAAATAGTAACAAGCCATAACCAGTCTCCCAGCTGTGCTTTTGCCCTAAGGGGTGAAACCTCTCTTGATTCCTTAAGAAGTCAACAGAGGCTTCTTCCTCTTATTCCTTTTTATGATTTTCTGTCTTGGGTTTCAATAAAAGAATTTACAGTGATTCTTTCTGACTGCTGTTTCAAACTTCTAACAGAGGAAATCAAAATGCTGTATTTAAGCTTTTTAACTGCTGAGTTCCTTCTTTTCATCAACTTGTTTAATCACATCTTTGTTGATTAAGGTCAATAGATTGAAACACTCCACAAATCAAAAAGAAACACCATACCCTGCTGACAAGTATGCCTCAAGGCTCCAATCATGAGCTGGAATATTCCACAAGAAGTTGGAAGGTCCATGTTGGACTCTCAGACATCTACCGCAGCATGGCAACCTGGTCCTACGTGTACAGGCATGCCATCTGGAGTGCCACAGGTGAGCAGATTTCACTACATAGGGGTAGTCAAAGTTGAGAAATTTGACAAAATGCAAAGCAAAGGTTTGGGTGTTTGAAAAGCAAGGTTTCATCATTTTGAAAAGCAGTGGTTCAAAACCTGTGGATAGGGAGGGTCAGAGTTGCGGTTTTGAACCACAGCCTATTGTGGTGTTTCTTCATAGTGGTTTTGGTGGTGAAAAGCAAAATCGAATCTCAAAACTCAAAAGTGGAATTGAAAAGTGAGGTAGAGGTTCGCTTTTGGATTCAAAAAGCAGATTTCGGACATTTCATTTGTCTTTTCTCACTTTTGAAAGTCCCCTGCTGCATTGATTCCCACAAACACAACATCTCCCCAACTAACTGAGTGGCACACAAAGCATAAGGATTCCACCTGTGTTTTGCTGTACCTTTACCACTTTACCATTATAAGTTTATTTAAATAAAATCTGAATAAAAAGTCACCACTTCATCAACAGCAACAGTAACATTGGACATTCTCATAATTTTAATCCCCATCTGATAACTATTGAAAATGATGGGCTAGACTCCAGTCACCCACCCACAATTCAGCAGGAAATCTATTAATAGAACTATAAGGAAAGTGGGCCCAACCCCCTCAAACTCCCCCCTTTCAGAAACAGGTTGGCAAGCAACCTGCAACTAGAGAAGCTCATTCATTTGGAGCTGTTTCCTGTCCAGGGCAGCATTCCACATGAGATTGGAGGATTGGTCTCGCTTGAGGTGTTAAATTTGTCTCATAATATCCTCACTGGTGAGATCCCTGTTGAATTGTGTAAGCTTTCGAACTTGAAGAAATTGAACTTGAGTCATTGTGTCCTTTCTGGTCCCTTGCCGGATACCTTGGGACAAATGACTTCATTGATCGATCTGTCAGTGCATAACAACAAATTGACTGGTTCTATTCCGTCATCTATTGGCCTCTTGTCATCGCTAGAAGCTATAAATTTGAGTAGCAATCGCTTCTCGAATGAGATTCCTGCAGAAATTGGAAAGTTGGAAAACCTGACGCAGCTCTATTTGGATGAGAATGAATTCAGTGGCTCAATTCCAAGAGAATTTGGCAAACTTCGTTCCCTTGAAGAACTGCACCTCAACTCGAATCAATTGTCTGGCCCTATTCCCCAAGAGCTTCTATTGCTAAACTGCTTGACTGAATGTGACATGAGGAACAACGCTGGACTCACTTGTGCCTTTGAGCTTGCAGGTTTGGAATTGTAGACTACTGTATGAACGCGATTATTCAAATACATATCGGCAATAAAAAAAACAAGTTTTAACACCCAATAATTACAATTTACTCGCTGAGTGCACTCGACGCGTTTGCAGGTTAAAAAATCCATCTTGCAGCATTACCTTCAATAGTTCCACACTGATTTACCATCCTGCTTTCAATGAAACTCCAAAGCTTTATTGAATGCTATGCATGCCACGAAAGTGCTGGATAGCTTCCTCCACCTCCTGTTTCACAATAACCCCCTCCATTCCTTTCGGCCCCTCCAAAAACACACGCCGCGCTTTCAAGTAATCAAACCCTTCCTTTCGGCACAAACTTGTTGGATTCCAGAATAGCTTCACTGTTTACGCCTGGCGCTCATTTAAATCCAACCATCAATAAAACTTCAAAGCTTTATTGAATGCCATGCATTCCACGAAAATGCTGGATCGCTTCTTCCACCTCCTCTTTCACAACAACCCTCTCCATTTCTTTCGGCCCCTCCAAAAACACACGCCGCGCTTTCAAGTAATCAAACCCTTCCTTTCGGCACAAACTTGTTGGATTCCAGAATAGCTTCACTGTTTACGCCTGGCGCTCATTTAAATCCAACCATCAATAAAACTTCAAAGCTTTATTGAATGCCATGCATTCCACGAAAATGCTGGATCGCTTCTTCCACCTCCTCTTTCACAACAACCCTCTCCATTTCTTTCGGCCCCTCCAAAAACACACGCCGCGCTTTCAAGTAATCAAACCCTTCCTTCGGCACAAACTTGTTGGATTCCAGAATAGCTTCAATAGATCCATACTGTTTCACCAACTTGAAAGCATTAACATGCCCGACACCCCTCAATCCATCACTAAAATCGCATCCACACAGAATCATGACATCCACAAATTGAGCGTGCGTGAGACCTGTTTGGAGACGGAATTCGAGGGGGTTTATTTGGATAAGGGATTTTGATTCTGTTTGTGCAGAGAGGGTTTTGAATGCTTCTGAATCAGCGGTGATGGTTTTTTGTTGTTGTTGACGATGGTGTTGTACGAAGGAGGATGATAATGATGATGCATCGGTACTAGAGTCGTCTAAGGATTCAAGTTCGCCTTCGAAAGGATTTGGTGTACGGGAAGTGAATACAACAGCTTTTGCAAGGTGCCGAATGACGAGACCGTCACCGAATACACAGCAGTCCATGTCTTCTGTGGCAGAAGCGTATGTGTGGCCTGAAGCTGTTAGATAGGCACAGAGGGCTTCGCCTTCATGCGGACTAGTCAGAATAGGAACGTGCAGTTCTCTCAGTAGTTGCATGACTTGCTCAATAAGGCTTGGAGAAAGTAGAAGGGTTCTAGTGGATAATGAATGGACGCGAGCATGCGATTCGGAAATCAAATCGTAAATATTGGGAAGGATTTGGTTGGGAGCGAGGTGTTGAGATGGATTCTTGACATCTTGAAATACTCTTGCACTTTGTTCAAACATTTTCATTCCTATTCCGGTCATTTTTAGACCTTTAAGGATGTGGTTAGGATCCGGTCGTCAGGCCATAGCAGTTCATCTCACTTAAAGCAAGATCGAGTTGAGAGCGATGTTGAGATTCTAGTTCATTTAATTCAGTTTCGATTGTTGATTGATTTGATTCTGAGTGATTCGAGTGGTCCAAGGTTTCGGACATGTTCGAAGTATGCCTAGATAACAACGCCTCCAATGCCTCCAACTGGGCCAGTCGCTCTGCTTCCAATGCCAGCATATTTGCAGTTCTAGCTCGTGCAAGTTTACGTTTTTCGCTGTTTGAGGTTTAGGTTGTTTGTCATGATGTAGTGGATACTCAACAGTTCCTTGTCCTTGAGTTTCCTCCAGTTTGAGTCCGAACCCTGTTCCGCATCGAAGCAAAAGACAGGGACAATTCTGTTTTTGATCAGAACAGAAACGAGGCGGCGCGTGCGGGTCAGGACGCGATTGGTTGTTGTTGCTGCGTCTTCGACCGAGGATGACATCGAGGATGACATTGACGGCGCGTGGAGAAAGGCCCGGAGAAAGATCAGCGCGTCAACGGCGACGGCCTTGGACGAAAGGTGGCTCAGCGACACGGGCTGCGAGGCCGATGGCGCAACTCGAACGAGAAGCGATGTGAAGTTGCGGATGCCCATTCGGCCTTTGTTTGTTTGTTGCTTTATTATTTAGTGAGAATAGAGAAAAGAACTATTACTGAAATGTCCCAACCATTATCCACTTTCCCTGCTTGGGGCCGCAAGATTGTTGCCATCGGCAGAAACTATGCGTAATTCATACATACCTCAATTCAGTTGACTATGAAGACTCTGACTTGGGCTTTCCTGCAGCGAGCACGCCAAAGAGTTGGGGAATGCCGTTCCAACCACTCCCTTCTTCTTTTTGAAGCCAACCTCCTCCTACGTCACATCCTACTCTACAAACCCTACTATCGAGATCCCTAAAGGCTCGAACGTTCACCATGAAGGTGTGTATGCATTTATCACAAATGTGACAAGTTTGATCACTATACAAGTTCTAACAAAACAACATTGTAGTCGAACTGGCTGTGGTTATTGGTGCCAATGGACGTGATATCTCTGAAGCTACTGCCATGCGTCATGTGGAAGGCTATGCATTGGCCATTGATGCCACTGCGAGAGACCTTCAGGATGAGGCAAAGAAGGCTGGAAAGCCATGGTCAACTGCCAAGGGCTTTGACACTTTCACTCCGATTGGTGACTTTATTCCAAAGACCATGATTGAGGATCCTGATGCCCTTACGTTGTGGTTGAAGGTGAATGATACTGTCAAGCAGGTACCTTTCATTCGATTGGTCACTACCTCTCACATAATTATGTCCAAAATCATTTAGAACGGTCCAACTAGTGATATGATCTTCAAGATTCCTCAGTTGATTTCCTATGTCTCCTCCATCATGACTCTTGAGCCAGGAGACGTGATTCTCACTGGTACACCTTCAGGAGTTGGACGAATGAACCCAGGAGATATTATCACCTGTGGTTTGAGAACTGCTGGCTCCGACCGCGACATTTTCAACATGAAGTTTGCTGTTGTTGAGCGACCAGGAATTGGATTGTATGGCAACGGCCGTTAATGTACAATCATATTGTCTAAGATCCACTTTAAATACATGTGGAGAAAATGATAATAAATCGATTCTCATTCATCATTCTGGTTCAGAACAATGGAGCTCAAACCAGCCCCACCAACACAAGTAGCCATCATAAAAACTGGTCTGGCACTCACAAAAGAATCCTATCTGATTAGTTTTGAACCAAATGTAAATCCGTAAGCTTGTGTATGGATACACCTCCACAACAATAATTCTGATACCACATCCAACAAACAAACAGTTACAGCATTGTATCGCGTTCAGCAACACCTTCTTCTTCCAATCGATCAAAAATCTCAACACCAAAATCCGTTCAAAGTCGTAGCAGACAACCATCTTCCCTCCCACCCCTTCCACCATCTCGAACAACATCAATCGCAACCACGGACGTTCAACTACCAGCACAAATTGCACAAAAACACGATAGCATAACAGATAAATTAATTCAAGAGTTCCAGGAAGCCGATCGACATGCGGCAACACGGACAATAACGCCATGGGAACGACAACTCGCAAACATTGAAGATCGACCGAAAACACGGTCAGGATACGTTGAGAAGGAAAAAATAGTAGCAGTAGCAGAGAGGCCAAAGACTCGTGCAAGAGCAACCACAGATACACCCACAACCACTCCCCCACAAAAAGCCTCCAACGAAATCAACAGCCCCGCGTTTCCAGGCTTACCAGGCCGCACAAGAAGCAGAAGCCTCGGCCCAAGCGCCTCAAAACGCTCCCTAACCACCAGCGACAAAACCCTCGGAAGCTCCAGCGGAGTCTTTGATTTATCCAAAGCAAGCAACGACGACTTCCGCGAAGCTCGGTTACCCAGCCTCGTACAAGAACCCGCACCCCCTGTCATCGTACCGCCACCCCGGAAATACCCACACAGGAAGTTATCCGTTGACTCGAACGGCCAAATCATACCCGTTGTTCCCGTCGCCGCCCCGGCAAAAGGAAAGAAACGTAATCCACGAGTCTCTCAAGCGACACCGGAAGATTCATCGCGACAAAGTTCTTCCGTGCAGTATCAGGTGCAACAGCAGCAGCCGGATGACATGTTGGCGCAGAGGGATATGACGGACTTGGATAAAGCGTGGTTGGATGCTGTTGCTGGAAACGGGACGGACTCTGATTCGTCGTTGGATGATGATGAGTTGGAACGGATGAAGGAAGAGAGGGTGAGGATGTTGCATGAGAAGGAGGAGTTTGCGTTTTTGGAGAGGTTGATTCCGTTGGATTCGTTGGGGCAGGGTAGTGCTATACGGGAAATGTTGTTGGAACAGGTTAAAATGAAGGAGGAGGCGGCGCGGAAGAAGTCTTTGACTGTTTCGGAGAGTGATTCGGGGGGAGGGAGTGGGCAGTCGATGCAGTTAGAATAACAAGAACATGCATTTCGTCACTAGATTGCTTTTCACTTCCCCTTCTAATAACGGCAACGCAAAGGAAAGTGCAATTTTTGCAATTTTTGTGTTACTGCCATTTCTCCCACAACCCCTGACCAATGATCCCTTTGGAAGACATTATGCATCTACTTCATGGCTGTGATCAAGTCGATGCAGATCCAGAGAGCAAGTCAGATATACAGTTACCAGGGGTGGAGGATCGTGATGCGATCTCTGATAACAACTGCCACCCCACAAGTTTCCCCTTCACACAAATGTCTCGATCGCAGTCTCCGTGCCCAACACATATAGTGCAAGAGAACTTAATAGTAGCAAGCCGATTCCCAACTCCACCAACGGAACTACTACCTCAAATTGACTCTACAAAGGCTCCCCTTCATACCCCAATCAATCCAAGACCAACTCACCATACCATTCAAAAGCAACTTTCTAAATCAGACACCCAACGTCCAACGCCTCTCCCAAAAGGCGCAAAACTACTCCCCTTACCTTCAACCCTCCCACCAAACATGGCAACCTCCAGCGAATCAACTCCAGACCGCATCCACGCCGACAGAAAAGCACGCAAGAACGAACTACGTCGCACGAGACGCCGAGAAAAGAACGAATTCTGTTTAACAAAGCCGTCGAATGCGTTCATTCTGTACAGAAAAGACCGGATGAATGAAGTCCGGATGATGATGGATTCGTCGGTGGCGAGAGATGGACGGATGGTGTTTGCGACTGTGAGTAATATGTGTGGTGCACTTTGGAGGGCGGAGAGTGAGGAGATTAGGGATGCGTATAGGATAGAAAGTGAACGGTTGACGGGGGAGTGGAATTTGAGGAAAGCTCGGCAGCAACAGCTTTTGGTGGAGACTGAAGGGTGGGACCAGGATAATTATAATGATGTTAAAAGTTCAACGGCTTGAAAGTCTCACTTCAGTTGCTGTTTTCATTGAATAAAAAAAAATAAATGCGCATAAATAAGTACGTATGATATTGAAGGTGAAGGGTTTTATTGCGCCGCCATAGCTCTCACCAAATCCTCTTTCTGAACACTCTTCAATATTTCATACAAAGCAGCCAACCGCTCCAACTCTTGAAACTGTTCCTGATACGCAACAACTTTCGCTTCCAACCCATCCATCACTTGTTTCTGTAACGCAGTAAACCGCGCAACCAGTTGATCCCTTGAAGCACTAGTCTCGTCTCCCGATAAATCCATCAGATATTCTGGGGCTTCTCCGGAAAGAGCTTTCATGATTCCATCAGACTTTAGCACACGTGGAATAAACTCGTCGACGGGGTTTGGACGGATATGGAATGATGAGTGAGGGAGTTGGTGGACTTTGATGAGAGATGGTAAGTTTGTGGGGAGTAATGGAATGGTAGGAGTCGATGTGGGTGCGGGGAGGACAGATGATTCCGTTGAACTAGATTCGGGTTCGTGTGAGTGGGAGGAGGATGTGGCTGGTCCGCCTGCTTTACTTAATTTAATGTCGATTGAGGCAAAAAGATGGGGTGTGATCACGGCGAGACGACGTTCAATGTCATATGGCATCAGTTCCGGTGTATCAAAGGGAATAACGATAGATGATCCAGCAAGGACACTTCTGTTTACACATACGATTCCGATGCAGTCTTGGAGGAAGGCACAAGCTTCGACGCAGAATCTACTGAGGTTGGGCAGACCCGAGTCGTGTTTCAAGGGTTGGCAGTTACGAGACAGAACGGTGAGAGCTGCTGAGTGAAAGAGATCAAAGTAGGAGGTTGCGATGGAAGCAGATGCCATATCAAGGAGAGGTTGTTGAGCTGAAAGTGATTGAGGAAGTGGTGTCGTATCGAATCGTGTTGCCTTGAAATAAAGTTAGTCGATGCGTTCCCTTGCAATTGAGCCTTTCCATCAAACATAAATACGTTCGATGTACGATTACAATTATTCTAGGTTTTCATGAAAGCACAGAGCATACAGAGCGTTCATGCTCTCGATGCACTCGCTACGCGAATTTGCCAGATGAAATTCATTTGCCGCGCTCAATTTCTTTGCTCGCTATTCTTCCTTTCGCCAAATATTTCCTATTCACACGTTCGACAATGTTTCACTCATTCTCATGCTCAAAACACTCACCACAGCCCAACCAAGAACAGATTGGCCATTCACATTGAGGTTTGCAACAAAAGCATTGAGAATGCTTTGGTCGGAAGAAGAGAAGGGAATCAAAGACTGTTCCAAATGAATGATTCAACAATTAACATCCACACAAACACAAGAATCCGAACCTTGACTTCAACAATCAACTTCTCATTCACCACTTCACGAGTACCGACAAGAAGAAACTGGTTGTAAGTAGTTTGAGGTGGACAGCAAGATGGAGCATTCAGAGTTGGTGCGGGTAGATTAACGAGGTCAGGTATATTTCTGTAACAGTAGATGAATCAGTTGGATGTGAGGCTTTACTACAACAAACCTCTTGACATTCTTATTATTGGCAGCGATGGAGCTAGGGCCAGAAGCGAAGCATTTGCCAGAGCGTGGCTGTTTGCTGCAGCGCCGTCCTGTGTTGGAGGAACGATGACATAGGAAGGTTGTTTCGTTGTTGTTGTTGTTGTTGTTGTTGTGGTGTTGTTGTTGTTGTTGTTGTTGTTGTTGTTGAGGCTGCGGTGGTTGTGGTGTTGCTGATGCACGTCCTTCACCGGCTTTGTTCTCCTTCTTTCGCAGGTGCTACTTCACTTCTAATGTCCTGAGCGACTGAAGACGACGCTGTCTCTTGGTTTAGCTGGTTTTGAGTCGCAACTTTTAGTTCTGAGGGAGTCGGCGATGGCTGCGTTTCAACGACCTGAACAACGACTGTCACGTCGGAAGTTGTTGCGTTGGCGTTGGCTCGGAGTCGGCGAACATTGTTTGTTGGTTTTGAAAGAAGGGAAGAAGAGAATTAAGTTCTGAAAAACAAAACAAATGCTTTCTTGTGAGACTCCCATTCAGCCACCACCACCAACGAGTCGAAGCCGTGCTGGTTCTACTTTCTCGTGGCTCGTGTCGCAAGGGTGCAGCCTGTGCATTCAGCCACTCAAAGACAGTGACGACTCAAGCACCAACTCCGCCTACCTGCATCTTCTTTGTGAAGGGAACTTGCAAGAAAGCTGACAATTGTTTGTATTCGCACTCTCTACCGTCAATGGTGACAGCAACTCTACTGACGAAGATATGGTAAGCTTGTGTGTTCTCCTTCATTCATCTCTTACTCTCATTCTCTCATTTTGTTTCAAGCCAGTAGATTTTGAGAATTCAACACTTTGCTCAATTTGCTATGAAGTACCTGAAACTTTGGTCTCCTGCTCAACTGCTCGCACATCTTTTGTCTCAACTGTGCCCGCAAATGGAGAAACAAGGGTTCCAAAGATGGGGCTCTTGCTGAATCAAATGCAATCAAGGAATGTGCTCTCTGTCGTTCAAAATCTGCTCTTCTTGTTCCCTCCACCTCCTTTCCACGCTCTCAGCAAGAAAAAGATGATATTGTTTTAAGTACCGTGCTAAAATGGCATTGATTCCTTGCAAATACTATAAACGCTCGTCTAATCCTCAAAGGAAACGTTGTCCTTTTGCTGACGACTGTCTCTTTGGTCATTTTGATGGAAATGGTATGAGTAATGAGTGAGATCATGAGTGAGTGACCTAGAGTGAGAGCATGGCTGAAGGAGGAACGAGACGGAAGGAGGGCGTGCAAACTTGGCAGAAGGGAAGAACAGCGAGTAGAGCGAGAAAGTAAACAGGAAGAACGGGCGCCAGCGAGCTTAATTTCGCGAAGCGAATATTTATGCAGCGAGAATATAAGCGGAGCTCGGCGCCTTCATGGCGAAAGGAACGAACAGCACGCGAAGCAAGCAATAAAAAGTAAAGAGCGAAGACAGTAGGCCTGCTTTCGTCGCGAACCTGTATAGCGAAGAAGGCACGAGCGCACCAAGGTGAAATTCGAGTTAAACATACACATAAATAGGAAACAAAGTAACTGGGGTCCGCAGACCCACTCCGAAACGTGGTGATCGTCACGTTAGGACCACATTATGGTCGAGTCTGTTCAAAACGGACCTCTTGGCGATATGCTTGATCGGTTGCGAACAATCGGAACACAACCTCTCGCAGATGCTGAAGCACTTTACGGTCTCTGACCATTTTTTGAATGATGGAGTGGGGGAAAATGAACATCGCGTTGGTAATTTGAGGCTTTTGAGTGATACATTGGAAATGGTTGCGAATCTACGTCCGTTCGCTCGTCCTCGTTTTCATGCTGCTCAAGACGAACTGGAAGAAATGTTTGATTACGATGGGTATTACGACAACGACCACGACCATGACAACGATGACGATGACGACGACGATGATGAGTACTACACAACAGAAGAAGAAATGGATTACGACACTGTAGACTAATCTCTGCCACAGTTATTATTTGAATTATTGATTATGTATCATTTGAATTATCATTTAGGCTTGAAATGAAATGTTACACGTTTGTGAAGATTTAAGTAACGACCACAAGAATAATATATTAAAGGCATACTTCTTTATTATTTCCTTTTCTTGTGGCTTGAATAATATGCCATTGTTCGTTTGCCATTGTTCAACCAAAGCCTCTGACAGAACCAAAATCAACCAAAATGAATTTGAGCTACTATGTCTTCTGCCCGATATATATCCTGCTTGACTTAGGTCTGATTGTGTGTGTCAGCAGAATGAAGCGTTTCCAAAAGACCATGTCTTACCTTCAAATAATAATTGCCATCTGCGAAATAGTTCCTTCAATATTTTGGATGATTGAAGACAGAGTATTGAATCACGAGTCACTATGCGCGATCGTAGGAGTCGTAAACCAATTCTTTTTCAACTCACAATCGTGTTGGAACTTTTTAGTTTCGTTGTACTGTTACTTTACTGTGACAGTTTCCGTATCGACTGCTAATGAGTATTCAAAATGGTTTTCCTATTATGGGATTGGGTTCCCAGCAATATTGACCATACTACCTTTTTGTATCGATGCGATTTGGAAGCAAGGATTCCCATATGGCAACGCTATTTACGATTGTTGGATTTCCAACGAGTATCCAAGACTACGAATTGCACTCTACTACGTTCAACTATGGTTTCATTTTGCTGGGATTATAATCCTTTTGGCACGCGTTTTCTACCATTAATCAAGCCATCATGAATCCTTACAATCTTCCTGATTCGTCAAAAGAGTTTAAGTTTAATCAAGACACCCCTGCCGACACTGAAATCAATGTGTTTTCGTCTGAGAACCTATTCTCAACCGCCACCCAAAGCGATCGTACGCGCAAGAAGTCTCTGTTTGATACTCTTACGAGAGGACGTCCAATTGTAAAGCACGAGTCAACCCCGATGTCGGAGGAACTTACGAAACTTGTTTGGAAATCCTCTATCTTGGCTTTTGGCTTCATATTGTCATGGACACCCATAACATTAGTTCGTATCATAGGACTTTTCCCTGAGCTTCACGTACCGTATTGGTTGCAAACATTGGCACCGCCGTGTCTTGCATCATCTGGAATGTGGAATCCTGTCACTTTCTTTGTCATAGGATTCTGGGATGAGATTAAAGTCGTTTTCAAAAGCAAGGCCTAAAAATAAAAAAAGTCTTGGGAAGTGATGATAAACACTTTATTTCGATGGTATAGCCGCTCCAGATTTACTTTTTCTTCGTAACTTGCCAGATAATGACGGCGATTATGATTGCTACAACAATTGCCAGAATTGCAAATATCTTCCATTTGGTATCGCGAGCTCTGGTTGCAAAGTCATTGGCTACAGTCAACTCCTTGTTCCCTCTTTCTAAATTAACCTCTGTGGTAGAAACATGTTCTTCGATCAAATCAATCATTTCCTGCTGGGACTGTGGTTTCCAAAGGATGTTGGTTAGTTATTCAAAAACGTTACTTGAGAACATTACATTCAAGAGAGACTGTAGTTCGGTCATGAGATCAAACAAATCAGAGAGAGTCTGTGCAAGCTTTACGAGCTCCTTTTGTCTGGCTTGCACTGAAGAAAGGACAGCCTGTTGTGACGAAACCATGGCGCTGGCAAACACTTCAGACTGACCCGAGTCGATTGCTATAGTATGTAAAAATTAGATTTAATTCAACGTCGCATACGACGCACCATTTTGAATATCAGCCTCAGATGCATTTGGCTTCACAATTTTGTACTGTCTCGAGAATTCTGAACGAACTGTACCCCGAATCTCCTGCTCGACAGCCATGTAGGAACGCGTAACAGTTTGAAGCTTTTGCAAATAAGTCTTGTAGATATCACTCCGGTATTGCTTGTCACCACGTTTTGAACGTTGCATCATTTTGAGACCATCCCGAGCAAACTGAATGTTGTTATCAATTTCCTCCGAGGTAGCATTCATTCGGTCTTTGATTTCTATTTTGATGGTGGGGATTGGTTCAAGACACAACTGCAACGGCAGAACATACGTTCACTTTTGGATGGATTGATTTCACTCTTCAACGAATCGTAGAGTACATTGAGTTTGCCAACGCCATTCTCAAGACGCTCAATGAGACCGTGGATCGCTTTCCGTTGCTCCTCAAACTCCCATAGGTTTTCGGCGGGGTTAAGAAGGCTCTGATGCTGGCCTGGAATCGTGACTGCCACACTTGCATCTTCGATTGGAGTGTACTTGTAATCGGATGTTGGAACACCCTTTTGGTACGGCGTGTGTTAGTGTCACGTAGTTGGTATCAAGAAGGAAAGTTCTCACTCGCAGTTGGAAGGTTCTGTCTGTTGCCACTGTAACAAGTGCATTAGATGGATTTGAGTATGGTGAGAGTTAACCCACTGTGTGATTATTGAGTTTTGGAGTGTTTCTGTCGAACTTCAATTCGCGCACTAAAGTTATCGTTCCCTTTTCGCACCCTTTTCGTACTCGCCAACTCATTCAAATAAAATCAGACGCATTAGAAATAATGGATTGTGGCTATGAGGCAGATATATTCTCATTTTCTTCTTCTTCAAAGAGTCAATTGCAGGAAACATAGCCTGGTGCTATATTATAAACTAGAAATCTCTAATTCCCCCAAAATAAAGATCAAATAAATCATTATTTCTTCCTCTATTTCCTCCTCTTCTTTCTTTTTCTTTTCCAAACTATGGCCGAGCACAACAGGGCAGGGCACCCATCAAGGTAAGCTTGCACCTGCGATTGCAGTCGCTCTCTACCACGAACTAAACAAAGCGCCAATCGACCAGCCAGCCTTCCTCTTTCTCGATCCAACCAAGGCCGACTATCGCAACCACCACCAATCTGACCCCGAGTACCTCGTCTCAAAAGCCGCAGACGAACAACTTCAAAAGAAACTCGAAGAAACCCTCCACGCGAAACGCCCAGCGCCACAGCCAGAACCCTCTGATCAACAACCAGAACCTCAACAACAACAACAAAAGTCAAAACGCGGAGGCCAAAACAAAAACAGAAAGGAGTTCAACAAAATCGGAAATGATGAAATCCCCTTCTGCTCTTCGTTTGCGCAGGGAAGCTGTTCCTATGAAAACTGTAAATATTCGCATGACGTTGAGGCTTACTTGAAGTCAAAGGGAGAGGATATTGGTCCCCGTTGCCCTCAATTCCGTGCTTTTGGTATCTGCAAATACGGAATTCGCTGTAGATTTGCTGGAGATCATTCAGTCACTGATGAACATGGTGTTACTCGTTACGATGTCACGAATCAGGAGCTCATCGCTTCCAACCCACCTGATCAACTCAACAGAGTCTCTAAGAAGGCACTTGATAATTACAAGAAGGCGTTTGGTAAGAAAGACTCTGAAGCTGTTCTTGATGCCAAGACTTGGATGGAAAAATCAAAGGACTACAACACTTTCAAGGCTAGTATGAATGCTGAGGCTAGTAAAGCCATGAAAGAAGCACTTGGGCCTATCAACACAAATGCTCCTCCTCCTGCAGTTGAAAAGAAGGAAAACAAGGATGAGGACCAAAGTGATATTGATGTCCATCTTGCAAGAGCGCTTCCATACCTCCCAGCAGACCGTCAAGCTTTGTTTGAGGAGAGAACTCGTCAGAACAAGCAGTTGGATGAAGAGTTTCTTGCGAGATGTGGCCGTGACGCTGCCGACAAGAAACCATTTGAATGGAAAGGGACTTATTTGGCACCATTAACCAATGTTGGAAACCTACCTTTCCGTCGTGTTGCAAAGGGATTCGGTGTTGATATTACTTGTGCTGAAATGGCTCTCGTCAACAACTTGACAACCTACGCTCCTTCTGAATGGGTATGACTTTGCGGTCTCTTTTCTATCGATTAACATAGCAATTCCACAGGCTCTTACGCGTCGCCACCCCTCCGAAGACAAATTCGGTATCCAAATCGCGTCCAACCTCGGCCTTAACGCTGCCCGTGCCGGTGATGCACTGCGAACCCTCCTCTTTGAGAACCCAGAGAACCGACACCCAACCCTCGCACCTTTTGACTTTGTTGACATCAACTGCGGATGCCCAATTGACCTCCTGTACAAAACCGGTGCAGGAAGCGCGCTTATGACGCGAAGAAACAGACTCAGAGATATCATATTCTCGTTGCACAGAACGCTTCCAGGTGTTCCCGTGTCAGTAAAGTTGCGAACTGGTGTATTAGATGATCACAACTCTGCACATCGGTTGATTCCAGCTGTTGCGGAGTGGGGTGCAAAGTGTGTTGCACTGCACGGACGGTCGAGGCAGCAGCGGTACACAAAGACGGCCAATTGGGAGTATATCAGACATTGTGCGAAAATTGCTCGGGCATCAGGGATTCCTTTGTACGGAAATGGCGATGTGCTTGGGTTTGAAGATTATTATGCTCAAATGCCGTACGTTGCTACGCGTGGGGACGAAGATGATGAAGAGGAGAAGGGAAAGAATGTTGATGGTGTAATGGTGGGTCGTGGTGCGCTTATTAAGCCGTGGATTTTTACGGAAATTAAGGAAGAGAAAGTGTGGGATATTTCTGGACGTGAGCGTTTTGATATGTTCCGTCAGTTTGCCGAGTTTGGTTTGGAGCATTGGGGTTCTGATACCAAGGGTGTTAATCTTACACGTACGTATCTTTTGGACTGGATGTCATTCACACACCGATACATCCCTGTTGGCCTCTTGGAAGTCTTGCCACAAAAGTTCAACGACCGTCCTGATGCATTCTTTGGACGTGATTACTACGAAACGTTGTTGGCAAGTCCAAAAGTTAGTGACTGGATTTATATTACTGAGAAGATTCTCGGCAAGGCACCAGAAGGTTTCTCCTTCATTCCAAAGCACAAGAGCAGCTCTTATGAAGGAGATGCTGCAGATGAGAGTGTTCATGGTTGATGAGTCTGGCTTAACTATTACTCAAATAAAGGACTACTTTATTCAGACTGTAGTCGATTTTCAATCATTTACAACTTGCTCGATCGTTGAATAAAACGATGGTTGTTCTCCAATGCGGAGACTGCGTCCCTCACCATCTCCTCCACGATTTCCTTCGCTGGCTTAATGGAATCTACAGCACCCGCAACTTGTCCCATCAGTAATGGCTATGAGTTTAATTTAGCTCATACATGAAGAAAATGGAAAAGGACAACTCAACTCTTGCATTCGACCACTTTTCAAAGTCTGCTTCCTCATTAGCTCCTGCAGCCTCTCTCTTTTCGGCATCCCACTTTGCTGGAACTTTTCCTTCCGAAAGTAGCTTCTTCAACTCTTGCTGTCTGTTGTCCTCCCAATCAGAAGCGTACCAATTCTTGAGAATTCTCATGGGTCGACCAGTATAAATTGTAGTACGGTACGTGTCGTGATAACCAGCATTCAGTACTGCCTCCTGATGTCTCTTTGGTGCACCCGCCTCCTTTGCACAAATGAAGCGTGTACCAACCCACACAGCACTCGCACCCAAACACAAACTCAGGGCAAGTCCGCGACCATCAAAGATTCCTCCAGCAGCAACAACTTGAATAGGCCCACCAGTCAAACTTGATTTGTGACCTTTACAGATATCCACCACTTTTGGAATCAGAACAGATGTTGGCACATCCCCTGTGTGACCGCCACCCTCGCCACCTTGAGCACAAATAATATCGACGCCAGCCTCAATCGCCTTCATCACGTGTTTTGGAGCACCCACCATGTTCATGACAGGAATGCCTGCCTGATGCAGCTTCTCAACGACCCACTTTGGCGGCACACCCACGGCAGACACGAACAGCGCAGCTTTCTCGCTAATGACGACATTGATCAGTTCTGGCAGTTCTCCGTTTGTGTAGTCGTAGTTTGTCTTTCGCGCGTTGCCTCCGACCTGGGGCAAGAGCAAATCAACGCCGAATGGAGCGGACTTGTCGACGAGAAACGACTTGATTTCTGCGATTTGTTCGCGGAGCATCGCCGGAGTGTATCCGTATCCGCCAATCACTCCGAGGCCGCCCGCGTTGGTCACAGCCGCCGCGAGCTCGGGTCCCGCTGCGACGTTCATCCCTGAGTATCATAAATAAGATATAGTTAATGACTATGTCTGAAGATTGGCAAAGGCCTCACCTGCGAGGATCACGGGGTGTTTGACCTTGAAGAGCTTGGTCAGCGGAGTCTCAATTGTGGCAGCCATTTGTAATGTTGTGATTTCCAGCTTGGCTTCCTCAAATATTGGAAACCATCATCTTTGATAATTTGTAAAATAAATTGATTGGTACTCAGAACTCTAACTTGGTTGTGGTTTAGTCCAATCGTGATTGAATTAGAGCTTTGCCACTTTTTGCATTCAAAAAGCCAAGACAATCAATCGTTCTTCGCTTCGAGTTTCCGTCGGAAATGGAAGAAGGCTCCCAAGAAATCCAACAAGGCGATGATTGGACTCTTGTGCCGTACTACAATCCGAAGTCCACCTTCATTGATTTCAGAGACCTACGCCTCATTTCCCTGCTTCAGCCGCTCCTCCCGTCATTTCTTCCCACTGAAATCATTCTCGAAATATGTAGCTACTTTCACCCTAAAATATGCCTGGATTGCAAAATCTTTCATGAATCTCGGTTGACTTTGTTCCAGTGTTCAAGATGCACAACATCTTGCGTATTGGGAGACAACTTCAATGACCCAGATGAAATGTTTGGTACTGACGTGACATGCAATTCCTGTTTTGGGACTGCATTCTTGGAATTCTGTGGTTGCGAACGTTGTATGCCACAATTATCCGAAATGTTTCCGCATCGTTACTTTAATGAAACGCTTGACGAAGGATATTGGGGCAACGTGGCTGGTTGGATGGATGATACAACGTCATTTCTGTTTTGGGACCGAAAAGAGTTTATTGGGAAGAAGCGCCACAAGAAGATCTGGAGAGGACGTCGGGAGGATAGTAAATAGAATAAATTCAAAGTGTACATATTATTATCAGAACAACATGCCAAGAATTGTCAACAAAGAATGCGAAACTCCAACCATCCAATTGAAGATGCCGAATCAAAACCATCTGACCCTTCGAGTCAATCTGACCAAGCTCCTTCAGCCGAACATCTGATATCTGAGGTTAATCAAGCCATGTCTTCCATTTCAGAAAACCTCAGCTCGATTCAAAACCAACTCGAAATAGCCTTAGAGCGAACTACACCCTCAACCCACAACGTGCCATCAAACCCTTCATTGCTGCAAATATCTGACCATGCTCAGCATGCTGCTCTCCAAGAACAGAGGCAAATGGAAGCAATCCAAAGGCAAATTAGGCTCGAACAGATTCTCCAATCGTCTGACAATCATCACATTCTGGAACTCCCCACAGACCATGAATATTTTCGCACAGTCGGCAACAGAAACCGAAATATTGACGCACCTGAACCGCGTCCGGGAGAACTACTTCCACCAATATCACAAAACGAAAGATCACGACGAAACCATCTCCGCCTTTTATCCAATAGACTCGCCATGCATCAGCTTCTCTCTGAAGACTCACTCCTCTCTCAGAATACCCATGATCCACTCTGCTGCTGCTCCTTGACAGCGATCGTCTCTGACAAAAAGCGATATCAACATTCACTAAACATTTTACTGGCTTTCTGGTACTCTCTCACTCTCGTAATCAGTCCTATAATGATTTTGGCGTATGGTTTACATTCTCAATGTGGAACAAACGCGTCTCTTGTGCACGGGATTGGGGATGGCAGTGACACACTCCGTCTTTGGCTCGCTTACATGATTCTCCTCACGTTCCTTGATACACCACGAATTCCGCTACAAAACTGGTCAACGCGAGTTCTCTCCAACATTGACGTGTCCGAATCTGTTCTCACGAATCCACAGCTTTCACGACGGTTTCATTTCCGTCGATCAGCTGCCTTGTTTATCAAACGAGGACTACAAACTGCATCTACTTTTCTATGGATTTTGATTACGCTGTGGACTATGGCGGGTACAGTCTGGCTTGCAGCTTCTACTTGCACAACGACGAATCCGCAGCTGTTTTTATACGTGTTTGGAAACGTTATTTGCTGCTGGATTGTTGGTGTCTCGTGGTACACACTGAGTCGATGGCGCAGCTGGTACAAGCAAATGGAGCAACTCAGAGCAAGGAGGGAAAGTATGCTTCGAGGGATTGTGGATGGAGTTGATATTGGACCTTTGATTGCAGCCGAAATACATGCAAGGGAAGGTGTCCCTAGGAACGGCGGTGAATTTACTCGAAGGACGCGAGAGAGTCGAGAGGATCTGGATCCTGTTTTGTTGGCGATGATGAATAGCGCTGCATCTGATTTTTGGCAGCCTGTGGATCCAGCTGCGCTTAGAGCTGTTTCTGGAGAAGTTGGGGTGAAACAAGAAGAATGGGACCAGATGCGAGTATACGTTTATGAAGGAAAAGGAGAAGAGAAGGTCAAAGAAATTGATCCTGAAGGAGAGATTCCACGTGCTGCTGATGTTCCAAACGCTTTGGAACCATCAATAGCAAATGAGCGAGAGTGCGTAATCTGTTTCAGCGGATATGAAACAGGCGAGATTGTACGACAGCTTCATTGTGGGCATGAATTCCACGACGAGTGCATTTCAAAATGGATGAAGAGTCGAAATGAAGGTGGACAGGGAAAGCGAACATGTCCTTTATGTGTTTCCGAGGTTCACGTTTGAATAACATAGAACTTTTATTATTGTACAGAAGAGTTATTCCAGAGATTGATAGGATGCCAAGAGCTCAACTCGATCATCAACTGAGGAAAAAGAAATATCCTTGGTTGTCACGAGGGCAATGCCATAGATGTTTTCCTCCTCAGGCGCGAACGGGACGTTGGGTATGAACCGCCTCCATTGCATCGGAAACGATTGAGTCAAAGTGAATTCATTGTAGACAACATTCGCATCGTCCATATTGTTGAAACTGTTGTTGATGAGTTGACCAATATTCCAGTTGTTTGATTCGCCTTCTTTTCGTTGATCCAGCCATTGGTTATCATATTCGACTCTATTCCACGCGAGTTCGCGTTTCCGTATGCTCTTGAACATGTATTTTGAGAGACCAGAATGCTTTCCATCAATAAGAGAACCATCCATTCGTTGTAATACAAAGTGATTGCTGATTGAAGGAAAGAATATGGGATCGATTGAAGAATACACAACTCCAGGATATAGACAGACAACAGTTCCTTGTTTGACAGTCAAGGTTCCAGAACACGGTCCCAAAAAGACACCAAAGCCAGCATTCTTGATATTACTCTGTTTTACGTAGAGGCGAAAAGGAAGCTTCATTGTTGAAGCCGTTTGATCAGAGTTGGCGGTGCAAATAGTAGTTATTTGGGCCACGATCTGGTCTGAATCGATTCCCTTAAAGCTTACACGAGGCAGTGACTCTTTAGCCGATGCACGATACGCCGCACTGATTCTCTGGAACATTGCGAATCGACTGCCAAAGCCGCTCATGTTTCAGTTTTACTTTGGTTGGTTGTGTTTGACGACCAGAATTTTCGCGAAATGGTGCCTGCCCCCGCCATGTCCTTCCTGCCCATCCCCATCAAGACGACGCATCTGCAGCATCAGCAACTCACTTGGATCACTGAAGGACGTGCTTTGGATCGAATGGAGGAGGCGATGGCCGATGCGATGGACCTGGAACGACGACTTTTGATGGGACAAACTCTGACTCGGAGATGTCTGTGTTGGAGTGGTGGACACGTCACACGCTACAGTTACTCCGAAACCTCAACGATTGTTACAATGGATCTTGTGAATGTCATGGCGTCGTAATGGACCTGTGGTGGAGCTCAGCAAAGGACACACGAAGGAGTCTTCCTCGAAGCAAAGTCAACCAACCGCTCCAAACACCCACCACCATTATCGATCCACTATTTGGAACTAGAAGCGTTAACCGAATCACTCCAAAACAGACTAAGGGTACCCAATCTTTTGGTAAGCGCCACAACAAGTCCCACACTCTCTGCCGCAGATGTGGTCGTCGTTCCTTCCATTGCCAGAAGAAGACCTGTGCTCAGTGCGGTTACCCAGCTGCCAAGCTCAGATCCTGTAAGTGATGTCATTCAGGGATGATGGGCGAAGTTCTAAACTATCTCTCGTTTCAGTCGAGTGGGCTACCAAGGCTCAACGTAGAAAGACCACCGGTACTGGTCGTTGCGCTTACATCAAGACCTTGACTGTCAGATTCAAGAACGGTTTCCGTGAGGGTGCGTACTCTATTCTTTAAATGGGGTTGTTGGGGAAGAAGTCGTCTGACTTTATGTTTTTTTTTTGTTTTACAGGTTCCCAGGCCAAGCCAAGAAAGTCTGCTTAAATCAATCATCGAAACTTGTGAATTATTACATATGAATGATGGGAGAGAGGAGTGGATGGTTTGGTTTCACACGAACAGACCAAAATCAGAATAAATACACTATTCTAACTTTTGCAATACATTATTGATACTGTCTTCTATTTTTTACTTCAAATGGATAGACACTTCAAAGGGCAACCAAATTAATTCCAACTCCGAAACCAACTTCCACCAACTTCCAATGGCCGCAACGGGACTCAGCGCCAAACAATCGATCCAGAACTTCCGCGAAGCCGCCAGCAAAGCCGCCGAGCAACTGAAGCCACTGGGCAACACGGCCGCCCAGCGCTTCTCAATGGCGACACAGGTTTAACAGCGATTTAAATACTCGGATCCCTTACAAATTCAGCCTAACCCCCTTTTCAACAACCACAGTTCGTCAAGGAGCAAACCAGCAAAGGAAATGTCGACGTGACTGAACTGCCGCCAAAGTTCCGCGAACTCGAAGACGTGAGAATGATGTCCTGTCAATAGCATACTCAACTAACCCTCACACAAACAAACAGAAAGTCGACAAGATCAAAACTCTGCACGAGTCTTTCCTGAAGCTCTCTGTAAACTACACAAAGAAGCACTACGACTACCAGCCAGTCTTTGCTGAACAGGCAAAGGACCTCGCTTCCTCGGTGAGCGCGGGTTGGACTACCCTTATTACCGGATCATCACCCACCGGCCCAAACCCAAACACCGAAACTCCACCTTCTTTGGCTCATGCGTACTGCAAGGCCGCTAAGACTGTCGCCGCCGAAATGAATCCTCAGGAACCAATCAGTGAGTATTTCAGCCTGAAAACACGATCCTTCAACTCACACCATTCTTTCAGCTGTTGCTCTCAACAAGTTTGGTGATACACAGGAAGTCATTGGAGAGGCGCGATTGAAGATGGTGAGAGTCTCATAGAAATAACAGCCACCAAAATTCCAACACTAAACCACTACTACCTACCTACCTCGAACAGGACGACACGATCGTCGAAAAGTTCCACAAGCCATACACCACTACTTTGAACCAATTGATTGCCCACGCCTCTAAAGCGCGTCGTAATGTCCACATGGCTCGTCTCAACTACGATGCTGCTCGTCACAAGATGAAGACTGTGAAGCCTGGAAGCGAGGAAGGTGCTCGTGCTGAAATGGAGGCTACTGAAGACGCTTTTGTGGCGGCTGTGGATGATGCAATGAGCAAAATGACTCTTGTGGTTGAGAGTCCAGAGCCTTTGCGGGGCTTGTCGGATTTGGTGGCTGCTCAGTTGAAGTACTTTAAGGAAGCTCATGAAGCGTTGGCTGCTCTTTCGCCCGAGATTGATGAATTGCAGGTCACTTCTGAAGCCTTGAAAAACTCTGCCTGATTCATATAAACCAATTGGAGACGGGTTTATGTCTTGACCATCCATTCCATTCATATTGGAGAATAAAGTTGAAATCTTCATTTATAGATTGGATGTGGATTAACGAATTGATTTACTATTAATATTCAGTGTAATTATGTAAATCCATATAAGAGTACAGCCCTTTCCATCCATGATCTGGTGCATGAAGTGCAAAGTCGCCTGGCCTATATGTTGGCTCAGGGCCCTAATCGATAGAATAAGCGTCAAACAAAACGATAAAACGACTTACAAAAGTATACGCATTGAATTCGTTCTGTCGGCTCTGATGAACCTCGTGTAAATGTTTTGGAGTATTATTCCGATTGTCTTCATACATACGAATGAGACCCCACTGCTCCTGCCAAGGATGTTCCCTGGTATTTTTGTCAGAGTGATTTGCGTACCCTTTCCACTCCGGAATCAAGACTTTTCGTGTCCATTCTGAATTTCGTACAAAGAAGGATCCGGCGTTCAAGGCGTTCAAGTCACATGCAATCAAAACATCCATATCAATCTCGGGTCTCTCCAAGGCATATTTCGCAACAAGAGCTCTAAGCTCCGTTTCGCCATTCATAATGAACGCGTCACGACCATCAAGCAACCACGCCCAGTTATAATGATTGGAATCGTTCTCAAACAGTTCTTCAAGAGTCCATACTTTTTGCCATACTGCGTTTTTGGCCTTGATATTGGTTTCAAGGTAATGTGTGACTTCTGGGTGTCGTTCGCAGTATCGAGCTCGGTTCCCCATAGTGCGATCCGATACATTTTGTTCAACCTTGGATGACATGACTGTCAGAATCACAAACTTTTGGTTGAATGTGTTTCCTTGGATCATCAGTTCCAAATCTTGGATTGAGTTTGGGATCCTTCCCACGTCACTGTACTTGTACTTTTTCATTTGGAAATCAAAGAGAGAGTGCATAAACTCCACCCAGCGGGAGTAAATGGTGAAAGCGGGATTCTTTGATGATGGTTTCTCATGCCAGAAATTGTGAGATGCGATTTGAGAAGATGAGACAACTTCATGGTTGCGATTATTAACGAATTGAACGTTCAAATATTCTGGGAGGCGAGACCACGTTGTGCAAGACGGGATGGAGCCAGAGAAGTAATTGTTCAAGAAGCCTTGATCCAAAAAGTATTCTTCAAAATCTAACTTTGACACAAGATTGAGCATATAATTCATGCGTGAAATCGATGGTTTAAATAGCAGGACCGAAGAATCGAGGACATCGTCTCCAAGGCCAAACGAAGGCACTGCACCAAAGAACCCAGTTCCAGACGACAATTCGAACACAGATGCTATAGAGAAACCGGCATTGAATACAACACTAGAATCAACATACAGAATATCGCTGAACTCTTCCAACCCAAAGACATACAACTTTGCAAAACAGTTCGAAAGTGGACAGGCTTTGAATGCATCTTCTGAAGCAACCCAGTTTTTCTGGGCTCCCAAATCTGGCAACGCAAGCAATCGAACACCCAGATCCAGGAAAGACTTTTTGACGGTTGCTGTCAAGTCTCCCGTGTAGGCAGCCACAAACTCCGTTCCCTCCCGATCCGCCTCGGTTGAGCTATTAAAGCTATGAGCAAGCACCAATACATCCGCCAGACCGGTGTTGTAAGTCTTGTTGTCCGCAACAGCGGCGAAAATAGAAACAATAGCTCGATGTTGAAACGGTCGGTCTTGTGCTGACGGAGTAAACATAAAGTGAATGCCAGTTTCAGTGTTGCCGTCTAAATCACAAGCTGTTGCTGGTACAGTGACGTTTTCGAATGGCGTCTCTATCAGTTCACTCAAAGACAGGTTTGAGTCAGTGTCCCCAAGACCAAGTTGTTCAATGAAGAGGATTCCCAAACAGAAGATGATTATTATCGGCAGCAAGAAAACTGGCTTGAATTGGATTGGATTCATTCGTCAATTGGAGTTTGTTGATGGGTTTCGTGAGGATGGGTTTTGGGTGAGGTTTTGGGGAACCAATAGCCACTGCATCACTCTTCGCAATCAAGTACTTCCATATCAAATATACGAATTTTATTCAAGCAATACGATGTCTACTTTATCGTGAACTCCCTGCAATAAAAGTTCGGCATCGTAGCTAATCACCTTTCTCTTCTTTGCCGCCTTCAAGGTTCCGACAAGGGCTTCAACTGGATGCACACATATTTGATCAATTCAAGAACACGATAGATGCAAGGATGGCTCACAGATGTTGGCGCAATCATCGTCACGCACAATAACTCCAAATGGCACCTTTGTCTTTCCATCTTTGGGATCAACGGCGCCAAGTCTCTTGATTTCGACTTTGAGGCGTTCAACTTCTTCGTCAATGTTCCTATTTTTGTGGGTTAGGGCCCAACAGAATGCCTCGATTGATGAGTTTCGTACATCTTTTTAGGATTAAGTTCCAATACGTTTATTAACATCATCACTATCATCCACAGGCAGGCTCATCAGCTACACCAGAAGCGCTTGCGTCCGATATACTCCAGGAGGTGGAAACAAAATCATATTCATCCTGGACTCGCGACCTCTCAACCTTCAAATATTTCCTCGCCTCAGCTTCTCTCTTTGCTTTACTCTTTTTCGCTTGCATAGCTGCATCAAATTGATGTCCAACCGCATCATTTTCAGGAATTTCGCCAGATGCAAGAGCCATTTCTCGCAACTGCTTCATAGTCGCGGGCTTTGGTTTTTCATTCTCGTCTTGACCGACTTTCCATGGTTGTACCTGGTTCTTTCCAGGTTTTGGTTGCTTTGATTTTGGTTCATTCGTTGCTTGTGGTGGTGTAGGTGGAATGTATTTTGGGGCGATACGAAGAGTCGGGTTTTGGAACAGGCCTGTTGAGCCTGGCTCTGATGGTTTGGGGCGAACTACCGGTTCATTGTTTGAAGGGGAATTGTCGGCAGCTACAATGTCGAGTCAGATGCAACCACGAATTAACGTCACAGCTTACCTCTTTGGCCCTGCAATTTTGCAGCCTCGTAAGAAAGTTGACGAGCGCCAACAGGTTCTGCATAAGATTCTTGCTTCACCGATCGCGATTGTAAGTCGATAGATATGACACGCGATCGTTTCCGCTCTTCTTCAAGTCTTTGTTGCTCTTTTAAGTTTTTAAGTGCTTGTGCTCGTTCTTCTGCAGTGAGCCATTTGTTTTGGCTGTCACTTTGGAAGTCAAAGTCACTGGCTGTATCTGAGGGGAGCAAGTATGAGTATGACGATAAAATAAGCTCAATATTTACTAACCAAATACTCTGGTTCGTGCTGTACTGTTGCGCTGATAGTCTAAGAGACGCTCGCGTTGCTCCTCAGCTTTCTTCAGGGCCAGCATTTCTTTTTCAGTCATCAGGGTAGGGTACGCGAATTCGCTTTCTCTTGGTCCACCTGGATTTGTGACTGCAGTGACAGCAGAACCTGTGGAGCCAGCAGCCTAGCACAAGTTAGGGTTCAATAATATTGAAAAAGACTGCTCGTTTCTCCTTCAAGAATTATCTCCAAAAAGCTCGACATTTTTGATTCCTCTTCCTCAACTATTTACACTCCGTCGGACTCCGCTTTTTGATATCTGTGAAGAAGTTGCATTCCAACTACCAGTTTTCCATGATTCCTTCCCTCCAACTTCACCGGCTTTCTTCAGTCTCCATTTGATCTCGTTGCTACTTACCAAACCATATCTGTTGACAACGTGTTGACCAGGAGCAGGGGCTTTTGATTTTGTACCACCCTGTTTCGCATTCACAGATGTCGAAGCAGCAGTAGCAGTATGGACGCGAGACTTGATACGACGACTGTCGAGACTGAATCATGGTTACTTGTTGAATAGCAGATTCGACAATGGATCCACAGGAAGGACAAGGACCAGGTCCTTCCAAGTTACAAACAATCTTTCCGCAAGTCAAACAATTTGTCAAAAGACCATGTTTTGCAGCCAGGCATTCACACAAAGGACGGTTGTTCAAGCCCATCAAAGTGCCAACCTTGTCGTTGGCACTGAGGGAGTCGACTGTAACGACGACGTATTGCTTCTTCTTTTGCGATTGTTTCTTTGCAGCTGCCGGTGCCGGTGCAGTTACTGTCGCCGGGGGTTCAGGCCGAGGCTGCGGCTGGTCCTTGTTTGTCTTTGGCGTTGTTGGAGCAAAGTAGTTTTCGTCGGCGTCCTTCTTTCGGTACACGCGATTCGGATCTTTGAAAGCAGATTGCGCAATTGAACTTTGCTGTTTTTGCTGCGGCGAAGAAGGCGAAGAAGGTGTTGCCGAAGCCGACGCCGAAGCAACGACTTCTTCTTTTGTTGCTGTTGCGTTGGAGTTGGCGTTGGCGTTGGAGTCGCCGGCGCCGATCGTCGCTGCGAAAACTCGGAAATGAAGTCGAGGGCCGCGCGGTCGTCGCCGAGAAGTTGCTGCGTTTGATCAGTGTTAGGCGACAAGTGCCAACGAAAGACTCGAGGAACCCACAGAGAGATGCGCTGCTGCATCCGCGGGGGGAAGACTGAGTACTTCTTGTACGAGTGGGTCGAGATCGCTGGCTTCTCCGGGGTGGGGGCGGGAAGGCCGAGGAGCTTACACAGCTGTTCTGTGGTCCAGTTGCTCAAACTCATCTTTTTGAAATGTGGTTTTAATAATATTTATTTGCATTCTTTATTGGACTCATTGAACCTTGTTGGCATAGAGACGGCGTTCATAGGTTCGACAGGCTACTGGAAGATCTCGAATCTATGATGTATAAGGTGTGTCAGAACACATAATAACTCTGTCAGAATAGTAAGGTCTTCTCAAGCCCACTCACAATAATTTGATCAGCTAAACTTAATTTAATCGATGAGCAGTTTGGTTGTACAGTGGCGCGTAAGTAGCTGCTGCAGACTTCCTCCGAATCCCACAATAGATCATTTGACATTCGCTCCCGAGATACTTGTTCAAGCAAGTTTTTGCGTTAGTTGACAGCTGTGAAAGGTGTCCGTCCATGTCAATTCCGCGTCTGAAGAAAGATCGCTGGACTTGCTCAGAGAATTTCACAATTTGGTTTCTGCTCTGCCAAGGTATAGGTGATGCTGAACCGAAGATAGAGATTACAAAAGTCAGCCACATGAGTGAGAAGAAGCCGTGCATCTTATTTGTTTGTTTGAATTGTTGCAAAATTGTCGTTCCTTAAAAACAGTTGAATGAAAGAAGAAGCCTGCATTTTTTAAAAGCGACCTATGGTGACCTTGAAAAGATACATTGTCAGCAAAGATTGGTGGTTCATACCCTCTTATTGGCCAAACCAATGGTTGAGAATATGCAATCATTGTTCAAGTCCCAACCACAAACAATCAATTTAACTTAATAATTATTAATCTGAGAAAGAGCTCAATCATCCTTCTTACTCACTACTCTTACAACAGCATCAACAGGCTTATCTGCATCAATCCTGACGCCAACAAAACTTGGAAACCGAGGAATACCATCGTTTGTCAATTCCTGAAACCTGTACGTCACAATTGCCCCAATCTTTGGTGGATTTTGCCGCTCAGCATCCGACAACCCTGTTCCAATCTTGAATTCTTTCCCACTTGCCATCCGGCACTTTAACGATCCTGTCACATTTGCATTCCTGCCTTTACCAGCTTCATGCCAATTACAATGGCTTCAGCATCGTAAAACGATTTCACTTTGAGGAGCGTTGTGCTTCGCTTCCCAATGTACATGGATTTAGGTTCACGAAGCATAAGTCCTTCACCACCTTTGGATTCCACGTCTTTGAGTGCGGTTATGATATGCGCAGCAGATGTGCATTTTTCGTGGGAAACAAGTATGATTGGGGAGTCTGCGGAGGGAGGGAAGAGGGACTTCAGTTTCGCGATACGTTGCTCAAAGGGAAGTGTCGTCATTGTGGGAGAGTCAAAGACTTGGAAGTTGATCTTTTTCCAGTGAGGAGAGTTGATTGTCTGGGTAGGTTTCAGGTCAGTGGATGTGGGGGTGATTTTCAATAAAATGCGAAGTACCTTAACAACAGATACAGTTTCGCTGAACTTTCCACGGCCTCCAAATAATTCTCCGTCCAGACTGTGGTCTTTGGGCATTGCATCTTTGAACCAGTCTGGCGCTGTGAATGGGTTACCCAGTCTTGAGACAAACTCTCTTCGTTCATGATCCCAGAATGCACGAACTCCGTCAAGCTTTTCACTGATCCACCATCCAGTTGGGTCGATAGATCCCGGTTCGTACTTTTGAGCAAGAAGCAGGGCAGGTGCTTTCTCCTTGATTTCATCCCTCTTGGCACGGTTTTTAGCAGTGAACTTTTCAGCAGCATCTCCGTCGTCATCTTCGTCGGCATTCTTCGCCTTCTTTCCTTTCTTCTTGGCGGAAACCTTGTCGCCATCATTGTCGCCATCATCAGCCTTTCTCTTCTTTGGAGATGCAACTTTTGCTTGCAATCCAGGACGTAATAGCCCCTGCGGATTCTTCCACTTCAATCGGGCCGTTTCATACGAGTCACCCAATGCGAGCTTCAAGTGCTTACATGATCTCGCTGTAATCACGAGTTAGTAACATTACGGACCCTTGTCAAACTGTATACCATCAATAGGAAGCTTGCTCACTTTCCATCCCATGCAAGTGCATGAGTAGTGATCATGAATTCGTTTGATCACATAATCGCCTTGTTCTTTCTTTTCCCCGTCAGCCAACAGCAGGTTTGGTTTGATACCATTGATGTTGGTCACATCAGAAGTATTGGGTTGGTCGTCATTTTCGGAGTCCGCCATCTCACTTTCATCTAATTCGCTTTCTGTGAGGACCTCATCCACAGGCGGCTTCTTAAGCTTCACTCGAGCCATTTCATAATCATTTCCAAGAATAGCCTGGAGGTGCTTGCAGGTTCGTGCTAATATGGACGGCTACGTCAGCACGGATTAGAGGACCTGCATCAACAAATAGTTTACCGTCAACAGGGAGTTTACTGAGCTTCCAGCCAGCACATGAGCAAGTGTAATAGTCGCCAGAGCGTGTGATCGTATATTCACCGTCAGGTTTGGAGTCTCCATCTGCCAACAGCACCTTTGGCTTCACGCCATCGATATTTGACAAATCAAAAAGATTGAGATTGGAGGATGTATCAGTAGAAGCTGAAGAAGTCTGCGTTGGTGGCAGAATTGGCTGAGTCACAGGCTGTGTCAGAACAGGCTGAGTCAAAGTGTTTTGAGGCTTCGAAGTTGGCTGATCCTTCGCTTTCTTTGATGCATTATTAATTGTGTTGTGCGAGAACTCTCTGAAGTGGTCCGGGTTTTTCTGTTGAGGGACAGTTGGGTAAGATGCCAGCAGTGGTCCAGTCTCACTTACTCGGTAGCAGGATGCTCCATACTGACAAGCAGGAAGTAAAGTGGATGCAGACGACATGAGACCAAAGCGAGCGATTGTTCGAGTTTGAAAGAGAGTTTGTGAGAGTCCGCGAAACATTCGACCATCAACTTTCGGAAGACTTTCCACAGACTTTCCCACACTGATCCGACAATTCGCATTATCGTCACTTGCATTAATAAATATTATATCGCATTTATGCAAATTTGGATTCGCACAAACCCGACTTTGGTGAGTCGTTCGAAACAGAGGAATGGAGATCATTGCGTCACTCGAAATTCTCAACCAAAAATCAAAGCCAATGACCATCGTCACCAAGTTTGGAGGAACATCTGTCGGCTCTGCTGAGCGTATGCTGCAAGTCGCTTCTATCATCGAGTAAGTTTGTTGCATTGGTCGATTGCCTGGGAATTGACAACAACGATGACATTGAACTTATCTGTCTTATCTCCAGGAACCTGAACAAGAATGACAAGACCATAGTGTCCTCTCCGCCATGTCCAGCTATATCAAAGCAGAAGGAACTACAAGCATGTGAGTAATGCAGATATGCTGGAGTTGCGTTGGAGTTTGACGTCCTGACTTCTGTCTTTCGTAGGCTGCTTGAAGCCGCTGACGATATTCTGCTGCCAAACTCTACCTTGTATCTCGATATTGTATCAAAGATTGAGGCAAACCATCTTAAGGCGATTGCTGAGGGTGTGAAGAACGCCGACATCAAGGCATCTGCAGAAAAAGATGTCAGCGAAGCCTGCGAGAAGCTGCGGTCTTTTATGTCTGCCGCTGAAGTAAGAACTAGTCGGATATCTATCGTATGAAGCTTATGACCGCATACAATAGATCATTGATGAAATTTCCCCTCGATCAAGAGATATTATTATTTCAGTTGGTGAACGTCTCTCTGCCCGCATTTTTACCGCTGTTTTGCAGGACAGAGGTCTGAAAGCTCCTATGTTAACCTTGATCATCTGGTTCAACAAAAGTTTGACCCAAAAAGCCTCGACCAGTCCTTCTACGATTACCTCGCTGCTCGTCTCACTGAAGTTATGAATGCACTCCCTGCCGACAGTATTCCTGTTGTTACTGGTTATCTTGGTCCCATCCCTGGATCCATTGTTACCACTATTGGACGTGGATACACAGACTTGACAGCAGCACTTATTGCAGTTGGTCTCAAAGCTCGAGAACTCCAAATTTGGAAGGAAGTTGATGGAATTTTCACTGCTGATCCCCGCAAAGCCCCTCGAGCCCACCTGCTGTCAGCCATTTCTCCTGAGGAAGCTGCGGAGTTGACGTACTACGGATCGGAAGTTATTCACCCATTCACGATGGACCAAGTCATTCGCGCTTCTATTCCAATCCGCATCAAGAACGCGTTTAAGCCGGATGGTGCCGGTACTGTTATTATGCCTCAACTGGACCCGTCAGCGTCCACAGATGGAGACAGCGCTGTTGCTGTACATAGACCTATGGCCACTGCATCACCATCAAAGAGAATATTACTGTATTGAACATCCACTCGAATCGAAAGACACTGTCGCATGGATTTTTTGCAAAGATCTTCTCCACGTTGGACAAATATGGAATTGTGGTTGATTTGATTTCTACAAGTGAGGTACACGTCTCTATGGCGCTTGGGCCCCATATTTCAGAGGAAAAGATTCAGTTAGCTGTTGCAGATTTGCAAAAGTATGCATTGGTAAGCTATAACGCAACGGGCTACATTGTATTCTTATACACTATCCATCAAACAAATAGGTTGATACTCTATCAAATATGACTATTCTGTCTCTAGTCGGTCGTGAAATGAGGCGCATGGTCGGAATCGCTGCTCTCATGTTCTCCACTCTTGCAAAACATTCCATCAACTTGGAAATGATTTCACAAGGAGCTTCTGAAATCAACATATCTGTGTCATTGAAGGATCGAAGGGTGTTCTCGCGCTTAGAGTGGTGCACGATGCTTGTGTTTGGCGACGAGTAACTTCGGACAATTAAACTGATGATATACTATCTATTTTTATATGTACTCAATGATGCTAAAGAATGAGAATTGTCTCAATGAGCTTGCTGAATCGACCTCATGAGAAGTGTGAATACTTTCATGAATTCCAGATATTCAAATTCCGTAGCCTCATTTGGATTAACTGCAAATCCATCATATCGCGTTATGTACGCTTCAGCATATTGGGGATTGAAGGGGATGTTCGTTTGGGCAAGGATTTCAAAGTATGATCTAAGTGGAAGCAGTCCATCATGAGCAAGCGAAGGAGATATTGACGCAACAGTTTCACCTGAAATATAACCAAATTAGCATGGAATTTTAGGGCTGAAGAATCATCTTACTGAGCACCGCAGAGTTTTCGCGGCAGCCGTCTTGAAATGTATCAGTTGACCGTCAGTCCTCGACCATATCCGTCCATATGCCGCACCTCCGTAACGGCTTGAGCGACAGTCGAACAGACGCAGAATCTGCCAACTTCTTTTGAACATGCGAGTACAAGAACTGGTGTGAATGAGTTAGCCGCTGATTTTGCAACAATTTCGACTAACTCGAGGCATATCTGATTCTCGAATTGGGACATAGACACGAGGGATTTGGTTGAGCGCTGACCGGATTCTTATCTTGCGAGCACTGAGGATACCAACAGAAACAACAATCTCCATCAAAGGTTTAGCATATGAGACCTGTTTAAACCGGAAATGATTTCTCACCAAGACCACGCATGCAGCGCCGACAATAAAGAGGAACTTTGTAAGTGATGATGTGTCGTCTTTGATAGATACGATTTGAATGAAAAGGTCCAGTCCACACACGCCGAGAAGAGTAGATACAACTATGATGAATATCAAAAGAGACGAAACGGACAAGATCTTGAAGCGGAGCATATGACGACAGGATTTGTGAATAACTTTTTTCTTGCAAACAACAATGGGTGAGTTCAGTGCAACTGTCGGCCAGATGAGTGTCTGAGACCTGCGAGGAAAGCGTGGTACTGCGAGAGTCTGTACGGCTGGGTGGTCTCAGAATCGATTTGCGCTGTGAACACCGTTGTTCTTCTTCGTTCGACACCTTCTAATCCACGGCTCTAGGCAAACGGAAGAGCTCAAAGAAGCCTCAGGCCAAAATCAAGCTTAAGCTCGAAAAGGACTTTACGTGTATGCAATGCAATCATGAAATGTCTGTCCAAATTCGAATGTGAGCAGCCCTTTACTATCAGACGCTGGATAACGGTTGTACTATTCAGTGATAAGAATAATCAAGTGGGCCATTTGGAGTGCAAGAAATGCGGAGTAACGTTTCAATCCAAGACAAACTGTAGGTGAATGTCGTTGGAGTGGGAAGCCTCTAAAGCAACAAATAATTATGGCAGATCTGTCTGAACCAATTGATGTTTACTCTGACTGGGTCGATGCTGTTCAGTATGTCAATAAGGAGGATGCTGGAGAAAAAGAGGGAAGGAGAGAATCACGACCAGCACAATATGATGATGAGGATGACCTTGATGACTAATTATTAAACATGACATGTATGTATTCTCCTTCTTACAGATTCTGCGAGTTTTGGTTAGCGAGACGGAATGTGCTTTTTCCTATGTAGAGTCCAATTCCTTACCTGCTCCAGTGCCTACTGCCACTTTTCCAACGAGTGAAGGCATTGAGTGCAGCGAGAAGGGTAAGGGACATTATCCTGTGGCAGTGTTCCTTCTTTGTGTAATTTGGCGTGGATACTTTCTTTCCCTTCGTTTGGCAACGCGTGGTTATTTGGGAGAGAATTTAAACAATGAGTAGCTATTTCGTTGTGCCAAGGATGTTGTAATTCCAAAAAGAAACAAAATAACTTTTATTGCCGGATTATTGTCTGATTTTGTGTGGAAACAGCACTTTTCACTTCAAAATTTCCACATTCAAGAGAAAGTCCTTGTTATGCATGTCGTCATTCCGACAGACTGTCAGGACGTTATCAGTCAAGTAGAAACAGATATCAGTCATTTCAGGGACAAGTCGCGTGTTACTTGGAGGTGCAGCAGGCTTCTTTTTTGGACCTCCTAAGTTTCCTTGTCGATATTGCGAGGACCGCCAACGAGAGGGGCAAATTCCTGTCTTTGGTTGTTAGACAGAATTGGAATGTCGATTAAGTGGAAATTTTACCTTACACGCAGGTTCATCCCAAAAGTTTCCCCACAACGTGATACACTTCAACTCCTGTTTTTTGTAAGCAGTGCTTCCGCAATGTTTCTTAAACCGCGGCTTCCAATACGGTTGTGATCCAAGAAAAGTCTAGTTTACATGAATGAGCAACTTTGGTTCTCAAAACAAAAATAGACATACGTTTGTAGAGCCTTATTATGAATCAACATGACGCTTACAGCTTCCGCGCCTTCATCTTGAATTGCACAGCAACTCAGATTCAAGTGGGTAAGAAAGATTTGCTTATACAATGCCTGACACAAGGACACGCCTCCATCTCGAGTGAACTTGTTACTGTTGAAAACAAGAATGAGTATCTTCAGCCATACATGTACCTAATAGAAAGGTTACCAACTCAAATCCAACCGTGCGATCCTGTGGTTTACGAGTATAGCTGGCGCCAAGTACTGAACCATCATAAAATCACTGATTCCACTCTTCGCCAATCCAAGTCTCTCTACTCCTCGATTCTCTTTCACCATATGACTCACGTGCATAATAATATCGTTGATGCAACTTTGAGTAAGTCTACTAAAGTTGTTCTCATTGTTACTCAAACAGAGTGTCTTGATTGTACGCGTTGAGCAGAGAACTGTACTAAGAGCAATCAGCGCATCTGTCGAAAGGCTGCAGTGGGAGAGTAAGAGTTTCGTGAGAGTTGTGTTGACTTGGAGTGTAGCGGCGAATTCCATTCCTCCAAGGTGTCCGATTTCATTATAGGAAATATCAAATTCTTGAATGAAATCGTTCACCATGAGAGATTTTCCGAGGAGCGCACCGCCTTGTTGGGAAATGTTGTTGGATTTTAGGATGAATCGTTTTACGCGTGTGTCAGTCTTTACGTGAGTGGTCAGTTTATGATTGATTTGAAACGTGAAATACGAACCTTGATAAATTCTGCAATGTACGATGCTCCTTTGTCTCCAATTTCGTTGTAGGAAAGGTCAATAACCGTCAAATAGCAATTATTGTTGAGTGCGCGAAAGATGACATAGGCACCGTTGTCATCGATTCTATTTTCGCGAAGATCATCTTTCGAACCTTTTAGCGTGAGAGACTTTGGAATGTAACTGAGTTGTTTTTGTGAGTTGACTACAATGAAAACAACTGTAACGGTACCCATCATCGATCGAAGTTTGTAAATATTTCGTAGTGACTCGATAACTGCAGTAGATAGATTTTAATACAGTTTTCCGTGATATTGATTGAATAATCAGATTAGCAAACCAACCTTTGACCTTTTTGATGATACACTGTTTCACGTACTCGTCAAGGAAGTCAATCACGTGAATAGAGTCTTCTGCTGCCGGGTCTTTTGATACAGGCTCTATTGGTAGCGTGTCATGTTCCGTGGAGTCCATGGGTAAGAGAGATTTGCGGTTAATCTCTGCTTTTAAATTAAATATGAGAAAGGAAGAGTATAGAACTTGAAAATATGTGAAGTTAACACCGACCGATGGTAGAATTCTTTCCAAGTTTGAAAACATGTCAAACAGCCAACACAGCACGTCATCGTCATCGTCACGCACGCACAGCCGACAAGGCGACACGACCGCGTCCGAAAACTCGAATTACTTCGGGCGAAACCGGACACTTTCATCGTCGCTTCTGAGCCAGAGCCAGAGCCACTTTGCCAAATCAAATGCGGAGAAACTTGCGATGATGAGCCATCTTCACTCGTTCGCCTCAAGCTCAACTTGTGCGATTGAGGCCTTTGCCATTGCTCTGCCACCAGCGACTTTGGCTGGTTCTCCGTCTCCGTTGGGACTGAGGACTTCAGACGAGGAAGAATCTTTGATGGCGGCGGACGGCTCCTTCCTTCAGCCTCCAACATCAAATATCCATGAAGAACAAAGACCGCTGGGGAGAGGAGACGCGTCGGAGGCTGTATTAATTACGCGTGACAATGCCAATGATGACAAACCAATACCAGCAAAGATTATGACCGTCCTCTGCTTTGTTATATTCTGTGAACCAGTCTCACTTACCATTTTATGTAATTAATTAGTTTGTTGGTTGATGTATTCACTCACTCTTGAAAGTTCCATTTATTTATTTTATGGTTCGGGACTTTGGAATATCAAGTGAAAAAGATGTTGGATTCTATGTTGGATTTATTGCAAGCAGTTTCTCTTTGGCGCAGTTTATGACTAGTTTGCTGTGGGGCTGGTGAGTTTGACACTAAATTGCCAAGAGTTTGTTTGACAGTAGAGATTTAACAGGGTTAGCGATCGAGTGGGAAGAAGACCAGTTCTCCTGATTGGACTGCTTGGAAACTCAATATCTCTGTTGATGTTTGGACAAGCACATTCACTACAAATGGCAATTTTGTCGCGTATGTTTTGGTTTGTAGTGCTACCTGGTTTTATAATTACTTATCATAACAAATTTACAGCGGTTTCCTCAACGGAAATATTGGCATTGCAAAATGCGTGATTGGGGAAATAACTACCCCAAAGACACAAGCTTTTGGATTCAGTTTAATTGGAATCATGTGGTCTTTGGGTACAATTATTGGACCTGTTCTTGGAGGCTGTTTGGCAAATCCAGTCACACAGTTTCCAGAATGGTTTGATGGAAATGAGTTCCTGGCCCACAATCCTTACTTCCTGCCTTGCGGCATCAGTGCCTGCGTCAGTTTCATAGGATTCTTGGTTGGCTTCTTTTATATGGAAGAAACCAATCCCAAGTTCAGGCAGGAAGGGTACATTGCAGTCAATAGTTGTCAATCTGAAGGCCAAGAAACTGGTTGTGGACTCTTACGGGATGAAGAGTCAGGACTTGGAAAGAAAAAGACAATACGGAGTAATGAGCCACGAGATAGCGTCCAAACAGTTGTCGAAGGAGAAGGCTCGTCGTCCGCTCTTGAAATTGAAGATTCCTCACAGGATTGTATCCACCGAGATTCTTTTGACTCTGACATCAATCAATCTAATCTTGACAATCTTGACAACCTTCCTCAAAACGCGTTTGGAAAAGCTGCAGTCATGAATATTATAGCCTACGCTTTGCTTGCCTTCCAAAACATTCTCCTTGATGAAGCTTTCTCGCTTTGGATTGTAACGTCTCCAGAAGACGGTGGCCTCGGCTACGACAGTGCTCAAGTTGGAGTTGTCCTCAGTATAATCGGCGCTCTCGCTCTTTACATGCAGCTCTACCTCTACCCACAACTCACACGCCGATACACCCCAATAACCCTCTTCCGTTTGGGCGCCATACTCTACATGATTCCATACCTCACATACCCAATCCTAAGTGGAACCATAAACCCCTCCCTTGAAAACAAAACAATAGTCTGGCTTCTCCTTCTCCTAAATTTATCCATCCGTCAATTCTGTAATGTGCTCACATACACATCTGTATTTATCCTGATCAACAATTCCGCAACGGCAGAGAATCTTGGGTTGATAAATGGGATTGCGCAGACAAGTGCGTCGTTTGTAAGGAGTATTGGGCCGGCGTTGGGTGGGATTATGTGGGCTTGGAGTATTACAAATGGACTTGGGTTTCCGTTTAATTATTGGTTTGTTTTTATGGTGATATTTGTGTGGTCAATTGGACTTGTGGTAACGACCATGTTTCTTCCTGAGGATGAAGGTTGTGTTGAGAGAAGAGAAGTTGATGGGTTTGTGGGTGGATCACATTAAATCAGGCGGAAATGTTGTTCCTGGCTTTCTATATGGACATTATGATAAAATAATTGAATTTATTATGTCGACTGCTTAAAACAAGAATAATTCAAAATCCTTTTAGCGCGTTTCACTTTATCACTTTAAGCCTATGTAGTCTGTGTCTCCACTTATTCAGGTTTTGATTGGCTGAATTTTGACTCTGCCTGATTGGTTGGTTTTGGAAGATAATGGTTTTTTATTTTTATTTGTAAATATATCTAATTTCCAAGATCAAAAAATCCTCAATAGTAAAAAGCTTCCTCCATTTTGCTGACTATATTACGAGCCAAAGCATACTGAAGCGCAAATGGTATACGACAATAAACAACAGCTACCGACACCCATCATAAAAGTCATAGACTAGAAGATCAGCTGGCCAAAGATCTCCTGAACTTGAAGGCAGGCGAACTTCGCCATTCTCCCGACAAAGGATTCCAACTTGACAAACCAGAGCAGCCAAAGTATCTCTTAAGAAATTATGTCTACTCCAAGAGCCTGAGTGACCCCCACAGCAGAAAGCATGATCACCAAACAAATCCATCACATGTTCACAATGACGACAATGACGACGGCCTGTATAGAGCGGCATGAGAAGGCAATAGCAGAGGATAGCACGGTTTCCATTGGAAGAGCCAACAAGAACGACAATGCATGTTGCTGGGTAAATGATTGAAGTAAAGCCTGATGACGAGGGAGAAACCGTCCTGTGGACTTGTCAAACCAACGCAAATCATTTCCAGATGTTGCCAAGAACTCCTTGCGAAGAACTGAATTGAAGACTCCTGCCAAATGATTTGTGTTGGAGAGGTGGAGGATGACTTCATTACGGAGAACATCAACAGAGGGGTAAGACAAGCGGGATGAAAGAGAGACAATTACTGGATCAAACATAGGACCAAAATACTTTTGTCTAATAACTAAAGATAGTTTGGTTGTGTATATGTATGTATTTGTCATCAATGAGTGTGCACACTTGTTGGAGGAAGGGTGCCAACCAGAGGTGAGATGACTATCTCCTATTTTCTTTCATGTCTTTTCTCTTTTCTGAACTGTTACTGTTGTTGTTGTTGTTGTTGTTGTTGTTGTTGTGTGTGTGTGTGTGTGTGTGTGTGTGTGTGTGTGTGTGTGTGTGTGTGTGTGTGTGTGTGTAATTTCTCATCAACAAGTGTGTACACGTGTTGGACTAGCCTCAACCAAAGGAGAAATTACTATTAATATTTTACGCAGTTGTTTGCAGCTTTTGTTAATCTGTAAACATACTCAAAATATCCTTTATTATCTGGGTATTTCCTCATGTGACCTAAATGCCACAATAGTAATCTGTGAACTTACCAAATTCAATAGAAAGGAGAAGTACCGGTTTATATCAATAGACCTTTCCGGAGTGACTATTATATTGTAGTTCCAGGCAAAAACTGCAGAAATCGTTCTGAATAACTGGGTATTGTAGGGTATGGGGAGGCGGTGCTGAGGAATGGGGTGAGAATTGGGAGGAACAGATTCACAAAACCAAAAATCCATTTTGGCACTACCGCCACAATATTGGATTAAGCAAAGTGATCAAAGTTTCTAACCTCCAACTATGCTAGAAGGGAAAATACCTGTCAAAGTCTGATATCACATCCATTTGTATAGGAGACAATGTCTATAGCGCTGAGCTGTGAAATCTGTTCACAAATCCAAAAGGATAACCAAACTTCTTGTGTGACAAATTATTGGCATTTTTTCCAAGTCAACCATGATCTGTTTACTTGCAATGAAACCTTCTAGCCCATCAAATAATACTTTCTTAACTCCCTGGGTTGAATACTTGATGTTTACTCCATGTATAACCAGTAATTCTAAAATTGCTATGCAATGAAAGAAAATAGCCGACAAAGTTCTATTACAACTTCAACAAGACGTGGGAATGGAAGCTCCACTGTCACATGTTGCGGAAAAAATTGACATACCAGAAGAGGCCATGAGTGAAGACGCCGCTTTGATCTATGCCAAAGTCGCAATTTCCTGGTTAATCAGAGAGCTGCCTCCAATCTAAAGTTGTGGCCAAAAGCAAACATGCTGCTAGAATGAAGCTAAACGCAAGAAACTCAGCCAAAGCAGCAAAGCACTTCAAACCTTCAAAGATGCACCCACAGGAAAGGGATAACACCAGTTCAACCAGATGTGGTCTTTGTAAAAGCAAAACTCTTCCAAAGCACCCGTACAGAAAATGTCCACCAGAGGAACTGGAAAAACTACTCAAGAACAAAAGTAAAATGGGGAACATCCAAGTTCAAAGGACCTGTGTAGCCAATACCAAGAATGCTGCCGCAAAGGTGGAAAGTGATGGTTAGGGTAAAATCAACCTTAGCATGGATGAGGAAGATCTGGAAATCAAGCAGGCACAAAAGATATGGAACTTATGCAGAGAGAAGCAGAGCCAGACTCTTTCAGAGAAGATGAGGACAAGGAAAGTCAAGGAAAACTATAAGTAGCTTGGTTCATCCCTTTTCGTTTATTAATTATTAAGTGACGATGATGATCCACTTTTCTTCCAAAGGCATCTTCATTCCTCACATGTTCCCATTTCTCCAGAATTCCACACATATACTCAGAAAACTGCTTAAATTGAGCTGTATCCTGTTGAATTTTGTTTTCATTATTGCTGAATTTAACTTGTTGAGTATTTTTGTCAATGTCACTTCTGTTTAAGGTTTGAAGAATACCAAACTGACTTTCCAATAGTCAACACCTTCATTTTCAAGGCTGTAATGAACTCCAACAATGGAGACAACTTTGAGCTTTGGCAAGGAAAAATCCTGAAGAAATCCTGTCAAAACCACCTTAAGACGTGGATTTCAACTTGCCACCTAAAATGCAGAGGATTTAGGAGGATAAATGCAGAATTGCAAGATTTCAAGGCTTGCAAAAAATCGAAGTGGATTTATTGGAATATCTGTGGAGAAAGTGAAATCCTGCAGGATATATCAGGATCTCCAAATATCCTCCTAAATCCTGCAAATCTTGCTCAACTTGATTTTCCTTACGTTTGAGGGTGTCTTCTTAACCCCAGTCTCATAAGATCTTTGCACTTCTCCTGAGAAGCAAAATATTGTTTTTAAACCAAAATTAGATAAATGGACACCAATATTTCAGAAATTACAACTCATTGCTACTGAGGCTATGGATGACATACAAATAAGAACAGCAAACAAAGTAAGAATGTATTCCGTATTAAACCCAATGAAACCTCTAAAATTGTATTCTCCAGGAAAAACTTAAACTCTTAGCTGTAGTTACCTTGTGACAGCTTAATTTCTGTCTTTGGCTTTTCGAAAAATGTCATTATCATCTCTATAAAAACATCTTTCTTGTGTATTATAAGATAGTAAACTAGAGCTTTGAAACCTTGGTTTGAAGTTGTATTCCAACCTACAGTTGCAATAGTTAATGTGGAACATCATTAATTATTCTTCAATTTTGTCACATACTGCATAAAACAGTACAAACGGCTTTGCACTTCAACTGCAGCTGCATCCAGATCATCATAATAAAAGACAGCTCCAAATTGTTGTAAAGAAGAAACAAAACTGTCACCCAATCCTGAGAAGCTGCAATCTTAGCAACCAACTCCCGTTCCAAACTGCGAAACCCCCTGACTGACCAGAGCTGCTGAGTTCGTTCAAATCCAATACAAACCAGGCAAAGGACAATGCATACTGGTAGAGCCTGACTGAGGGAATTAGATTGAAGCCACAGAATGGGTAAGCAGATATCTTCACATACCCATAACACATCTTATTCTTTTGTGGGCTGTCTTTTATTAAACATAAAATGTTCTTCTGCTATGCAGCTTTCCAGAAAGTGTAAACTTGGCAGGAAGGGGTTAAAATTGGGGTGGTGTGCCTGGGCGTGGTGTGGGTGGCGTGGTTGTGGCAAAGTTTTGAAATCGGGACAGCGCTGTCAAAATGTGCTTTAAGTCCTGTAACAAAAGAGATCCAAGGCCATAAGTCTGCATGTAAGCCACCTACCACACTCAGTGAACTCCCAGGTGTGTTGGCTGTAAAGGCTGCAAAGATTATATTAGCCTATTTTTGGAAGAAGGTTGATAGGCTGAACCAGCACATCAACCATGCAATTACAGCAGTTGGGACCAAAACTGTCAGCAGGTTTGAAGTTTCAAGCTCAACCATTTTCTTTAAGTGCTTTCTTTACCTTATTGAAACAGCTGCTTCCAACGGTACAATGTTGGCAACACAGCATTTACAGTTAGTTGCAAATAAATAGTTCCTTCTCTTTTTTATTTGTTTTTTGTGTGTTTTCTAATTACTTTATCTATCTCTTTGTTACTAATTTCTCATCTCTTTATTCGTCTTTTTTTACCAAACACCACTCACTAGTTCATCCACAATAAACGTAAAAAATCATTAATATTCATTGCTCCGTCTTGTACCTGAAACGCCAAGTATCAATGGGAAAGAGTGATGGCAGCTTTTGCAGTTTTGCAAGGATTGCGGACTTCCGGGGCATTCAATACAGCCTTTCCAATAGCCCAGTTATAATGTCGTTGGAGGCTCTTTTCATTGGAATGCACTTCATCACAATAGACACAGGATCCACGTGGAATCTGACTCATGAGGTTCACATGTTTTGCTTTTGCAAGGGCGTTGCACTCAGACACTTGTTTTGAAATCTGCAAACATGAAAATTATGAAGTATCAAGATAAAAATATACCTGCCTGGGGGCCATTCCTTCTGCTCGCAAATGCCACCAGATAGTTGTAATTGATACGTTTTGTCCAGTTGCCTTCTCCAGCACATCCTGCAGTACAAAATTGGTAAAGTAGAATACGAAGGTACTTGTGAATTATCAAGTTAGAGAGTGAAAGACAAGTGAGAAACTTACGATCTGGACTTGAACCTCCAAAACTCGCTTTTGCCTGGCCACTATCATTGTACATGAGTTACTGTACGTTGTTAGATGCGCAACTTGGTGGCTGTCTTTACTGCAGTGATGCCTTCCAAGATCCAGCACAATTATCAACCAGAGATCCTTTGAGTAGGTCATTTGACTGTACCGTTGGCAAATGATGTTGGCAAATGATGGTGTGGAGGGGATATTTTGGGTGTGTTGCGTCTAGGCTTGGCCAAAAAAATCAAATAAAGAAATGAGAACAAAGTAATAAAGAGATGCAAAAAACAGATAAAAAAGAGGAGGGACAATATATCTGCAACCAGCTGTAAAACAAAAAGGGTGAAAATCAGGTTTATGGCAGTATTCCTCCTTTAAGACATTAAAACACTTAAGGCATCCAGTTCGCAAAGTTTTTCAACAATCCTATGTGCATAGGCCATAGTTTCCAAGATGGCCTACTGTTTGAAATACAATCACTGACGCCTGTTCTCAACAATGTCTGTACTTTGTGACAAACATGTATATTATTTTCGGAGTCTTATAATACAAGTATATTTTGTTGGAGTCTTATAATGCGTTGGAGAGTATATATCTTAAACAAAGAGATACGCAACAGATAGGTTTGGTTCCTTGGTGTCTTACCTTCTCAGGGAAGGCTTCCAAAATAGCAATTGGATTTGTGCTTTGGAGGAGCCTGTCCTCAAAGCGTTTTTATATCTTATTAACTTCTTCCTCAAGATCTAGGGGAAATTAGGGCTGTAGTTCATGGTTCATGAACCAAATTTACTGTTCTTAAGGAATCCCTTTGGCCAAATCCTCTTTCTCCCAAATTTCTCCCAAATCCTTATTAATTCCAGCTTAACATGATTTAATCAGAAAAACCACTTGGGTGAAAAAAAATCCTTAAATATCTGGGGACCTCTATTGGTATGTGGTGAGTTTATGGATTTTGTCAGTTAAACAACACCACTAAAAAAAGCTCTCTAACCCTTTCTTAAACTTGGTACCAATGTTGCGTGGACTTTGAAAGGGTAGAGGTTGGAGCTTGGTGGCATGTTTCTTCAATTTTGGCACAAAAGCAAACAGTGTGAACAAAGGCCAAGAGGGTATAATAAAATTACATACCACACCCAAACCACTATAAAATGAAAGTGTGAGGTTGGATAAATCCAAGTATATTGTTTTAAGAAATAAAGCAACAGAAGCTGAACAGTCAAGCTGTCTTAGACAGGAGCTTGATTGCTTCAAATACGTCAGCCAGGAAATTGTGCGCTGTTGATGGTTGAAGCTGAACGTGTTGAGGATGCAGGCTGCAGCTTGGATTATACCAAATGAGCTTTGTCAGCCTTGTCTAATTGAGTAATCTGGTTTTAGAAAATGGTGGTTCTGGGCTAAATTGATAGTTCCAGCATTTTGAGCATGGGAGCCACTACTTCTGAGATTTGAATGTGGCAGTGCAGCAGGTGTTGTTTGGGTTGCTTGAGACTGTTTCCTGTCTTTCTTCACCTCGAAGGTTGCCTCCACTCCTAACAGGTCCTAAGGTAGTTGAAGAGTGTATTAGCTTGACTAGATGGTTGCTGTTGTTTGGCGTTTGTCTCTTCCAGAAGGGCTGGGGCATTCAACCATTACCCAAAAGGATACAAGAGGAGATCGCCTCTGGAGCATCCTCACTAAGTCAAGAGTAGAAACCAAACCTAGGGTGGTTCCCTTAAAAACTAGGGAAGGTCTAGATATATTTCTAGAAACATGGGGGGAGGAACCCCCACACTTCTCCTCCCATTGGGGCTGCTGATGTAAAAGCATCCAGCCCACAAGACCAAGTTATGGGAAGGCTAAAAGACCTGATGGGAGATATATAGCAATTAGGTGGGAAGTAAATTTTTGGCGTAGGGGATCGATGCTGAAAAGCACAGCACATGCTATCAGATCACTGGTTATATGGGCAGGAAACGTTGCATATTCAACCCAGGGAGTCAGGAAAGTGTTATTTAATGGGCTGGAAGGTTTCATTGCAAATAAACAGAGCAACAAGAGGAAGGCTTGCACGAGGATTTTTTCCTTGTTGAACACAAAAATGCCTGTCCAGCTAAATACAGCGCGAATTAAATCTAGTTTGAGACAGTAACAAGCTTCCAGAGCCATTGGCACGAGCTCCTTGCCAAGAGATTTGGCTGAAGCTTGACAAATAATGGTGTTTTTTAACTTGGCAAATCAGTTGTAAAAAGGGAGTAGTATTAGCAGGGAATAAGAAGCCATCTATAACACATGTAAAGCAATGCACACAAAAGTCTTGTGAGTCCCAAGGTTGTCAAGAAGAAGGAACAATTCGACTCTTGGGTGTGTAGGCAAGAGTCAAACCTTTTTGCAGAACCTCAACCATGAAGCTCTGTCCAGGGGTTTCTTCTGTGTGTGTGTGAGGGCGAGGGTCGAACCTTTCGGCAGAACCTCAACCGTGGAAAGCTCCCTGTTTATTTTTGGGTGTCTATTCATTATGTTCCTACTTTTCCGAGGACAAAACCGGGATCAAAAACCACCAAATTAAACAGCTTTTCCTGTTATTACGCGTGTAGACCTAGTTTAATAAAGCACATTAGTAGTGAGATGGTGGCGGTTGCGGCTTTGCGGCGGCGGCGAGGCAGGCTGAAACGAAACCTATCTCCTCCGTCAATCTTGTATTTATTCTCCTTGTTTCCGAAAGTTTCAGGTATTTTGCTTCAGCCGTTCCCGAGTCCCGGCCGTGGTGTTCAACCCAAAAATCAAACCACAACCCTGGTCTATATTCAAGACCATAGAACGTCATACTTTCTCATAATAATAAAACAATACTAATTTATGTATTTATTAAGTCCTCGTCACGATCCGGATCAACTCCAATAAGCCAAGATGTTGCATTCAACATAAACCTGGCCACTACTCCTCGCCATTCTTTCAAAACCGCACATTCTTCTGCCATTTCATAGAATTTTATATGATCTTTAATTTTCACAGAGTCTTGTGATACGAAATAAAACGGAAATAAAGTTATTTATTGTTTTATCAGTTTTGGAGTGGGCCGGGATTTCCCGACTTTGGGCTCGAATTGCTGACTCACTCAATACTGGTCCAATCAAACAGTTCAAAATATATTGCAAAGCCCTAAATGCACTTGACGCTTTTTCTCTATATTCTTGATACAATTGTGGGTATCTTGGAATTGTAAATTCCCTGGCCCTGCCCTCCCTCCCTATCTCATTTATTATTCTGAAACAATCAACGAGGGTCTGAAAGCTTTTGGAGTAGTAAATGAAGATGGCTTGATTAAAACAGTAAAATAGTATTTAATTGAGTCAAAACTGTTAGTGTTCAGGCATCTTCATTTCCTCTCTCTCTGCCCACCATTTGCTTAGCCTTGCACTATTTTTCTTTTCACTGAAGTGTCGTCCTCAACAACAGCAAATTAAAAAGGAGAAGGTAGGGTTTCTTTATTTCATGACAGCCAGCATATTGAAGTGTAACTTGACAGGGTGGCAGGTTTGTAAACTCACAGCTCCGTGGAACTTTTTAGCTTTTTCGCTCACTTTCTATGCTGGTCCAGGCCAACCTTGCAAAGTTAACTTGAACTGGCAGAAAGGAATCTCACACCACAATTCTATCATGATTAACAATTTAACAATGTCAAGTAACTTCTTTTTCAATCAAAATTCATAATCTATGTTTGGTATTGGAGCATACAGCAAACTTCAAACTGTTGTCTGGCAGCAACCTGGTTGCATTCTAGGGACTGGTTGTCCTTACCCAGATTTCTTTTCTTCCTCAAAAACACCTTTGGTTCCTGTGCTACCACCGGATTCCATTCCTCCACACGATCCATTCCACTGCTTCCGTCCATTACCCAAGTGACCACGTCCACTAAAATTAAGTTGCCTCCAAATAAGAAACGTTCAGCTTCCTGTATCCCTTCTGACAAACTTCGAAATTGCTGAAATTTACTAGATTGGCCAGATTCAATATGGTACATTATGATGGCGTGCATAATAATGGATAGTATGATTTATTCTGGGATGAACCACGAAGTAAAAAACGATAAATTTGGTTCATGGTTCATGAACCACAACCCTAATTTCCCCTTGATCTCTTTTGTTAACAATTGTTGCAGTGCGCCTGCCAAACAAACGACTCAAAATGGACATAGAGAAGACCTACCAACGCCGGAAGCACAAACGCAGCGTATAAATCAGAAAAAGACACAAGACCAATTTATGATTCCTGAAGACCTACAGTCAAAAGCGAAGGTCGGAATCCAGGAAGCTTTGAAACGGCTCAACCTCACTCAAGCTGCGAATCCAGTAGCTTCTCATGGAAACAAGCCTCTCTCTGAGAATTCAAGCACATTAATTGTGAGTTCTCTTAAACACATCTATTTACGTATTCAAATCTTACAACAATAGTAATGAGCTACTTCTGCTCCCTTATTGGCAATTATGACAGTATGCTCATGCTGTTAGAGCGGCCACCGCAATGACCACCTTCAATGAGTGCATCAAGATTGACTTGGGAGGAGGAAAGTATGAGTTTAATTGTATTAATTGGTGACATCACCGTTTTTTCAGCGAGTGGTGAAATTGAGGGCCTAGGATTCACCGTATTTGGAAAGTCTGATAAAGTTCCAGTTAACTTAATTATGTGGCAAGTTGACAATTGCCCAATGCTGTGTCCTGTTCGGCATCTTTTGGGTTGGATATTTCTGTCTGGAATCACAAGTGGATACCTCTTTCCAAGTGCAACACAATTGTCTTGATTAATGGAGCTGAGAGGAGAAGATCAGATCAGTGAAACCGCGGGAGGTACATAATAATCTGACGTTTATTCATATAATATGTCACTAAATACTTCGGCAGAGATTGTTGCTGTGTTGCAAGGACACCAACCAAACCAACAATAGCCACACCAACAACCACTGCTTCCAAAATCCGTCCCCACACCAGCTAAAACAATTCCACCGAATCCTCAAGCCATCGCTTGAGTCATCCTTTCACCCTCATGGTACCACCCTGAACCACCCTGAACCTCTATGAATCTAGTGCCTTTTTACTCAAATTCTTTAAGCTTGTGGGTATAGCCTTCAAACTGCATCATCAGCAGCTGGCAGCATCCAAAAGTTCAAGAACAAAGTCCATAAAAGAATACATCTGTACATGAAAGACGATGTTGAATGATTATTGAACCTCATTCATCCATGCCACACAACCTTCTGGATGGCTACATACTACAGATTCTTCACATCCTTGAACATGATGACCAGTTTTGTGATATAGTATGTAGATTTATTTTAAAAAACTCCAACCAACAACATATTACTACTATAAATTCAACCACTCAATACACTCTTCAGAATTTAACAATTAATTCATATTTAACGCTTCAACTTTTTGTTGGATCCACTGGCGGGACGTGACTTTTCCTTTGCCTGCTGTTGTGGGACTGGGGCTGCAGACTTAGGAGCAGCAGTGGGAGCCTTTCCATTTGCGGACTTGGGGGCTGCAGTTGTTGGCTTGGAGGCTGGGGTAGAAGCCTTGACTGGTACTGGTGCAGCCTTTGTTGGGGAGGCAGACTTTGGTGCTGGTGTGACTGCTTTTACTGGAACTGCAGCTTTTGATGGAGATGATGGCTTGGAAGCAACAGCAGCTTTAGGGGCTGGTGTGACTGATTTAGAGGCTGGGGCAGCAACCTTGGTTGGAGATGCAGACTTTGGAGCAGCAGCTTTTGGCTGTGGAGTTGCTGGCTTGGAGGCTGGAGTAGCAGCCTTAACTGGAGCTGGAGCAGCCTTGGTTGGGGAGGCAGACTTTGGAGCAGCAGCTTTTGGCTGTGGAGTTGCTGGCTTGGAGGCTGGAGTAGCAGCCTTAACTGGAGCTGGAGCAGCCTTCGTTGGGGAGGCAGACTTTGGAGCAGCGGCCTTTACTGGAGCTGGTGCAGCCTTTTGTTGAACTGGGGTTTGTGGCTTGGAGGCTGGAGTAGCAGCCTTAACTGGAGCTGGAGCAGCCTTCGTTGGGGAGGCAGACTTTGGAGCAGCAGCTTTTGGCTGTGGAGTTGCTGGCTTGGAGGCTGGAGTAGCAGCCTTAACTGGAGCTGGAGCAGCCTTCGTTGGGGAGGCAGACTTTGGAGCAGCGACCTTTACTGGAGCTGGTGCAGCCTTTTGTTGAACTGGGGTTTGTGGCTTGGAGGCTGGAGTAGCAGCCTTAACTGGAGCTGGAGCAGCCTTCATTGGGGAGGCAGACTTTGGAGCAGCAGCTTTTGGCTGTGGAGTTGCTGGCTTGGAGGCTGGAGTAGCAGCCTTAACTGGAGCTGGAGCAGCCTTGGTTGGGGAGGCAGACTTTGGAGCAGCGGCCTTTACTGGAGCTGGTGCAGCCTTTTGTTGAACTGGGGTTTGTGGCTTGGAAGCTGGAGTGGCAGCCTTAACTGGAGCTGGAGCAGCCTTGGTTGGGGAGGCAGACTTTGGAGCAGCGGCCTTTACTGGAGCTGGTGCAGCCTTTTGTTGAACTGGGGTTTGTGGCTTGGAAGCTGGAGTGGCAGCCTTAACTGGAGCTGGAGCAGCCTTGGTTGGGGAGGCAGACTTTGGAGCAGCGGCCTTTACTGGAGCTGGTGCAGCCTTTTGTTGAACTGGGGTTTGTGGCTTGGAAGCTGGAGTGGCAGCCTTAACTGGAGCTGGAGCAGCCTTGGTTGGGGAGGCAGACTTTGGAGCAGCGGCCTTTACTGGAGCTGGTGCAGCCTTTTGTTGGACTGGAGTCTGTGGCTTGGATGTAGCAGCAGCCTTTGGTGCTGGAGTCTGTGGCTTGGATGTAGCAGCAGCCTTTGGTGCTGGAGTAGCTGGCTTGGATGCAGTCAAAGACTTTGGAGCTGGGGTTGCTGGCTTGGAAGCAGGGGCAGCAGACTTAACAGGTCCTGACATTGTCTTTGGTGGAACAGCAGCTTTTGTAGACCAACCAGCAGGCTCATTAAACATAAAGTTTAAGCTGTAAACCTCATCATTGGTTTTTGAGGGAGAAGCTTTGACAATTGGGGCAGCCTTGGTTGGGGATGCAGACTTTGGAGCTGCCGATTTAACTGGAGCTGCCTTAACTGGAGCAGCAGATGGAGTAGATGGTTTAGAAACTGGCTTTGAGACTGGTGCAGCAGCCTTAGATGGGGAGGCTGGTTTAGTTGGAGCAGCCTTGGTTGGAGATGCTGGCTTCAAGGGTGCAGAAGCCTTAGTTGGTGAAGCTGATGGAGTTGTTGGACGTGATCTGTGCACTGGTGTAGCTGGCTTGCATTCAGCAACCCACTTAATTGAGTACAATATTAGAATTTAACATGATTAAGTTGTTACGGATAGTTACCTTTTGTGGAAGCTCAAACATATCACCCAACATTGAGTCCTGCTTTGCAATAGCCTTAGTTGGGCTAGACAAAGCAGCTTTTACTGGGGCAGGTTTTGCAGAAGCCTGAACCTTGGATGGAGTAGATGGCTTGGAAACTGGGGCAGAAGCTTTCACGGGAGAGACCTTTGCTGGGGCAGCTTGCACCTTAGATGGAGTAGCTGGTTTTGAAAGTGGTGCAGCCGCTTGAGTCTTTCCAGAAGTAGGTCTCGCAACTGGCTTTGGAGCAATTGGCATGGCAGCTTTCTGTTGAGGAGTAGATGGCTTTGAAGCTTGTTGTGGAGTTGCGGGCTTAATTGGAGCAGCTTTTGGAGCAGGGGTGGCAGCTTTGATGGGGGCGGCAGCAGCTTTAGTTGGGGATGGGGTAGCAGACTTAGGAGCGGCGGCCTTAGTTGGAGATGAAGATGCAGATTTAGGGGCGGCAGTCTTAGTGGCGGGAGTGGCAGGCTGATGTGCACTTGTTAGTAAGGAAGGGAGGGGTCGTACTGAACCAGATGTGGGGGCACGTACCTTTTGAGTGGCAGCCAACTTGGCATTCAAAGCAGGCTGTTGTTGAACGCTCTGCTTAACGGCAGTAACGGTAGAGTTGGCTTTAGTGTTCTTTCCCATATTCGCGTAGGTTTGTGAGGTTGGTTCGAGACTTGGTGGTTTCGAGAGTGGAAAAAAGTGAGGGAGTGACGTCAAGTGCCGTTAAGAAGCGCTTCGGGCGTTTTCTGTTCTTTTTATAGAATGGGGGCACTGCGGATTCTGATGGAAGGTGGCGTCATGAACTGATTGTATTCTTGGAACAATGAGAAAAATGAACCAATCGTGCGCCCTCAATTCCTTTCTCCTATCAAATGATGAGGCATACACTGACATATCAATTGGAAAGGAAGTATAAACGCGTCGACGATGAGACCCTTTAATGCATCGACACCTCCAACTGCAACAAAAACGATTTAAAGATACAGAAGAATATTATTGATGTATATCAGAGCATTCATTTCCTCTTCGACGTAACTACAAAGACTTTGCTTTATAGAGTACAATATACGCAGTATGCCAGTCTGATAGTGATGTGTTCAATATAGATCGTAATATACTGACGACTTACCACCACCACCTTCAAGCTTGGTGATCTCTTCCTCGTTGACCATTGACACCGTATCGTCGTCAAACTTCCACCACTCGCCTTTCGCATTCTTCATCCACCCGATGTAATGCCCTGAGTTCGCTCCACGCCCAACATGCGTTAAAACAGCAACAAGTTCATATTGTCCAGAAACATTACAGCCAACGTCATTCGCGAGAGATGGATCAATACTTAGAGAAGCCATAATAGCTTGTTGCGCGACTGCATCTGGACCAACACCATCATCAACTTCCATAGCTGATGAATTAGTACCAGCTTTTTGCGCTTTCTGATAAAACGTTGTCAAAATAGGAATGAAAGGAAACAGAACCGACCTTTGCAGCGGCTTTCTCCTCTTCCAATTTCTTTAAGTGGAGTTTGGCTGGACTGAGCTTTTCCAATAGACGGATGTCACATAAAGAAGAAACATCCAATTCAAAGGGAAATTTCACTCTCTATAAATACAAAATATAAGAAAAGTACATCTAATTGTACTGACTGACCTTCAAAATTTTAGCCTTGATTCGCTCTGATGCCTTCCATTGAAATCTCACAAAGTTGACAGTCAAATAGGCAGGAAGGCGAGTTATCTTGGTGGTTTTCTTGTACGTTGCTGTTCGTCCAAGAGTCTCAGAGTTCTTCTCGATCGTTTCAACGAAGTTGCTTTCCAAATCTGTGAGCTGATGCGCTGTCAGTACATTCAAAGACTCTCAACTCAAGCTAACCATATAAGTCGAAACTCCTGATCCAATGTTGGCCTTCAGTTGTCTGAACGTTCCGACCTCAACCTTTGGTGGTTCTGTTGGGGCATCGACGCAGGTCATGGTAGAAATAGTCTCTCCAGTAAAGTACTGCTCAATAAACTTTTTTGAAGGATCGATATCTCCAGAGGTACTGAATCCTGGTGCCTTGTCAGCCAACGCGGACAGAATCTCTCCCCAACATTCTTCTGCATCTTGTTGCATGAATCCCTGATTGTTCATTTCCGCAAATTGTTGAAAGTTGGATCGAAGGACTTGCAAGAAAACGAGGGGAGTAACAGCATCGCCAGAGTTTTCAAGCTGAGTGTACAAACTTCCCATACTTTTGACAAGGTTAGACCGAGCATCTTGATTGAACGATGCTGATAATCTGTTCACGATCAGAACACATAATGCTATCGAAAGACCAACCCTTTGATAGACTCCTGCAGCTCTGGGACTGCTCGCAAACACTGCAATGTTGCGTTCATATAGCACGTATTTCCCAGGTTCGTCAAACCAGCCGGAACTTTAAGCTAAGCATGAATAAGTAAATTATGGTAAGGAGCTACGAGTCGTTTACCGCTTTTGCAAGTTGTGTGTCCGTCAAGTCTTCAACGAATTGAATCGGGGCTGGCGGAGCCTTTGGAAGTTCGCCCGCGGTACCCATCATCTATGTAGCAAGATAAACGGTGTGAGTGGCAGAGAAGTACTCGATTCAATCGATAATACCATCAAAACTTGACCCTGTAATAAACACATTTAGTCCATGTATGATAAATGGACGCACATACCTCCTTCAAACCGATGCTAGCCATGTCTGTATCATCCTTAAGAGTCCCTCCCTTAATGAGGATCTTTTGTCTGTCTGGCTCGACCGCTGTAAGAGCAAACAGTTGTGACTTGAAAACAAGGCCAGGCTGCGAAACATCGACTTCAATATCGTCAAACTTTTTACCGGCCCACTTGACGGAGACTAATTTTGGGGATTGAGTAACGTGGTGACGAAGTAACCGCTGAGGGATGCGAAACGCGCGGCGACTGACCTTTGACCATTTTTGATGAATTACTTTTGTTAAGCAAATTAAACAAATTAAAATAACTATTTGATTTATTTGGAAGAATTACGCAGAAGCCTTCACAAAGAATTCCTGGAGTGAATGTCAGATGAGGTGAGAACACACAGATGTTCTCTTACCTTTTGAGCCTTCGAGACTGCATCCTTCAAGTCTTCCACTTCTTTCCAGCAATCTAAAGTACGGTTGGAATTTGATTTGTAGCACGCAATTAACGCCTTCTCCTTTTCTACAACTTCAGCCTTGACCTCGGGCAAAGGAGCACTGCAAGTTCAACGTTATTCTGACAGTTGCAACATGTCATCCGCTGACAACATACATTCTTTGACGCCGAATCAAGTCATCAGCCTCACGCAAAAGCAGATCCGCATTCATCTTCTCGTAGTTCAACTTTCTGTTCTTCTGCATTTCGAGTTCGCGCTGGACCCTGTTTTGCACAACTTCATCGAGCGATTGCTTCTTTGAGTTTCCAGTTGGCTGATTCGATGCAAGCAAGGTCCGCAGAGGGAGTGCACGTGGAGTAAGAGATGATTTGGGGTAGGCGAGTCAGACAATCTGCGAAAGAAAAGCAGGAAGAAAGGGCCGCACCTCAGGCGCCAGGCCACGGAGGCTTCGGATCATATTTGGCGTGAGGGAGACGGTGACTGGGCCGTCGCCTTCGGGCGCTTGAACTCGACAGTCACTTCCGGCTGCTTGCTTGCTGCGGCGCCCTGTTTATACATCAAAGAGAGTAAGACGGTGTTCGTTTAGTCGTGGCAAGATCGCTCGTGCAACAACTGCTTTCAACAAACCATTTTGACTTTTTCTTGTTGCTCAAAATGAAGTCGATATCCTTTACCAACGACGTAACGAGTCTCTGCTTCCATCCAACGGAACTTAACATATTGGCTGCCTGTGAAATCAATGGTGCTGTCTCTTGGTGTGTACCGTCAAGCTTCTGAGGCGTGTTCCTGACTACCCTTTCCATTCCGCCATTAGTTACCGAGTTGAAGAAGAATCATCAGAACAACTTTTCACGGCAAAGTATCACAAGGGTTCTTGCAGAGTTGTAGAATTCAGTGATGACGGAAAAGGTTTAATACCGCAGACCTTTGTTGTTGGAGTTCTGAACACCTTTTCTTCACGCCAGAGCTATATTCGGGAGGCAAAGATAAATCATTTCAGATTCTTGACACGTCAACTGGGAAGCCAATACTAAAGAAAGCTGCTGCCCATGATGACCCCATCAACGCCCTATCTCCTCTCGATCCACATATTGTGGTTACTGGGGACGAAGGCGGAGTGTTAAAGTAAGAATACTCGTCCATATAGGACACTCGGATTCTAAACTAAAAAAGTAGATTTGGGACACACGTGAACGAAAACTCGCCATGAAGTATTCTGTCAATGAAGACTTCATTTCTGACTTTGCATACGTTTCCGAAAAGAGTACTCTGCTCGCCACAAGCGCTGATGGGAGGCTATCTGTTTTGACATTCGCAAGAAGAAACCCATCAGAGTTTCAGACAACCAAGAAGACGAATTACTTTCTGTTGTTCTTGTTAAAGTATGTAAACATGTCTTGTATTATAAATACCCTTACCATCCCATTTTAGGACACAAAAAAGCGGTTGTTGGTTCAGAAGACGGAATCTTGTCCATATTCTCATGGGATAACTGGGGTGACTTGACAGACAGACTTCCGGGGCACCCTGGATCAATTGATTCAATAGCGAAACTCGATGAATCGCGCATTCTCACTGGTTGCTCAGATGGAAAGATTCGTCTGGTGTCCATATTTCCCAACAAAGTCCTCACGAGTCTCAGAGACCATGACCTGGACTTGATGATTGAAAGAATTCGCTTAAATGCTGATGGTACTGTTTTGGCGTCTTGCTCTCACGAAAATATGGTTCGATTTTGGGATACATCAGATTTGGGAGCAGGAGATGATGACGAGGATGAGGAAGAAGATGACGAAGACGACAATGATGATTCTGACGAAGATGCAGAAGAAAGTAATGCCGAGGACAATGAAGATGGCGACGAGCCTGAGGAGGATGACCAACACGAAGATGACCAAGATGAAGCAGAAAGTGACGACGAAGATCGCTCAGAAAAAGAAGGTATGTTTTTTAGATCTTATTTTCGTTCATCTTACCAGTCACCATCAATAGTTCCCAGAAAAGGAAAACGTGTAAGCAAGGACTCGGACGATGATTCCGAGAGTGAAAAACGGAAACCCAAGAAATCAGAGCCGCAAGTCAAGAAGCACAGGCCAAACGCAACACAGAATGCGTATTTTGGAGATTTGGATTGAAATAGCTTCCAATAAATACACTTTTTATTGTTAAGCTTTGCGCAAGGCTGCTGATATTGTCAACAATCTGTCCATTTGCTTCAAGATTGTTGTATCAATTACGAGTCCTTCATCCACTATCTCGTCGCCATCCATCGGATCTGCCAGAGAAGAAGACGTATCTTGGTGGAATTTCGCGAAATCTTCCAATAGATCTGCCATGGTTGAGAAAGAAATGAAGCTATCCGTCAACTGATGTATGCACTTTGCACTCTTATCATCAGAATCGACCAAACACCCCACTAGAGCAGCAACAATCACAGACGCAGTTTTCGGTACATGAATCTAAGATCCATTAGATTTGATAATTTCTAAAGTTGAAAGGCCTACTTTTTCGTATTTAACAGCTTGCTTAAATAACTCGATGATTTCAACAAGTGCGTGTGAACGCTTGGTACATTTACAAGAACCCGGCTTAAAACATAAACATTCAAGCTGAATATCTAAAAGAAGCATCAGAATAACTAGAGACATAAAGGTGAACTAACCAAAATCCACAAACTTTCGTTTCAGGATGTCATCATTCCTGACTAAATTCGTCAATAAAGCCAATGCTGACAACAGTATTCCACTTTGTTCTTGAAGCAAATGATCAGAAATATCGACAGAATCCAAGTGCTTCCAGGATGATATTACGGTCTTACAGATCAATGCCGTGCCTCCGATTTGATTTAACGCTTTACAAACTTCCAAATTCTCCGCTGAAATGTCAATCAAGAGCTGAAGTATTGCAAATGGGACATCGCCTATTTTTCGTCAGTCTCGAATTGCAATAAAACTGCAACTTACTTCCCACACCACCAAGAGGTCCTGCTGACATCCGTCGACAGTGCACAAATACATTTAGAACAGACTCCCATACATCAAGCTTTCGAACAATATCTCCGGCTTCAATAGAAGCACCAGAATACAATCGAGAAAGAATTTTGAGATGAGCCTTGATTTGACGAGTTTGAGAGGCCAGGTCACCAGTCTCTGCGACCACACTTCTCTTTCTGCCAGACATACAAGAAATTTCTGGCACAATTTTCAGTACAAGAGACTTGAAGTTGTTGACAACAAGAGCAATAATATCAGTGTCCTTCATCAGGGCTTGTACGGGCTCAAGCGAAGGAGACGCGCTGAAAAATACTTCAAGACTCATGACACCAAGGTTGAAGTTTGAGATATCACCAGGCGCGAAAAGTTGAGTCGTTTCAATCAGCTTCTTGACATCCAGAATCTATGTAGTTTTTAAGTCATAGATTAAGGAATGAAAGCAAAGAGAAAACTCACAAAATTCTTGTCATATTTACTTCGCGGCAGAGTGACGAGAATATCGGGTTTGACACGAAAGTTTTTTGAAATAAAGGGGATTACTCGTTCGTGTTGTGCAAGAATGTCAACGTTTCGCCTGTCTTGACACATTACAAATATAATGAAAGAGAAATGCATGTGATGATCTACAACAAATTTTTGGTGTTAGATGGTGGAGCTCCACATAAATCAAAAAGGACCTGATCCGAGTCATCCAAGAATTCACAAAATTGGGCCAATACATTGTGCGCACGAGCCTTCAAGATGAATTGAGGATTCAACGCTTTCGTGGCCAGCTCCAAATAACTTGATCGTCGCATGCCTACAGGATTATGTGGCCCAAGGCCACTAGTGATATATTCCACTTCGTCCGTGAATCGAGTTGCTTTCCCAGATGCTTTCAATTCATGGATTCCTCGCAATTCTTTTTTTTTCTGGTGATTGAAAAGTGAGTAGACACTTCAAGAATAAAACAAGGTTTCCTTGATGCTATTATCGTACCTCATCATCATCACTGCTGTCAAGACCTTCGTCAATATGTTTCCATGCTCATCTTTTGCGGTTGATGTGATTGCTTCATCAGAACCTCTGTGGACTGCAGAAAACTTCGAGATTTTCCATATGTCAGAGCAGTTGGAACACAATTCTTTTTTGAAGCAGAGTCAGGGTTCGTTGAAGGAGTATTCGCGGAAGTAGTAAATGATGAAGATTTTGACAGATGAGACGGAGAGGGTAGGGTGGCGGGACCAGAGGAGGAAACCAAAGGGGGAGCGCTCTTTGTTTGAGGAAGGGGAATCAAAGGGGGTTTTGATGCGGCAATATCATCTGCGGAGCCACTTCGTTTAATTTTCTTCTTTGGTTGTTGAGCTTCAATATCGCGCTGCAGTTGAGCAAATGGAATGGGTTCCGGCGTTTCTTGAGTTTCGTCTGAAGGCTTTCGCGCGACAGGTTTTGCAGCCATTCGAGCGACTCTGCGCTGCTTTGAAGGCGAAGACGGCATTGACGGACTTTGATTCGCTTTAGGATGAAGTTAGGAGTTGAAGTGATTGTTTGAGGGAGTGAGTGAGGGTTGACTCAACTTGAGAGTGAGTGTGCATCCTCTGTTGTGTTTGTCGATGCACCTTCGTCGTTTCTTTCTTCTTCTTTCTTTCCTTCTTTGTTTTGTCCAGCCAGTTGATGAATGTTGCTGTCACCACAGTTTGTTTTGTTGTCTCTGAGTTGTTGTTCTGGCTGTCCACCAACACCAAAGCGCCGCTCGGGCGAATGCAGCACCGTCGAAGCGCCAACGACAGTCCGTGTTGCACTGCCGTTTGCCTTGCGTTGGTACGTGACAAGGACGCGTCGGGCTTGCATTCCTTTTGTTGAAGTTGTTGTTGTTGTTGAAGTTACTTTTCTTGTTTCTTGATTTCTTCTGAATTAACTTGGTTTCTGCGCCATGGCCTTCCCAAGTGATGGAAGCGCCGGCATCACTCTCCCTCAGGGAAGCGATTGGAGCATGGCGCCAGAATCTTCTGGCAGCATCTGGATCAAGAAGCTTTCAGCCGAAGTCCCGTCATTCCAACTACCTACCTTTCCATCCAACTATGTCTTACTTCAGCAACAGCGAAGTAAAGGAAGCCATTTTGATAAGTATCTTTACGGCCACCCCTCTGGAAGCAGATTTCGCAGGTACATATTGCATGCATATTGAGACAGCCTCCTTTCAAATGATTCTCATCTTACTTTCCACAGCGCCAATGAGTTCCTTCCCCACCTGCGCTATTTATCAAACGATATGAAATCTCCTTGTGAATGCAAACTATGCTCCTCTGGAAGTAATCGTGTCAAACTTGAAGTGGTAGTAGACCTCACTGCCACAGAGTCTCCTAAACGAAAACGACCTGTCAGTACAAACAAATCATTACCGTCACAAAGTCCTGGCATTCGAATTGATTTATCAGATTCCGACGACGATATTCCTATTGCTGTTGCAAGGAAATTAAGACCACCACCCAAAGTGAAGACAGAACCAATGGACCTTGATTCTTTATCCCATCTCATTGATCAAAAACATTTTGCTGGGACCGTGGACGTGTCGGATGAAGATGTGCCTCTCGCAAAACTGAATCGAAAAAGAGTCAAACAAGAACCAATTGAATCCTCTCAACCGGGAAATGCCTTTGTCATAGATGATATTGATGACCAAGAGTCTCTGATTACCAACAATCAAACTGCTAGAGCCGTGGAAAGAGTCCGAGAGGGAAGGGGCTCTCGAAATCTAAGGAATGATGTCAAACACGAAGCTGTCTCAGATAACGAAATGTTCGTGGAAACGATGATTGAGCCAGAGAATGACCACATTGTCAGTTTATTAATGACCAAGACTGAAACGGATGACGATGAAGACGAAGTTAGTATTGTATCGGTTGTGAAGAAGGAGAAAGATGGAAAAGATGGTAATACTCGACGAAGACTGCAACCACATCCAGACAGATTGAGACTCAGACGCTCTGGAGCTGTTGATGATGAGCCTGCTCAAAGCTCTTCCACAGAAAGACGAATGGATTCTTCCCGATTTTCCACCGGAACAAATGCAGTTCCAATTCGTCCTCGTGGATCTATGGACGGAATTGTTGAAACAAGCAACAGTCGTTCCGATGTGCTGAAAAGATTCGTGTTTAAAAAGGCTGAACCACCGACTTCTGTCGGAATCATTGAACGAGACTCAGTCACTGAGTTGAAGTGGCCAAATATCCCACCTTGTCCTATTTCACAAACCCGAATTGATAGTTCTCGAGAATTTGATCTTCCACCATGTCATTCAACTTACAATCGTTATCCTACAAAGGGTGCTTTAATTACAGATGATGCCAGGCGTTTAATGATGGACTTGTGGAAACAGTTTTTGGAAGACGACGAACCTATAACTGCAGATCACGTACTAGAGCTCACGGACTCTTTCGATGATGCGGATGAAATATCTGACGTTGATACTGATGACAGCGACGATGAGGAAAAGTATCTGTTTCAATTCGATCCAGATGATGAACCTGAAGTTTCCATGCGCTTCCTGGTATCGAAAGTCGAATTGAATGATATTGCTGGGAGTGATGGTTCTGGTTTAGTGGATATTGCATCAGAAACAACAACGCAGTATGCAATAACAGCATCTGGTCCCAATGATTTGGACCGTGTTTTAACTATAAGTGGACATTTGGATGCAGTTTCACAGGCTGTCGCTTTACTGTCAGAGAATTTGGTTTCAGCTGCGAAAGAAAGAAATTCGCGTGGAAGTGATTGTGTTATTCTGCGACTTCTATTTGAAAAAGTCATGGTTCCTCATATTATTGGTATGGGCGGACGCAAAATCAATCTGATCCGTGATAGATCTGATGCAGAAGTCAATGTGCAATCTCACTTAAAAGGAAGTTCTGAACAGCTCGTCAACATATTTGGAACCCCAGATGCATTACATATCGCCACTTATTACCTTGGCTACATTCAAGACCATTTTGGCAAAGTGAGCGTTTCCCAGAAATTCTCTCCAATAGACGGATATGTTGTGGGGCATTGGAGTGATTGTCATATACCAGAACATGGTGTACTACCAAAGGTTACCGGTCGTATTTTGACAAACGTGAAGGCTGTTAGCAAGGATTTGATTCGATTGATGGTTGGAAAGAATTTGAGAGTACTCACAGAAATATGCCAACGTTCAGGCTCGAAAATCACTATGCGACGGAATGGGCTTCTGGAAAACGTATTCACTGTTACTGGGCGGTGGGAATCGAATAATTTGGCGTTGTTTATGCTAGAAGCGGCCCGGAAACATGCTTTCAAAAAGAAAGAGGAGATGGACAAGGAAGATAAAGATTTCAAGATCGAAGTTCAAAGGTTTGCCGAGCAGCAGCGGTTATCTGAGGAGAGTTTGAGCAGAATGGGTATTTGGGGTCATGTGTCAAAGATAAGAAAGAGAAACTCAAGTCTTACAAAGACAGATATGTTCTTCTGAAAGAGGTGAAGGAGTTCAAAGACAAGCATATGTTGTCAGATGAGGCACTGAGAGTGTTGGGTTTGGACAGAGTGCGAATTCTTGAGACTGACGAACTTCCAGACCAACGAAAGTCCTTGGAAATGGCAAAAAGAGCGCTGAGTCGGGCACGTTACGCGTTTTGGTCTCTGTTTTGGGGTCCAATTTGTTTTGAATATATTGTACTATTTGTTGATTTAAGTTCCCATCTGATTCCTTTTCATAACCTGCACATCTTCGACGACAAATGGATATTGCAAAATAAGCAGTACTTCATTGAAAGAATACTTCAAATCATAAAAAGACAATTAAAATAGAAGACATCCATTTCAATCCAGTGAATATTCCAGTAGCTTTGCTCTGTGAAGATTGATCTTTAGAAGCTCCAGCTTCATAACCGTCAACATTCCCAAAGGGACTCTTGTTCCCTTTGAATTTGAAGCCACACAAGTGAGTGTTGCACCAAGCTGGATGTAGAGCTTCAGCTGCTAGTCCCCTGGAAATCAACCTTTCCCTCATAACAGTCAACCGAGGTTCCGCTTCAAACAAATCTTTGCTTGAGGATCATCAAAAGACGACCACAAAGCTTCCGCCATAGCTGCAGCGCGTGGCCAAAGTTTCACATCCAAGTTTGAAGAATCAATCTTTTCTCCCCAAATGGCTGCAGAAGCTCCAAGAATCAAAGTCAAATTTCCAGTAGGTTGTGAAGCCAAGCCAAACCCGGTCTTATCAGTTGTGTTTTCCATCGGGGAAGTGCGCGGGTCATGGTTATAAATGTGTTGCCAGTTTCGATATCCAATCCAATACTCCTCTTTCCACGAAGAGTTTCCATACCCAAGAGAATCTGTCAGCCACTTCCCTGAACCTCCATCTAAGTAATAGACTTCATTGTTTGAATCTACAATTTGATACCGATTCAAGTCGAGCAACTTTTGCAACGAGTTTTTTCCAACAACGTCATCCCACCCATTCCAAACTTGAATCACAGCATCAGCAGGTAGAACTACTCCATCTTTTAACACGATATCCTCCCAATGCATGGTTTTCTTTCCAGTCCCTTTTACGGCGGCAACAATTTGATCTGCATAAGTCTGGTAGGACTTTGTAAAGCCAGCGTACCAATCAGGAGGGAAGATAGAAGGAGCAGTAGCATTTGGGAACAATTTCGCAAAGTTGGTTACGTCTGGAAAAACACGGCTCGTGAACTCCGGTTCAGAAGCGAAACAAAACGAAGAGACTTCATCACCACCAAGATGCATAACGCTGTCATTGAAGAGGCCAGTATATTCAACAAGAAGCTTTGCAATAGCTGGTCCAGCATCAGGATTGGCAATATTAACAGCACCACAAGGCGGTTCAACACAAGTTGGGAACCAAGATCCATCTGGTTGGTTTCCAACCCACCATTATACGGATTGCGCCAGCCATTTGCCGCGTTTTACAAAGAATAAATGGCTTTAGAACTCTGGAGAAACTGAGAGCTTGTGCGTGGGAAGGAGAATCAAACTCAGGAATCACACGGATTCCTCTGTCAGCTGCATATGTATAACTGCTTCACATCTTCATACGAATAAATAGAGAGTTGTCGTACGCGGAGTCAGTGAGATCAGGATACGTTTTTGAAACGATGGGAAAGGAAGTCGCGTCAACAATATGCCAATGAAGGATATTCAGCTTTGTTGCAGACATTCCATCAAGAGTGCGAAGAATTACTGGAATGGCATAAAGTTGCGGGATGTGTCCAAGGATATAGCTCTCCAGGAGTACACTGGGTGGTCTTGATATTCCAAGGTCCAAAGGAAGATGAAATCCAGGTGTGAAACCAGCAGCCACCGCTTTCACAACCTGCTTCGTCTTTGGATGCATAGAATGGAAGCTTGGGACGGGTGATATGAGCTGGGAAAGAGTCTCAAAGGCACGAAGAGCCCCAACTGAATGTGCAGCAGTAATATGGACTGTCGCATTGGTTGAGTTCAAGGTATAACTTTCTTTTGCATTTGAAAATCGAATGGATCTGTTTCGAGAATAGTAACGTCATTGTGTTGATGTCACCCGGAAGGTTTGTTATGTTGAGCATCCCATCAACAACGCGTTCGTTTTGAGCCTATCCGCGGCCTATAAACATGATATTTAAAACATTTGAAGTAATTTAAAGAGATCACAAACCTTCAGAGGAGTTCACGGTTTCCGCCGTTGATGTTGACGTTCACAGTGGATGGATTCACTGAACGCGCCCATGTTCCGAACGAGAGTGACTGCGGCTCGGCCATAGAAGATTCTGAGGAATTGCGATCAAGTCTGAAGCCACAAGCGACACGAAAGCGAGAATCAAAGTGATGCGCATTTGGGTGGGATTTTTGACTTTTGTCGGAAAGAAAGTCCAAGAAGTATTGCGAGGCTGCCAAAGGTTCTATCTATCGTCCGGTGACCATCAGAATTGAATGTCCAGTCGCTTCAGTCCCGCCGATTCTGGCCTTCGGACTAATAGATATTCTTGGACCTACAGATTCTTACGTAAACCATGCTGATAGCCTGATATTGAATGGTCGTACTATGTTGTGGAATAAGTGGAGACTGATGTTGGAGTGCTGCCAAAAAAAGACCCACACAAAGCAAGTATTACACCCTCTGAGCATCTCCCTCCATCCACTTCATCTAATCTCCTTTCGTTACTAGTGGCCAGAGATCGCACTGCAGCATTCAAGGTGCGCACTAACTTGACGGCGAAGAACCAATTAGGTGCTAACCCATCAATCACTAGGGTGGCAATAGCAGCAACACCAACGCCGCAAACAACTGGGAACAAGATGTCCAACAGCAACCAAACTATGCAAATGCTGCATCGGCGGCGTATCCCCCTGCTCAGCCAATCACAAGACCAGACGAAGTCCTCCTTTCGCTGCCAAAGACATGGACACTTTCTATCGCCAGAGAGATGTCTTGACTCATACATCAACAGAATCGAGTACAATATCGATCAGATCAAGCAGCTCAACCTTCGCTCCTTGTCTGAGGTCAATCAAAACGCTGCTGCCCGTATGGTCCTTCATCCTTTGAATTACCATATTCCTTATCATGTTTCCCTCATACTAGGCTTGAAGACCCAGTGTGAAGACCTCACCGCCGAAACCTCGAAGCTTGTTCAATTCACTCGTGATGGTGTCAAAATGCTCCACCAATCCCGTAAAGGAGACAAGAACATTCGAAAGGGTCAATACAACTTTTGTTGCAAAAGCTACAGGGTGTTACTCGCAACTTTATTCAAGTTGAGAATGACATCAAACTTAGCAAGAAGGATCAAATTGCTCGGCAATACCGCATTGCGAAGCCAAATGCAACTGATGCTGAAATTCAGGAGGGTGTGTATGTGGATTTTCTTTCTTTGTCCTTCTCCTAAACTCCTATTTCAGCCATTGATTCTGGAAGAACCGATGTCTTTAACCAGCTCATGCTCAACTCTAGAGTGGCTAACCAGCAGAAAGTTCTCGGAGAAGTCCAAGACCGTCAAAAGGAATTGGAGAAAGTTCTCAAGAGCATGTCTGAGCTTCAAGATATTATGATTGAGATGAACACACTTATCAACGTATGGCATTTCTTTCTGAAACCGCATAATAACACAAACTATTTAGAACCAACAAGAAATGATTGACGAAACCGAAACTTATGTCGAAAGCACTGTTGTGAATATGCAGGACGCTGGAACCGCACTGACTGCTGCCAACAAGAGTGCTGCCAGGGCCAGAAAGACAAAATGGATTATTTTCTGGATCGTACTTGTCATCCTCATCATTATCGCCATCGTTGTGGCCATCCAGGTATCCAAAAAGAACTAGACGCTCGGGTACCCAGTTTGAGTCTCATTTCCCTTTTATTCGTTATTTCTGTTTGTTTGTAAGAAACAGTATATAACATCACGCTGTGCCTCTTTGTTCCTCTTCTTCGTTCATTCTCAAAACGGAACTGACAATTCAGGGACTTTTTTTGTTTGCCCACAAACACACGATACGATGCCCCAGATGACGAGTACAAAAAGAACATGTAAGTAAACAGGTGAATCTCGTGGCGCTAAATGATCACAGTGGGTTTCAGGGGGGCTTGAGTTTCTTGGTGTCAAGTGTAACAGGCCCAGGTAAATTTACACATTCGACTGAAGTTGTAGATTCTGAATCGATTTCACAGCTCTTCCTTTGATTCCTGCTCTATATCAAACGGCCGGATGGTTCTTGTAAGTACGTATTATGTTTAAATACAATTGACAGATTACGATAAAGGCCAACACTTGTCCTGATTGTTTTCGGATCAATTTCCGCGATGGCTTGCTTGTTTCTTATTGAAAGTATGACATACTTTCCTGGGAACAGATACTTGATGTGAGTCCGTTGCCATTTTATGAATTCATAGTCTAAGCATCGTTCAGAGAAACGTCGAGTTTACAGTGCTAGTCCATCACTTTTATGGAAAAGATGGTACTATTTCATGCATATAATTCTGTTAGTAGACTTCAACATCTATGTGGGTCCACAGTTTTGACATTCTGTTTAGATATGGTTCCCTCCAGTCTTTCAACATCAGTTCTATCATCAGTGCTGTACAGGTATGCATCATGAAAAATTACATAAGACTTAACGTGTGGCAGAACTTCGATACATTCGTTCTCTCGGTATTTGGTCAAACTTGTGGCTTTCGTATCTATCCAATCCAAGATATCCATTGCGTGAATCCCGTCTCGGCAGGGAACTACTCTGGATCACCTTTTGGTACGGATATATGCTCATTACGGCAGGCGGAATCGTTTTTGGCTGTTTTATTGGACCCCTTATGCAACTAAACCTTGATGATAATATGATCATTCAATGGGGTAAGCATTCAGTCACATGAGCATATTTAATAGAGTCCATAGTGTCTTTGCTCTATCTTGTGTTTGTCGTCGCGTGTTGGACTGTGATGATGTTTGTTGCTGGGGTAAAACATCGCTTTTGCCAGCTTTGGTCCGCAAATAACGACCGCCCCAACATCTGTGATTGGTCAAGTCATGTTTAACTTTACTTTGCGAATACTATTCCATCTTGGATTAATACCAAGGTATTCAGAAGAAACGAGCCATGTAACTGACTGACACACAATCTTTAACAGCACAAGAAAGTAAATATCCATAAATGTGTTTGGACTTCTGTTGGATTTGCATGTGGGCTCTACATGACAGCGGGAGTTGTTGGTTGGTGTCTCATATTCAAGTTTCTTGGCTCGTTAAAAAGAGTTTAGGTGCACTTGCTTTTACTCTCCCAAGTGGTGCAAATTTGATGTCGGTGCAAACCACCTATTTTGCGAATGGCGGAAGTCCTGCAATGCAAAATTTGGTCAACGTTATCAGCATTACGTTTCCCGTTCTGTACGTACTTCAACCCACAGTCCCTCTAAATTTAATCTTGTTTTATATATTAGAGTCTTGATCACTTCTATTCCAGTGGCTTTTATTATTGTTCGGTTGAACCTGGTCATGTCTCGTTTGTGTTCAAAAGGTTTGACGAGAACATATTCTGGTTGCATTTTCCTAACGTTGAATTTAACAGATACGGCAACATTCTTTGGCTCAATTCTGCCTTTCTTGGTCTGTGTCCCATTTCAAACGGGGCCATTCATGGTCAGTTTCACCAACTGGTCGAGTTTGTTTTTCCAATCCATGTGTAACTTTATGGCACCATTTCTGATCTTCATCTTCTTGGATCAAAGAAACACGGTACGTGCTATATTATGTTCAATGCTCGATATTAATCTTTATCACAGTGATGGCCCAGTCCGTGATTGACGAGTTGGAAAACTTGGATTTAGATGGAGCAATCAAAAAGAAAGTTTCCGAAGATGACGACTTTGATTATGTGAGCACAGTCTCGACTAAAACTCATGGCTCATAATCCGCAACAGGTGTACCACCTACCCCATGCTGATCTTTCACGACTCCCACCCAGAACATACGACCCGTTTGCTCATTTGCAATCGCTGAGCCCGAAAAGGACGGAAAACAAATGAATCTGGAAGCCAAAAAGAAAAATCCCAATCCCGGCCATTGCGACATCTGTTCAAGGATCCATGCAGTCTGTGCAGGGGAAAGCAGCGGCTCGCCTATTGAACCTAGGTGCTGAAGCCGTTCCAGATCCTCGAACAAAGAGAATGCATAACAAGCACAAGGGATCAAAAGACAGACTCGCGATTGGAATGAACGGAGGGAGTCAGTTGGGTTCTCGAATGGTCATGGGGTCACACATGAATTTGGGAGGATCTCAGATGAATTTCGGCGGAAGCCAACGAATGAGTCAAGCTGGTTCTTCGTATAACGGATCTGCATTTGGCAGTCAAGCCGGCCTCAACCACCGTAGAAGTGTCATTTCGAGTAACAGAAAAGTCAGTCCATACGAATCGCAAGAAAGTGTTGATTTTCAAAGCCGGAAAAGGACTTTGGAGAACATCCCCTTGGAAAATCTGGGCACAGCCTTGGTATTGATGGAATGAGTTACTTTGGAAGCTCGGCAACATTTGTGAATGAGGAGGACGATCAATGGGTGAACGGTCCTCCAAGTTTTACCTGCTGCCCAGACTGGATGACCAAATACGTCAGCTCAAAGGTTGTGGCAATTATCTGCTTCACAATTATTACCTCTGTTACAGTGGCTATTATTGCGTATGATATTATTATGCTTGGATTCCGTCAAGACGTTGTTGATGGCATTTCATGGTGATATTTTAAGTTGTATGCACACTTTTCATCAAAAATAAATATTCTGCTCGCTTCCAACTTAATTGCGGGGTTTCGAACACTTGTCCGAAAACAGGACCAACAACCCCCAGCAACGCCAAACAACAACGACTCATGGACGAGCTGTCCCGCCTCAAGCACAAGCTGCGATCGTGGGAGTCCAAGTTCGCGGCAAAGCACGGCCGCGCACCAACAAAGGCCGATGTTGCCAAGGTGGCCGAAGTCGCCGCCGCCTACCAAAAGTACACGGCTCTCAAGAAGGCACAGGCACAGTCACACCCAAAGTCGCCCTTCAAATCGCCTTAAAAGCAACGCCAAAGTCGGCTCAGAAAGCCGAGGCCGCGTTTCTTGCTCAGTCAACAAAGTCGTCCTCAAAGTTGCGGTCGCCTGGAACTCCAACAACATCGCGAACTACAACAAACTTGAAAGCAACACCAAAGAACTCTCTCTCAAACAACAACAACAAAACCATCACGTCAACTCCGAATGCAAAGGATTCGCCCGCCCTCTTCTTTGCCCACTTGAACGCCGCTTCTTCAGCCAGCGACAATGAGAATGAGAACGACGACGAATCAACAAAACCAACTCCGCGCCGCCTCTTTGCTTTCGGCGAACACCTCAACAAGGCGAATCAGCCACTCGACCTTGATGACAAATCACTCGCTGCTTCAACGGGCTTTATTGATGACGGCGACCCGAACGACGAACGCGTCACAACAGTCACGGCTCTCAAGAAACTAATTGCTCCTTCAAGGAACTCAAAGGCGGCCTCGTCTTTCAGTGCTGCTGCAAATGCGGCACGATTTGCAACCTCAAACTCAACCTTGAATGATTCCGCCTCTGTCTCTTGGATACCCGTTTCAAAGAAAGTGACAGTTGATTCTATTGATACAACCAAAGTGAAAGAAGCTGAAATAGCTGTGGAAGCGTACCTGTCGAAGAATTCTATTTTTGAAACTGAGAAAGATTCCATACCTCTGAAAAAGAGCGCTACCATTGGTTCTAAAAAGCAGTGAGTCAATACAGCTACTATCTCCGATTTAATTATAAACTGATTCTAATCTCGACTTTATTCAGCTCAGTGATCTCTACAGACTTATCAGACTCTACATCCATTCCACAGCCTGGACCAATCATCAAACCATCAGGGTCCCAATCAAGCACATATTTTGCCACCAATAAGATTGATGACATTGTTGCACCTGGTTCGTTTGCTCTTCGCTCCGCCAAAACCTCAACTTCCAGCACAACTTTTTGTTGAACCGATCATCGTCCTTTATGCTACAATCCGCGCCATCAACAAATATTGACGCGTCTTTTGCTCCTGCCATCTCAACTAACGAATCTGTGGAGGCTGCCTCAGCTCCGCAACAGTACTTCAATTCTGGCTGGGCCAATAATCATGATGAATCAGAAACCGAGTCTGTAATTGCTGCAAGAAAACAGTCAAAAAAGAAGAGAACAAAAAAAGTGGCGGCTGGAATGAAGGAAACGAAAGCCATGAAGCTTGCGGAGCGAGAAATGATTGCTGAGCGTAAAGCCGCTACAAAAACTTTACATGGAGATGATATAATGATAGAGAAACCAGTCAGGGCTGTGAAGCGAAAGGCGACAGGCGAAGCAGCAGAAGCAGGGACAAAGAGAAAGAAACGGGACGATGAATCATCTGACGAAGAAAATGAAGACCTTGCGGAAAAGAAACCTCGAAAAGATGGCTCCAGCTGCCGAACGTCCGACTCGCCGCGCTGCTATTTCGTCTCGTAAAGTGATTGAAGACACAGATACAGGAGAGGATTCAGATGATGACAAGTTTGTCTATGATGGGGATTCAGATTTTGTAAGTGCTCAATACTTCGTATAAATTTTATGTTGAGCATTCTACCCAGGATCGACGTGGCGGGGACGACGAAGACGATGATAATGATCAAGTCGAAGATCATTCACCAGATATTGAAGTACCTTCAAGCCCATCCACCAAATTATCAAAACCGGCTGCCACGAAACGTTCTACATCAACAAAAACCAAGCCGCGAAAGTCCACTGAAACCACCGAAAAGGGTTGGGGAAAAGCAGAAGACAAAAGTGTTCGCGACAGGAGTGAAGGTGGCTATTTCCCTTTGATTGTTAGTCCATCTCGAAAACTAAATTCAAAGCTGTTCAGAAATCGGAAGCTCTAACTTCCGTACACTCAACCTCCAAAAATCAAAGTTTGGACGAAGTGGTCGTGGTGGTGGTGGACGATTTGGAGGTGGTCGTGGTGGCCGTGGTCGATCTTTTGGAGGAAGCAGTGGTGGTGGTGGTGGAAGTCGTGTATCGTACAAAAGTGGTGGAGGAGGGTATGGTGGTTATTCTGAGAATCCATACACATCAAAGGAAGCAGAAGAGGTTATGCAGGATTTGTACGATGAAACAGAACGGAAACGGCTGCTTGATTTGCCGGAGATTGAGTTCATTTTCAATGCCGAAAGCGAAGGGTAAGCGAAAAATGTAGCTGTTCGAGAGACACTGATTTGCATTAATTAGGTTGTGTCGTGTGAGTCAAAGTTATTTCGATGGGGTTCAAGAGGAAGGGGACAACTTTTTTGTGGATTTACATGCGGCGTTGAAGACTCTGACTGGGTTGGAAACATTCCGTCCAGGTTTGTGTTTCTTTTCAGTGAATATGTTTTAAAGTGGTTGAGACAGGTCAAGAAAATACAATAAGGAGGATTCTGCAAGGAGAGTCAACGATTCTTGTTCTTCCCACCGGTTTGTTCGCTGTTTCAAATTCTGACATTTGAAACTGATCCGTTCACAAGGTGGTGGTAAATCCTTGTGTTATCAACTTCCAGCGTTCATTCTTCGCCGGTTACATGCAAAGAAATCTCATCAAACATGTGTTACTCTCGTCATTTCTCCAATGGTTTCCTTGATGCAAGATCAAATGCGATGCCTGCCTCCGAAACTTAAGGGAGTCTCTATGTCCAGTGGAACTCAATCGGTAAGCTTTATATTTCGAGAGGATTTTTTTATTCACAAGATTACAATAGATAACTGAATATAAGAAAACGATGGATTTACTTACTTCGGACCAAGCTGATATTCTGTATGTAACGCCAGAAAAGCTTCAAACAGAAGGATTCCAGAAGTTGATACAGACGCGTCGGATATCTGTTGTAAGGCTAGCTTGCATTGATGAAGTCCATTGTTTGACAGAATGGAGTCATAACTTCAGGTTTGTGGATATGTTATGTGTCTTCGATGTTGATGCCTCTGCATAGAACGTCATACCTGAGCCTCAATTCCGTGTTCGAGGAAGTTATTGGAGTCAAATGCGTTCTTGGACTCACGGCTACTGCAACGGTACAGGCTCGTAAGAGTGTGGTCAAAATGCTGGGGTTGGATAATACAGCCATTGTCGCTGAAAGCCGTATGCGAGATAATTTGAAGCTGTCAGTGAGCAAAGTTTCGGGAGTCGATAATCGGTGAGTCTTTGCTTCACTTCTGAGTCTTTCGCTGAAAGGAGATCACAGTGATATGATTTTGGAGAATATGCTTAAGACGGATCTATTCAGCAGTATGTCATCTATCATAATTTACACAATGTTTCAGGTTTGAATTCACTTTCACTTCTGCATAATTGATAACATGTTCCCTTAGAGCCAAGCAGACAACATTGCAAAGTACTTGCGCACGAGAAACTTCTCAGCCGAATCTTATCACGCTGGAAAGCCGCCCATGGAACGCGCCATTCTTCAAGAAAAGTTTATGCAAAATCGTCTCCAAATTATGGTGGCTACTGTCGCATTTGGTCTGGGAATCAACAAGCAAGACGTGCGCGCTGTAATTCATTACAATATCCCAAAATCGCTCGAAAACTACAGCCAGGAAATTGGGCGCGCGGGTCGTGATGGAGACAAGTCATGTTGTCACGTCTTTCTATGCCCAGAAGATTATGTGCGCCATCGAAGTTTCGCGTATAGTGAAGGCGTTGATGAAGCTAGTGTATGGAGATTTATTTTGCGGGTATTTGGAAATGCTGCTGTTCAAGGGAAGGGAAAAGGAAAAGCGCGAAAAAAGCAGGATGGCGTTTCTGTTGGCAAGGTTCAGGACCGATTGACCATGTTAATTCCTGTTGAAGCTACTGAACGGAGTTGGATATGAAGGAAAGTGTATTAGCGACACTCTTGACGTATATGGAAGGATTTGAGGGAAGACCTATCAAAGTGTTTCCTGGTAAGATTTCAATTATGTTGAGCACTTCAACTCTTGTTTGACTTTGTGTGCAGCCATCTTTTGCGAGTACATTGTCCACTTTAACAAAAAGTCTGCATTCGATATGGCCGAGACGAATCCGATCGTGGCTGCTATCTTGAAAAACACTGAAAAAACGAAGGGCAAAATGACTGTGGACGCGCTCAAGATCTGTGAAGACGCCCATGTCTCATTCAGTGTGCTGGCGCAGACATTGGCTGAATTGAAGGTTTGGTTTCTGTTTTCCTTCCTGAGATAACAGAATGAAAACAGCGAAAGAAAGAAATTCATTACGAAGGCACGACGCGGGCGTTCCATATTGAACTCACGAATTTAGAAGCATCGGAAGGGATGCAACGTATTTGGAACGTATGCGAACACTTCTTACCACAAAAATGCGAGATTTAGAGACGTCTCGAGTAGCGAAATTGGACATGTTGTACGAAACTCTATTGAATGCCTCTGTTGATTCCGTTGAGGATGTTTTGTGGACAGCTAATGACGGCGACGAAATGGTTGATTGTGACTTGGAGGTGAAAGAGGAAGCTATTGAGCGGATGGAGACTTTGAAGAAAGCCGTCGAAAACTATTTTGAAACTGAAAATGGGACATTGGCAAGTGCAAGTAATATGCAAGAAGAAGAAGGTGTGGAAGCGAAATGCTTGCTTGGTGTTAAAAGCGGATTCCGTGACCCAACCTTGGCGACACGGTCAGATAAATGGTGAGATGAATGGTTTGACATAAAGTCACTCAAGTCCTTCATTCACAGCAAGAAAATTCTTCGCATCGACCTCAATGACTTTATCGTTCAAAATGCAGCTGTCATAACTTCAGGTTTGTGTGATCACCGATATGGAAGTGTGCTAACGATACATAAGGACGCGCTATTGCAAGAATCTTTCATGGAATTTCAAGTCCCAAGTTTCCTGCTTATGAATGGTATGTCGTTGTCCGCTTCCTTCACCGGTATTTGCTAATTTTGTAAATTAGGTTCAAGAACAAGTCCTGGAACTCATACTCACACTTCAATTTTGGTGAGCTCGTTAAGATTGCAAGCAAGACATTAATGGAATACCGAATGAGGACTGGAAATGCTGCTGGGGAGGAGTTAGGGAATGAAGATATGGATTGGTGACTGTAAAGGAAAGGAAGTCGTTGCTCATCCTCTGTACAATAAAAAATTGAGTGGAAAATCTACATTGTTAAGTAAGTTGCAAAGCAGCTGTTGATCTAACCCACAAATAACCCAACAAACAATCAGTACCGAAATTTGGTATCCTTGGAATATCTCCCGCTTTATTGATCAATGTCCGACTTCATCAGGAACGAAAAGACTTAAAAAAAACACACACACTTGAGTCGTCGCTTCTATCTTAAATAGCTGCCAAAGTTCTTTCATCGTTCTTTCTAGTGTTGACCCAGTTAGGGTTGTGCAAGGTCATCTCTGGAACTCCGTACAGGACGTTGTCAACACACTCCACACCCAACATGAATGAGTGGTCCTGGTTTCCAACTTCGTACTTCCATGAACCGAATCGTCCTCGTGACCAGATGTCCACTTTCTGGAGTTCTGGCAAGATGACGTTCAAGTGTGAGTCACGGGTCAATGATGGCGTTGGGTAACCGTGGTAGAAGCGACGGTGGTAAAGGGATACAATTTCGTCAGTTGGGAGCAAGAGTCCAGTGTTAATGCATCCTTGGATAGTCTCCTCCATGATAGTCTCCAAGTCGACTGGCTTCACTGAGGATTCAGAGACTTCGAGCATTAAGGACCAGTATGGACCTTCCTTGGCACCACCAGCAACCTTGGCGTCGGATTTGGCGAGACGGATGGTTGGGAGCTTCACGTTCTTGGCAGGTTGGTTGTATGGGGAGTAGTTGGAGAAGATGGTGGCACGGTAGAAAGGTGAGTCTGGCTCTGGGAAGTACAACCAACACTTGTCGTCAATACGGTCTGGGCGGGCACCACGGATACCGATACCCAAAACGTGGGTGGAGGAGAAGATGAGACCCTTAGCCTCTTCAACGACCTTTGGAATCTTGGGGGTGAGCATGTCAGACAAGAGGGTGACAGGCATTGTGTTGATGAGCTTCTTGTACTTGATGGTGGATCCGTTTTCGAGAGTAACAACCTTCTTCTTGTGGTCAACTCCAACAACAGTGGTGCTGCATTTGACACGCTCGGCAGGGAGGGTGTTGGCAACAGCCTTCCAAATTCCGTGAGTTCCTCCACGAGCAGGGAACTTGAAAGTGGCGTTTGGTCCCCAGTTTCCAGCAACCTTGTTCAAGACAACGTTGGTGACGGCAAGCTTGAGATCTGGGGCAGCGACACGCTCTCCAAGCCATTCACATTGCATCTATTATTTTTGGTAAGCTTTCTGACATAAAATTACTTTCAACCCCGAGATTCGTTTAAGCATTGCTACGTTCACATTATCGTGAACGAAGAGTTCCACACGTGCTCTCGCTACACTATTCTCGTTTGCAAGAGAATTTTTGTTGCGTTAACTCTAACTCTAATTTCACCAGGCTACACTCAAAGCTCCTCAGTTTGAGCAAAATCCTACTGCATCATGGCAAATGAAATTCTTGTCCCTTTCCACTAGAACTCTTCTTTCGTTTGCTATTTCGCATACTGGATAGAAGTACATACGTATTTTGGCTCGATAGCCCACACTTTGAAGTTGTATGGACGCATGAAAATCTCGGCAAGACCTTCACCCATGTTGCGAACGATCCATTCATCAAAGTTCTTTGGTTTTGTGCGAGTGAGAAGAGAGTTTGAGTACGCGTCAATCATTCCAGAGAGGGCCTTGACTTGCTCCTCCTTTGGAAGCATGGAAACGTTGTTCTGCCGGAGAGGAGCGTAAAGATGAGTAAAGAGAGTGGATCGGAATAGGGATATAAATGTACCTGGTATGGGTATGGGACCCAACGGTCGAAGGAACGAACATAGGAGACACGTTCGTGAGTGAACCAGTCCTGTGAATATATTTAGATCAGCGCACAGTTGTGTGGCAGAAGCAAGCGCGTGTGGAGTCCAAAAAAGGAAGAGTGGGGGGAGACACGCACGTCCTTTCCAGGGAGGGCCTCGTTCAAGCAGTCGTCAAAGTACTTGTAGTGCGAGAAGATCTAGCCGGTACACAAGGTAAGCAAGCAAGCAAGCAGAGTGAAGGGGAAGCACACGTACAACATGGCCACCAACGTCAAACAGGAAACCCTCCTCAGTCTCGTCGGTCGAGGCAAGACCGCCCGGCTGCTCAAAGGCATCGATGATCAGCCACGATTTGTGGTTGAGTTGGTGCAGACGCTTCGCCGCGCCGAGACCAGTTGGACCCGCGCCAATGATCAGAACGTCAACTTCGGAGTGCGTCACGGGCTTCGCGGTCGTCGTCGCATAGCCCTTTCCAGGCGCAACACGCTGGTACGCGGATACTTCGTGTGCGGCTTCGGCGGCGCTCAGAGACTCGAACGAGTACTTCTTGTTGACCATTTGGTGTTGGTTTTGGGTGTTGAAATTGATGGGCCGATTGTGCCAGTTCCTTGTACACAATAAACACGTTTTATTGAAAGCGTTCTGTTACAAACTCAACTGCTGCCTGTGTCAAGCGTAATTTGAATTCTGTCGTTGATATTCCACACAATGAAGCATACGAGTCAAATCCTTGCGCTTCTGTAATAGCCCCTCGCAACAATACCTTCACTTTCTCAGTTAAGCCAGCCGTAGGAATCATACACAACCCTGAAAGTAATGCCGTAAGTTAATATAATATGTACCATGAATATTTAACAAACCAATATCGCTATCCATCGTATTCCACAAAGCACTTTGCTTAAACTTGGCAAGCTGATAAGCCAAATCACAGAATGCTCGTGATTGTACAGGAGCGAAACAAGATCGGGCTCCATTTTGAATCCCAGCAATAACAAGACGAAGTAACGAGGCTGGAACTGTCATCGTATTCAATCTATTCTTTGTAGTAGGTGAAGTAAAGTATTTGGCAAAGATCGTTTGCGACTTTTCCACTTGAGATTGCGTCGACAAAAACAAGGTTTGTTCAAATGCCAACACATCGGAGACAAAAAACTGTGAAAATGATTAGAATCTGATTAATTTGACTAAAACTCATACCAGCTCCTCGAATCCGCGTTGCTCGTGAATGAGAAAGAGGAGAAAATAACACAACGGCAGCCTAGATTCCAAGAGTAACAACAACCCTTCATACAAATGTGTGCAGGCCTTAATCTCTCGAATAGAAACATCCAAATTCGCATCAGGTCCTAACACTCTGCTCAACTTGCGCACTGATGAATGAATGTTCGCTGTTAGAGAAGGTAGCGGCCTAACAAACATCAAGTTTGGATCTGCCTCCATACTGTCAGTCGACGGAATCCTGACTAATGAGTCGGTATGGATTGAAGAAAGCGAAATATTGCGATCCCACGGTCCAACTAATATGCTTCCGAGATCAGATTCAGCGTTTCGAACAATAGCAGTTGTGGATGACACTTCAGACGCCTCCAAATCAGATCGCGACTGTCTCGGAAGATAAAGTGGAGCTTCATGTCGACGCGTCGTTGAAAAGCTCATTATGGAGGAGTCTCCTTCACGTGCAAGTGTCCCATTCTCTGAAAGCAGAGAGGTCTCCATAGCATACAAATGTCCGTGTCGAGATTCTTCCGATCCAGTCTCTTCTAATGAATCAGAATCGATTGTAGATGAAGTTCGTTGACTTGACTGCCCCTGCGTAGTTGCTGAAGTTTTCGCAGCTTGGACAGGAATTCCCAACAAGAACTTTGCGACTTTACTGCTGCTCCCGACTCCACTAACCAACGGTATGCTAGGATCCCCAAAGAACCGCATCATTTTCGCCTTGGAGTCGTTGGAGCGAGCACTGATCATTTTTTGCAGCAGAGAATTGTCACAAAACAGGAAAGGATGGCTGCAACAGTGCAACCACAGCCACTCTCCCTCTTTTGTACATTAGCAGCGAACCCATCTGCGCTCCCAAAGTTCGACACGCAATCATGTCCAGTCGCGCAAGTGATGTTCGCAGGTGTTCCCTCACCCGAAACAAACGCCTGGTTTATGTTCATCTCGCAGCTTGGCTACACAAACGCGCACGCAATCTTGTGTTTGGGTGGGATTGCGTGTGTTATTTATTCGCTGCTTGTCACCTGAAATCGTATCATCGGTTGACACAGTCACTTGATGTTTCAGCATTTTCGCGGTTTCAGATCTTGAATCTCACGTTCCATTTGCAATTGTTTGCGTTGTATTGCTGTACGTATAATATAATATTGAGGCTTTATCTTGATCACTGATATGAGTGTCGTCAGCGTTTCTTTCTGGTTTCATCACAAACGTTCTCTTTGTAACTCACGCATGGCCCATATTCTCTGCTCTCTGTGAAGTGACCATATTCGGAATTCAAATTACTCTGTACTTTCTTACCAATAAGTATAAGTCATCCTCTCTTCCCCTGGATCTAAACCACAACAACATAGAGCATGGTACAGTGATCTTAAAGGACACTATCACGCAATTTTGAATGCATTTTGGGTTACATTCTATGTGTTGCCCTCTTCAATTTATTTTGCTGTGATTTGTGTCCATGTTGCAAACGACTTTCAGAGCACTGTGTCTCTTGGTAACATGATTAAATACGTTTCTGTTATGCTCTGGGTTCTGCGTTGTCTATTGTCTGGAATCTTCTTGGTTCGAGGTGTTTCAATTGTTGAGGGAGAAGGGCCAGAAGAACAAATGGTATAATGTTATTTGTATGCTTTAGAGTTAACTAACTGAAAAAGCTATTGAAGATCCGCACCACAAATATTGTTTTCAGTGCAACAACAATTGTAACAGGAGTATTATGGATTACCTTCACATTCAATGTGTTCTGCCCCCAAATCCACTTCAAATCTTCAACTGAAACATTCATTCTCTCCTTCCTTGAATGGAGCAACTTTACATTTCTTGCACTTCTTCTTGTCACCTTATCCAAAATGGTTGTCATTGAAACAGAACCAAAACCAAGCAATAATCCAACAGGAAATCCTTTGGGTCCTACATTCAGTGCCATTGGCATCAAAGAAGAGTATCTTGGCTCAACGTCAAGCATTGCAACAGATCAAACACCTCTCTCTTCAACGATGACCATTACATCCTCAACTAGGCCTGCAGAATCCTCACTTGAAGCAATGCGTCGTCTAGAAAAACGTTGGTCTATGGGTGTAATTTCTTCATCCCGTTACTCAGATGACTTGTACAACAAAACTCCCTATTCAGCTACTACAGCCACATCCCCTCAAATCAGGCTTAGAAGCCCAATTTACTCAATGTATTCAACAAATCAAAACGGGCGTCCTTCAGTGGAGGATTTGGGCCAGGTAGACGCAGTGCTGCTGTCTCTCCTGGAATTTTTGCTTCATATGCACAAGACTCAGAATTGACTTTGTTTGATGAATTACAACAAGAAGAAATTAGACAAATGGCATCAAAAAGTTTGGTTGCAGAAAAGAGCAGCAAGGGAGAATAGATTCTTGGGGATGGATGTTCTTAATTGATTTGCAGCTTTGAGTATTGTCTCAGGAATTTATGTTGGCCATTGGTATGATGTTCTGGCAGGAAGGGGACCAGTGATTGGGGTTGTCACAGCACTACTTCTTGCTTTTTCAGTTGTAATCCTGCTTCAGGTGAGAATGATTTGGTTTCAGCAACGCTTTTAACCTTAGGCTTTAATCAGTTGGGCATTGGAATTTTAATGCTGAACACATTTCTGAAACATACCGTCCATTTATGACAAGAAAAGCTTCTGTAATCATTGCGTCTTTATTAATTGCTCTTGCATTGTCCATAACATTATCAAATCCATTTGGATATGTGATTGCTGCATGGTTGTGGCCTACAGGAGTTGTACTCTGCCTGTCTTCAACTGGAAAATGCACAACTGAAGATCGAATGAATCCACTTCTAGAATCGTTTCTCTCATCTGAAAGAGTTGCAAAGTTGAAGAAAGTAAAGCTCTCAAAAAGGTCATCACGCATTGCAATTCAGGATGAAACAAGTGGTACTGAATTAGCTTCCCCACTTTCTTCAAAACGAAAAGCCTCTGTTGAAGCAGGGGATCTACCTCTTTCTCCAACTTCAAAGAGATTCTTGCAATCTGTGGCAAAAGCATTTGTAGGCCATGTTTTTCTCATATCAATATTCTGTGGTCTACAACTGCCTGTGGCAATCAGTTTATGTCTGGTTGCAATACTTTGCTCCACTGGTCTTGCAAATAACGTCGGCAAAGGAATTCAAGCTATATTGGCCAAGTTATGCTTTGGATAACATCTATTGTCAGCATAGCATTTTTATCTGCTCTCGCAGTTTTGCCACTGTATGCCTTTCCATATGCAAAAGGATTTATTTCCACAGATTATAAAGTGAACGTTTTATACTCTATTGTGGATTCAGGAATCTCTGTGGATGTTATCAACAATGCAGTGGCAGCAGTTTCTCTGCAGGGATTTTACCTTGCAGTAAATGTGGGTTGTTATTGTTCAAAGATAATTTAACTGAAAATAGTAAACTAGGTAAAGAGTCCCCTTATGGGAAACACTATGGCCAGAATTCTTGAGATAATGCAATCAGAAAAAGCAACATTGATGATTGAATCAGATGAAAGCCTGCAACAAGTTATTGATATATCTAAAGTACGTAAATTGATAGTCAGAGTTCTATAACATAACAAATTGGAATAACACAGCCTCTATGTAATATACGTGGCACTATCAGCCCAATCTTTGTGGCCAAAAATTTGCAGGCTGTTAAGAATCTTGTGCAAATTGGAGTACCAGTGTCAGCCATTGCATTCTCAACTGCTGTTGGACGCCAAGTTCCATTTGATGTGCAATACTCAGCTCTTACTGGGTTTTATGGACTTGAAATAGTTCCAACAGAAACAGTTCTATTTAATCCATGGCTATCTGATAGTTCTCGCAAACGATCTCGCCAAATTATTGTAAAGCCTTCATTTTCTTCAATGTTTGAAAGCCAAGGAACAAATTTGGCTTCTGTATTATCAGGCGTTTCTGCACTTGTAGTCACTAATGTGTATGATAATGTTTGGAAATTACCATTTCTTTCTTCTTCAAAAACAGTGCCTACTCTAACATCCAACAACACCAACTTCTCTCTTAATAATAAGGGAATGAATTTAATATCTTGGAATTCTGTCTCATTTGGAATCAAATGGGGTGCAGCATGTGGAATACCTGGATTTTTGGCTTTTACGTTTGGACTTGCTGCTTATGTCAATGAAGTTGTGAAAGTAAAGCAAAAGCAGGACTTGTTAGAAGCACGTAGAAACACTGAGAAAGAAAATCAATGGAGGGAAGATTATGAAAACAGGTATAATCAACTGTTTCAGCCAAATGCTGGAAGTGAGTTGAGCTTGAATTCTGTGGGACAAGTTGTCCACTCACCAACATTAGAGGAAACTGTTATTGGTTTCAAATTGCAAAAAGTTGTGAATATAAGAAGAGCTGGAGCAAGAATAGCTGAATGTGTTTCCTTGATTGGTTGGTTTCTGTTTGCCCTTGGTATTGGATTAACTGGAGAAACACTGTATCCTTTTTCAAAATCATTTATATATATTTTTGGAATCTGTGGCTTTGCATCAACAGTTGCATCATTTTCACTTGTTGGTCAATCAGCTGAGGCATATCTGATTGTGCTTGCTGTTGTGCTTAATGTCTTGTCATTATTGGGGGCTGGTTATGTGATTCATTACTCTGCATTGCTTTCAGTTGGATTCTCAAACCTGGCCATGACTGGAGCTGCCCTGTTTGCAGTTGCAAAAACGGTATCTACTACATTGGCTTCTGCAAGGCACTCCAGAATTGCCTTAGAGATGGAAAATTTAATGTTGTCACTTGCCTTATTGGTCAGTCTTGGTTGGATTACAATTGCAGTTGGAATGGGAAGATTTGCAGTTGACGTGGGATTATTCAATAATTTACCTGCAAACCATGGTATTGGGCCTATTGGAGCTGTAATATCCACATCAATTACAAGTATTCTGATGGCAATTTGTTGTTGGTTTAATATTATGCCTGTCATTGCTGTTACAACAGGTCTGACAATAGTTTCTTTGGTATTTATTGGGGGCCTCATGGGGGAATCATCCACAGCATGTTTTGAGCAAGTAGTTTGGTTTCCTAGTCAACAATTAGCTATGTTTGTTGGAGGAATACTATCTACTTTGGGACTAGCTGCCTCAATAGCTGTAAGATTTTGGAGTTTTGAAACAGAGGAATCAAAGAAGCAAAAGCTTCTCCTGAAATATCAATATATGCACTCTGAAAAGATGCGTAGAAAGAAATTGAAAATTAGTGTGCAAAAATCAAGAGATGAGGATGATGGCGACAAGAAGCCAATCTTGCTGCCTGAAAAGCCTCAGATATTTATTCACATTGCAAATTACAAAGACTCTTGGCTATTATGGAGAATTGGTTGTCTCTTCTCTTTGTTTGGTTGGCTTCTGTTTCTTGGTGGGTTTGGTGCATCATTTGGCTACCCACCAGAAGGAATAGCAAGTGGCATTATGCTTACAACATTTTCTCCTGTTGCTCTTGGAAGTTTGACACTTGCTGTACTCAGAGATTCAAGAGAGCTTGCAGTCCTTGGTCAATTGATTTACAATCTCTCTTTGCTTAGTTTTGGTGGTTTACTGCATGTCTCGTCTTATATTCTTTCTACATACAACAACCTTGCAACTCCTCCTCCAGCCATTCCATTTGCAATTTCTGGCAGCATTATTTACTTTGTCAGCTCAATTCTAGTCTCTGGAGGCTTAATTTACAGACTCAAACATCAATATCTGCAATTTGGATGGTTTGAACTACGTTATGGGTTTCAACTTCTGTCCTGGATCATGATTATTGCAGGAATGTCTATTTGGATTAATTCAACTACTATTGATTCAGTGTCTGAAACAAGTGCCATTCTCAGCTCCATACTTTGTGCATTAGCTATTGTTTCAAACTGGATTGATGACAATACTGCTTCATTTTATCCACCATCAATACTTGCTTCAGTACCAAACTTTCTTACTCAAATATCATATGTAGAAGTTGGTGCTGCATTGTTCAAATCTGCTGCATTCATTGGGACATGTACAAGCACTGGAAAATGTGCAGGGACTGTTGCAGGACCATCTCTCATAGTTACTGGAAGTATAATGTACTTCTTTGCCATGGAAGTGAAGTCTGTCTCCATGCTGATTAATTCTACACTTTGGAGAGACCCAGAACTTGGTGCTGAACCAGCCTCTGATGTTTCTGAATCTGAAGACTCATCCCACAGCAGTGACTCATATGATAGTGACCAATCCAGAAGAAGTAGGAGGAAAAGGAGCAGGAGAAGAAGAAAAGAGTCTCCTGCACCAAAAGTCGCCCCACTAGATATCTACGGCTTATTGCTCTCCTGGTCTGCTCTACAAACTGCTTTTAAGTGTATACTATTTGGAATGTCAACATTTGTCAGTATTGTGGGTGTGTCAATTGGATCTAGGAGGGTTGACAAAGATTGGTCCCCACAATGTAAGCTATTTAAACCTACCAGACGTAGTTAATAAGAACATAGATGTTGGATCTATACTTCTTCTATTAACGGAATGCTGTCTACAATTCTACTTGCAACTTGGATATGCACTGGCTCACTTGTTGTTTTTGGAAGTTGCCTTTTTATTACACTGTTTTCATTAGCAATGGCAGGCCAGGTCATATTTTGGGGTCTTACATACGGAGCAGTTAGCTTTGAAGCTGGTATATTTGCAGGAGCATTTGGATACAGCATTCTGGGAACAATTGCAACAGTCCTGCTGCTTTGTTTTGGTGTCTATGAAAAGACAAAAAAGTCAGGTGATGGTTGGACCATTCCTGCCGTATATCAAAGCTTCAGTTTGATTGGCTGGTTTTTGTTTGTTGTGACTTTTGGTGTTGGAGTCAAAGATAGTGGAATCAGGTCCATTCCAGACTTTGTTGCTTCATTAATTACTATTGCTATCTGTCCAGCTATAGCTTTCATGTTTTGGTTTTCTTCTATAGCTACTGTACGTCCTTTACGTATAGCATTGTTTTCTATGATTTGTGTGGTGATTATGACTACTGGGTCTGGAATTCATCAAACAGGGCTTGGATTTCTTGAATCAGTCAGCAGCACACTTAATTCCTCAAGAATTGGGATGATGTTTGGTCTACTGGTTATACTGATTACCCAAATTGCATTTTTGTTACACCGCAGCATTGTGTTTTCTAAAATTGAGCTTTTCTCAGAAGAAAAGGAGAAGTTACTTGAGAATCCCAAGCTTTCAGATGAAGGACTCTCTTGGATATATATACCAACAAGCTATCAAACTTTGAACTTGTTGCTGAAATTAAGTCTGAGTGCTTCTTTTGTCACACTCATTTGTTATATTGTTTCAATTGGTCTCATGGATCCTACATCAGTGATTCCACCATTAGCCATACATTACACATTCATTGTATCCTCTTTGCAGGCTATTCTTGGTCTAGTGTTTCATTGCTATTTTCATTGGACATCAGTTGGGATGCTTGGAACAATATCTTCAATGTAAGTGTTAAACAAAAGTTAATGTTCCTGCTGATTTCAGATAATTCAGTCTTGCCTTTGCAAGCTCTGGAGCTGTGATTTACTCTCTGGCATTTTCAAACATGACACTTTCAGTAGTCAACACTGCTATTGCCTCTTCAGTTTTGACACTTACTTTTCTGATGACAGCTGTAGTCATAATTCTTCACAAACCATATCCACCTGTATCCAAAGATGAACTGCTAACAATAATGCATATTGTGCTCATTGGAATGATTATGATTGGTTGGTTGCTGACCATTGTTGCAATTGGAATTCGCAAGGGTGGCGGAATTCCAGCCTATGTCCAAGCATCAATTTCTGGAGGAATAACTATGGTCTCACTGATCATTGAAAAGCGACGTCCTGGGTTTGTCATACACAGTATGTTGCGAACTGTAAACGTTGCCTCATGTGCATTGAGTATTGTCTTATCTGGAGTTTCCTTTGCAAACGATGTGGGATTCTTGAATGCCTATGGAGGAATCGGATCCCAAATTGATATGGCTGGGTCATCTTTAATAATTCTAGGTTGTGCAGCTTATATCTTTGCTCTGTTTTTGCATTCAGTTCGGAAGTATGATGAACTCCGTCCTTACAATGAAGAAGCACGGGAGAGCAAGTCTTCACAGTATTCAACTCAAGCTGTTTTAGGAGACTTTGAAGAGGCTGAGGACCAGAGTCCAAGATCATCTGCAACTGAGAGTGTACGTGATTCAAAGTCGGAAGCAAGGTCATCAGAAACTTCAAACCCAACAACAGTCTCAGAGTATTCTCCAAGGTCTTCTCAGTCTACAGATGCCACAAGGGAATCTTGTGCAACCACTGAGGGAAGCAACTCCCGAACTAACTCTGATACTTCCTTGGATATTGAAACATCAGGGACCAAAAAATCCAATATAACAATTACACTCCAGGGGCTGGGCTCAAGAGCTTCAATTGCAGCAGCACTCTCAGGAATTGCGAATTCATTATCTAACAGGTTTAAGAAACTGAGCCCCCGGCAGTCTATTGACTCCCAAAAGCCATCCAGACCCAATCAATTGACAGGAGAACAGAAAGAAATTAGAATTCCCCGGCCTTCAACTGTTGAAAGTCAAGCTAGCCCCAGAGATTCAGAAGCAGCTATGAGTGATTCAAGAAGCTCAGAAAGTAGTAAATCTGAGATTTCTCATAAGTCAGATTCAAAGATTCCAGTTTCAGCTAAATCTTCAAAAGAATCACTTGATGAGGAGGATGTTGCAGTCATTAAAGTAACATCCTCAAAACATCCATCAGCACCAACGTTGAAGCCAACAACTTCTCCTTTGATATCAGTGGATGAAATCAATATTTAATAACTAATGGGAAATAATGAATGAATAAATATCTTTAATGTAAACAACAAGACACTATTCTTGAACTAAAAAAGCAACGCAAAACTTATCTCTATCCATCAATACAAGACTTTTCCCATCAGGTCCCCACTTCATCAATCCAACCTGGAAATTAATTGCTGGGACCTCCACTGCATTGCATCCATTCTCTCTACTCCATAGGTAAATGTAGCTGTTAGCACAGGAGACAGCACAGAGATCTGGAATCATAGGATTCCAGGCAACCTGCTTGATGGGAGACAATTGGAGGAGGAGTGCAGCTTGAGAGAGTGTCAGAAGATCCCAGATCCATAGTGCATTTGGCATATTATCTGAATGGAAGGAGAGTTTTCAGTTTTGTGTAACATGTGATCAAGTGGGGTGAATACCATTCTTGGTGCACAGATAACGTCCATCACAGCTGAACTCACAGACACTCACTCCTTTCTTGGGAGACAGTTTGTCTATCTCAACTTTGACTGTTGGAACATGGACAGGTGGTTTTACAAGCTCATCTAGGGCAAGTTAAGTATCAGCACCTATGTCTCCAAAATAGTGTATATACAGTGAATGTGAGGTCGGACATCTGTTGTTAGACTCCACGTCTTCAATCGTGAAGTGTCCTTTGGATCTTTCCACGTGGCTTCTTTGTATACTTCCTAAAGATAGAATGCATTAAAGGCTGTCATTAATTGAAATTATGGGTGTGCATACAATGTCAGGAAATGGCAGGTGAGTTGGATGAGACAAGTCAATCAATGGTTTCCATGTCATATTGTTGATGAGACGTAGCTTGAATCAAGAAAATCAGTCCATGCAATGGAACAAGACCCAAGTATAATTATACCTTCTCGTCAAAACTGCCAACAGCCAAGAATTGAGCAGATGGAGACCATGAGACACCCTTGATTCCAAGACCATTTTCATATGCAGAGTATGATGAAATCAAACGACCATCAGGTGAGTAGATCAAACTTTGTACTAAGGTTGATGGGTAAACAACTCCTTTGCAGAAACCATGAGAACTCACCTCTAGGATTGTGTCCCATACTGCAATAAATCGACCATCAGGAGACCACGCAATATCTTCTAGGTCTGTGGTTTCAACGGGAAAGTGCTATGGCAAAGTTATGTGATCAGATATATGACAAAACAGCCACAAGACAAGCTTCCTGAGTCCAGATCCATAAGACAATCATAGTACACGCAACAAAAGCACTTTTCAGCATCTATTTGCATTTTGCTTCTATGTAGCTCCATTCATATCCATTGAACCTGTTGAAAGCCAAGTCACAGTCAGGGTTGTACCTTGAGAAGCGTCCAGTCATGTGCATCATATATTGAAAGAGTGTCCTTGCAGTCTTTACGCTCTGAGAGAGCAAAGTAGCGGCCGTCATTCCGAAAGCAGTATCCTTTGTTTGAATACTTTGGATATTGTATGTACACCGCCTCCTTCGATACGAGCGACCAGACCGTGATTCTGAGTTGAAAGTCTGAGAAGACGAGAAGGTGGCGCGCGTCGGGAGACCACAGGATGTTTGAGAGACCCGAAACTCCCTCGTCGATGCAGCACTTCCAGTCCGGATCGACAATACTCCAAATCTGAATCCAAATTAAACGAATCCGGTTAAAACAGGGTTCGTCGACGAGCGAGCACTTGACCGACGAACCTGAGCGTACTTCTTTGCTTTTGACGCCACGGCGACCAACTGCGAATCCGCCGCCCACGCAACAACATCGACATTGGCGCTGCAAGAAAAGAGCGCTGTTGATTCGAGGATTGCCAACGACGAGTCAGTCAAACCAACCAACCAATCAACCAATCACAAACCTGCAATCTGAAGTGTCTCCGCATCCCGCACAACAAGTCGATGCTCAACGGCTGTCGCAAGAAGCTTTCCATCAACTGAGACACTCACGTGCGGCGATGTGGCCCGGTACAGCTCAGAAAAGTCGATGCTGAGTGGCATTCAAAGGTGCTTTCTTTGGGAATGTTCGGACAAAAAGGAATTATCTTCCTGCTTCCTCTCCGCTACTTCTTCAACACGTCCTTCCTTCTCCGTCTCGTGCATTAAAGTCAACGGTATCTTACAACGGTAAGAAAACAAATCTCCCAACTCCGATGTAGAGACATATAGGATACTTAATTTACCTTTCTAAGCAGCCAGGGTTGTATAGTGTAGTGGTTTAGCACCCAGGTTTCTGATACCTGTAACCCCGGTTCGAGTCCGGGTACGACCTGCCTTCTTGTGGTTTTTGTTGAGAAGTGGTTGGACAAGTTAGAGTTGGTTTGGGGATGGAAAAGTGGAATTCAAGAAAGAACCCGAGCTGTCTTGCTCTGGGCTTTCTACTGTATTTAAGTAACATTTAACTGTCTCTGTGGGCTTTCTCTTAACGAATGAAAAGCAGGCTGGCACTTGACTCAGTTGTGAATTTTACTCGAGCTTGAAGTTTGACCGATCCCCATGGATAAAACTTAAGGCCTCTGGAAAGAATACTGGACTATACATATTCGTCGTATACCTAACTTTGGAATGTCTCGCCTCATTTACTTTTATGAGTTTATAGAATTTATCCAAACAAATGACTCGGTCCTTCATACCTCTCCTCCTCACACTTATCCTCGCCCTCGTCGCATTCGCAGACCAATCCAACTACGGCGATGTGCACAAAGAAGCTCAAGCTTACAAGAAGGATGTGGTCCAGGAGATGCAGAACCTTGGGGACGCGACAGCAGCTCAACAAAGTCATATTAAGGAGGTCGAGGACTCTGTTTTGTTCTTCACGGTAACTTTTTGCATTATAGGGACATCCCATATGTATGTTGGGACCAGAGGTCTAACCATACGTGGCATTTCACTCGCCCTAAACTATACAGCTGCACGACCATAACAAAGATGGACATTTGGATGGACATGAGCTGTGTGAGTATCTGAACCTTCTTTATGTTCTCGTTAAGCACTTGTTGCAAGCCGCCTGGAGTGTTTGAACAGATGTGATTGGATGGAGTTTCTAGATCCTAACGAACCCGGATTCATGAGTCTGAATCTCACATCGAAATCGCATCAATTGGTTGTATATTCAACGCTATGTATGTCTGAATTGTTGAGGAGAAGGGGATTTGGACGGCAACCGGATCAACATCGAATACTCTAGACGTAAACTAATTTCACGAATCCCAGTGGCTCTCTATGCCGGCCAAGATATCAAAGTTGGCTCTGATGGTCGACCGGTCCCAGGAAGCGTCCCACCAGGAAAACTCGCAGACTTGATTAAATTAGTGGACACTGTGCTGGATATGGATGACACTGACAACGACGGTATGATAAGGTGAGCTTTTGAGACTTTCAGCGTAGTTCTGGCGCTTATGGTTTCCTTCAGTTGGGAAGAGTATTTGGCTTCGCAGGAATACCACAAGCAGACTTGATTCAGATAATAGGCTTCTTAACGACGAAACAATAAAGAATCGATTGTTTGTATGTGCCGTCATATATTTTGGGACTGTGCTCAGTGACAAGGAATCATTTTGAGGTCACCAACCCACAGAAATCCAACTCATTTCTACAAATGTTCAGCTCCAACCATCTCAGTTGTATGTTTTTAAAGTGTTTATTGTAATAAATCAATTCAATTATAGACGGTTTTTGATTGGTACATACGAGCATGTTTGAATGGGTTGTATGTCTCGTATGTTTTGTTTGGCGCATTGGGCGATTGATGGATTCGCTTGGTCCAAGTTTGCATTATCTGCCATTAAAAACCCAGTGGGAAAAGGTACAGAAATATGTTATTTGGAGTTAGAAGGGGTTTGGTGGGTGGGTTCTTCTGATCAGCGGCTCGAGTTTGATGCGCGACCTTGTCGTCGCGCTCTGCGGTTCCGCTGCTTGACATTTTTGAAAAGAAGTTAAGAACAACTATCTATTCATTCACTTCCACATTTCCTTAGAAACACGTTTCACTTCGTTTCTTCCAAAAATGTTCAGCTCCAACCATCTCAGTTGTATGTTTTTAAAGTGTTTATTGTAATAAATCAATTCAATTATAGACGGTTTTTGATTGGTACATACGAGCATGTTTGAATGGGTTGTATGTCTCGTATGTTTTGTTTGGCGCATTGGGCGATTGATGGATTCGCTTGGTCCAAGTTTGCCTACCGCCTAGTGAATCAATGTTTTGGTTTGGTTTGGTGTGGATTGTTTGGTTGTTTGTTTATTTGATTGTTTGATATATTCTTTTATTGATTTAGGGCACGTTGCAAGGCTGTCCACTTAGTGATGTAGACTTTCCAGGTATCAGTGGACCATCTTCCGAGATTTTGTATTTCACGGGCAGATTTTCCTTGCAGTGCCCAATTTGTTGCTCCTCCTGCTCGAAGGGATTTGCTTCCCAAGTTAGTACGAGTTCGTTGGTGAAGTCGTGTCATGAACCACTTTCGTGTTGGAATAACATTGTTTGAAGTCACGAATAAATATGGACTGTTTTGTAACTGAATTCGAGATGTGAAGTACGCCATGAGTAATGGAATAGGATTGGCGTTGTTCCACAAAGTCATTGAGACAATGCGACCAGTTGTACCTTTGGATAGAGGATCGGCTTTGTGATATGGTAAGAAGTATTCAATGAAGGATGGTTGGGTTGGGTTGTTGTAGTAGATGGACGAAAGAAGAATCCTGTGGCTTCGGTTTTGATGAGCTTCTTCCAAGATGTCAGAATCAACAAGCTCTGCCAGACGATGAAGAGCCACAAATCCAAAGACTAAAATTGACTGAAATAGTAGGTTGTCATGCAGGCAATCTGTCGGATCCCATGTTTGTAGAAGGCGACAGAATTCTGAGAACGTCAGGACATCCTTGTGCTTAATCAATACATTCGCTGGGTTTCGGTTCCATTCTTTTTGACCGCCTTTTAGAACCTTTTTCAAAGACGGGTGCAATCGGATGGTTATCCAGTTTGTATATCCGAGTTCAGTGTAGACTGCTCCAATGCCTGCGACATACTGATCCACTGTTCCAGGTTTGTAACCTTGCGACGTAATCCATGTTGCAAACTGTGCAACCTTCAAAGCATTGTCGGGGAGGTCATTGGAAACCAGTGCTGGGTGAAGGTTGCAGAACAAGATCCAAAGGCTCCATGCATTTTGATGGCCTTTGTTGGTCGAGGTTTCAGAAGAGCTTCTAATAAGATGCTGCGTAGCATCTTTGAGTTCTGTGGAGGAGAATGCGCGAATGGGTTTGCGGTGGTGGTTTGGCCAGGTGGGTACAGTTTCATGGATATCGAACCAGTCACTCATGAAGAAAGGATTTATTTGGAAAAGACATTCTCATATGACTTCAATTCTGGTAAGTTGCAATACTCAAGTTCTCTGAACTTGGCAAATGGAATTCTTTCTGCATATCCTGGATTTTGTTTCGGGATAAACAATCAGTGATGTAATTCTTTTCTGAACAGAGCCACTGTGGTCGGAGTGAGATATTTGATTTGATTTCAATGGTGACAATAGTTTGCAAAATAGTTTGATTGAAAGGGTTTGTTGAATGAAGGGAATCCAAGTTTTCAAATGTAGGTTGATTATCTGTAAACTGGAGTACTTTGATGTTTGTGATTCGATGGGATATGATAGAGAGAGCTACAAGTTGAGCATATAACTCTACATTATGGATAATAAGGGGGGTGTTGTCAAGAAATGTAAATGGTTTGTAATGTTGAAACCACCAGCCTTCATTCCATTCACTGATCCAAATACCAAAACCAGATGGAGTTGCATCAGCATATACATGAATATCTGCTTGATTGATTGTCCAAGCTTCAAGGTTGAGAAATCTTTGTGGCGGAGCTGTTTTGATGTAATCATGGATCCAACTTAACGCATTAATAGTCTGCTCATTAGGGCAGATTGCTGAATGCCGTGATTGACCAGCAGTCTGACTATAAATTGGACTCATAAATGGCTTTGTGTAGAAGTAGACGTTACAGATCCAATTTAGGCTTCCTGTAAGTTCATCATAATGTTGTCGGTATTGTGGTCGGGGATTGTCTATCCAGTTTTTGAGATACACAAGCATTTCACCGATTTTCTTTGGGTCAAGTGAGATAGTTTGGTTTTGGATGTCAACTTCGAAGCCAACAATTGTAATTTTTTGTCCCCATACATCTTTCTCGTCACTTGTCTCAATCCCAAGGGAGTGGAGAAAATCTTTCATTTTGTTCATCTCATTTGGTTTCATTCCTTTTTCAAAGTCAGTGTGTGCTTGATAGCAAGTTCCCCAGAAATCATCCATCATTACATAGACATTCAGGGATAGATGTTGAATTGCATACCACGCCAAAAGGTGAGCAACTGAAGTCCAGTCATGAGGTCCTTCACGCCCTCCAAAAGATTTTGAACGATCTGCATAAGGGATTCCATCAATAAGCTGAATTTGGAGGGATGAATTGATTGGGTGGTTAGGAATAAGACGAAAAGCTCCTCGGACATCTGTTTTCCACTGTACTGCAACATATCCATTTGGGCATTGGGTTTGTGCTTTTCGCATTGTTGGTATATAGTCTTGTATGGTATCATATCGGACATGTACTTCATTGTCTGGTACATGATCATTTGGTGAGTCACCTCTTGGGAAGGACAAATCATGTATGAGACGTGGTTTTGTCTTTTTGCGGTCCACAAATAGTGAAACAGTGGAGCAATAATTTGGAATATGGGTAAGTTGAGTCAGTCTGCCAGCTGTCACTTCTTTGTCACGATTCTTTCTTACAATTGCCATATCATCTTCTGTAAGTGGATGTTGTTGGCGGATTCTTGGTTGCTTTGGTCTTTCCAGATCTCCGTCTCCAGCAGGGAATCCGTGATACAAAGAATAGGTGACAGATTGTACGAAACATTGGTTTGGGTGTGTTTTCATACATTCGGCAAATCTTGGGATATTTATTGGCGTTCTTGGAGAGAATCCAGGAAACCTGGAAACCTCTGTCATAATTTTCCAATAATTTGGTGCAGACGTGTTTGGAACTATAATAGGCTTTTGATATATTGTTGATTCTGCTGCCGGATGGCAGATAGCTTTGTTTGGGGTTTGAATTAGCCCTCGGCTCCATCTTGGGAACATTTTCTTGCAGTTTGTATTAAGTTGCTCAATAGTCCAGATATTTTTTGGTTCCTCAAGATGTGGTTCAAGATATTTTGGGATCGTTGGGGACAGAGGGTTGGGCAAATGTTGATTGATTGGTTTAGATTGTAATAGAATTGGGTCAAGATATTGTAACGCGTCTTCACCAATCGCTTTATTGAAAGAACTCATTTGGATGTTCAATATTTGCAGCATGGAAAGCCTTGATTCCTCTGTCTCTGACACAAGGATGGCAACAGTGAAGGAAACGACAGTTTGATCCTTGTTTGCAGGCTTTGGTATAATTGAAACTGAAGCAAAGAACTTTGGACATCCCGTTATCGTCAAATGATGGCATTGATTTGAATAGCATTGCACGTTCGTTGTTGTTTCCCAGACGTTGATAAACAGTTGCGTTTGTACTCTTTGGACGAACAGTCGAATTTTTGGATTGGGTGTTAGGGTCAGGGATATGGTTTGGGTTTGGGTTTGGTGGGTTTGGATTTGGAGGATTTGGAATTGGATATTTGTGTTGCCAGTTTGCAAAGTTGACATGACGGACTGCTTCAGATGTATTGATATGGGGCAAGTACTGATATAGAAGGGCTGCACGGTCTTCAGTTACTTCCGATAGCTTCCGGTTCTTCGCGGCACAGATATTTGCATGTTCCATATGGAATAGAATGAAGTTCGAGAATTGATCCTTCTGATGCAGACCAGGGTTGTGTTCGAACCATTTGTGAATTTGGTGGAGGTAGGAGTCAATATCAGGATTTCTCCATAGTCATCCCAAAGAACTACTGCCAGGATCTCTTTCATTTTCTCCATCCCACTGATAAACTGCTGTAGCGTTGTAATAGTAAAGGGACGTTTGTCACGTTGGAGGTATGACTTGACGGCGTCGTCGATATTGGGGAAGTCCTTGACTTTGGATCGAAGTTCACGTTGGAGTTTCTGAATAGCTTCGGAAAGTACAAGGCCAACAAGTGTTGATTCGCGATCAGGTGCGTCAATGTTGATATTTGCACCTCCAAAGCTGTTGGTGAGGCTGCGAAGTCGAAGGCATTCGTTCATGATCATACGCCAGTCATCGTGGCTAACTGTTGGATACTGCATTGCGACTCCATTTGTGAACCATTGAGGTAGATTGTTGATGCGAGGGGGTAGTTGAGGATGAGGTTGTTGAGGAGGTGGCGCAGATACAGTTTCATTTGAGAGCCGCATCTTTGAGGGCAAACTAGGCATCATGATTTCATCTGATGCGCTTCGTTTTGCTGGGATAAGGAGGTCGTCTCCATCGGCTGGTTCAAGGGACACAATGTTGAGTGGGTTTGGTGCGATCATCAGCGGTCCTGCTGGAATCTCAGCCTGCACTTTCCCAAGGAGTCGTTCTTGAATTGGCTTCTTCTTCTGATCAGCGGCTCGAGTTTGATGCGCGACCTTGTCGTCGCGCTCTGCGGTTCCGCTGCTTGACATTTTTGAAAAGAAGTTAAGAACAACTATCTATTCATTCACTTCCACATTTCCTTAGAAACACGTTTCACTTCGTTTCTTCCAAAAAATAGATCAAAGCTCATTTCGTTTATTAAGATCACTCGGGATATCTACGCTTTTTATACAGGTGTAATATCCATCTCCACCATTTTCCCCATTGCAGACAATTCGAGTTTCCCAACTGTATGCACACCGAAATCAAATTGGCTGAAAGGGAGATAGACTTGTGCATCAATCTTGTCCACAGCACTGGAACTTGAGTACGCGATTTGATTCCCTCGTCCTCCCATTCCACCTCTTCCTTGTCCCCTAGAATTTCCAGAGGCACTTGCAGACCTCGATCCACCAATCTTCATTAACGTGGCATGTGGTCGAAAGTCGTATCTCCCTTGCAACAGACCATAATCAGCAAACAGTGCTTGTACATCCTTAGCAAACCGCGCGAGTTTCTTGTCAACGTCTTCAATCACTTTCGCCCACACGACCTTTCCGTTTCCAAACGTTCCTATTCCTTTGATGTTGAGGTCTAAGGTTGTTGGGGCAGGAAAGTGTTTGGGAATGACAGATTGAGCGCATGCCTCCAGGCAGTTCAAGGCTGATGCAAGGTTTCCAGGTGTCAATGTCAATAGCAGAACCGTAATATGATGCGAGTTTTGCGGTACAAGGTGATGTGCGAGTGCAGGATGGTTATTATTGACGTGGTTGTGAAAGGGACAAAAGGCCGCCGAGTCCAATCGCAGCGACAAGAAATGCGTTGGCCGCCCAGAAGCCATTATTAATACAGATTGGTATAATCAGATGACCAAGATTCGAAAGAGTCGATGGAACCAGTGAGAGATCGAAGCCCTTCCCCAACCAGAAAACGTCAAAAACCGGAGCTCTTCCCCCAAAACCATCTTTCGAATGTCATCGCTCGTCCCAGCCGTCACAACTTCTGCAAACGATTCAATCAACTCTCCAATGCTCGGCTCAAACTCAACTACCGGAAAGACCTTTCCTGTCGTAATCGACAACATGGGCCTCTCATACCCTTCGAAGGGAACTGTGCAGCGACGACAGGAAACAGAGGAACAGAAGGAGGAGCGCATGAAGAAGATTGCCGATGCTGTCGGAACTATCATTGAGTGTTTGGGTGAAGATCCTGACCGCGAGGGAGTTCTCAAGACTCCAATGCGCTACGCGAAGGCTTTGATGTTCTTTACAAAGGTGCAGGTCTTTTTGATTGTTCGAGGTTGTTTAATTAACTGCGTTTCTGATACTGTGTGATTGCAGGGTTATGAGCAGTCTCTGAAAGATTTGTTGAACGGTGCTGTGTTTGAGGAGGACACGGATGAGATGGTTATTGTCAAGAACATTGACATCTTTTCTCTCTGTGAGCATCACTTGGTTCCTTTCGCTGGCAAGGTAGTACGACGATCTTCAATTCGCTACACTCACTAACTCCATTCTCTCACCAAAAAGGTTTCCATCGGATACATTCCAAACGGCCGCGTCCTCGGCCTCTCCAAGCTCGCCCGTATTGCTGAAATGTTTGCTCGAAGACTCCAAGTCCAGGAACGTTTAACGAAGCAAATTGCAACAGCCATCCACGAAGTTCTGCAGCCACAAGGTGTTGCTGTAACTATTGAGTGTGAACACATGTGCATGGTAATGCGTGGTGTTGAAAAGCCTGGATCTTCCACCGTCACGTCATGTATGTTGGGTGTGTTTAGGGAGAGCCAACGAACACGCGAGGAGTTTTTGAATTTGACTCGCAAGTGAAAATTCGAATAATAATTATACTGATATTATATGAGCGGAATAGAAATGGTAGAATTACTCAAGTGCTACGAAAGCCTGCACACATAATGCGAGAAATTGGAATGATGACAGAGTTTGACCAATATCCTTCAAATCATTCCCTTTTGTTGAAACATGAGTGTTCTTCAATTTATAAGAAAGAGGAAGTGATGGAACCGAGTTTCAAAAAGGAGGGCACATACTACATACTAGAGTCCGATTCTTTGTAGTTCTGTGTTTTGATCTGTCGGAGAGTGGCGGTGATGGAGATTCAAACTACACATGCTGAGCTAAGGTTGTACTCACATAGCTATTGGAAACGATTGTGGGCAGATTCTAAGTTTACTGTGATCTTGGGGCTTAATCGATCAGATTATCTGTCGACACCTCATGGGCCGTCCTTGTCAAGTCAACCTCCTGGGTTGGGTGGGATACTGATAACTTGGAGTGCAGCCAAGCTGTTACTCAAATTCGAGCATTTGAGACTGCTGTGATCATGAACAATAAAGGTATTTTACATATTACTTTCATCAGAGCAGTGAGAGTGCGGACACTCCCGTCAATGCTTGGCTCATTTTGGATCAATTCAGGGCTCCAGAAATCACCGCACTTTTTTGTACTTCGAAACGTTTGATGACCCGCGCGTCTCTTGTCGTCGCGGCCGCCGCCCAAATCGAAGCCGCATCAAATTTGCTTGTGGAGGCGTCGGCCGGGCAAACTTTAGTTCGCGGGGCAGTGCTGCCGCCGCTTCCCCAGTTCGTTGCTGTGCTCGCGGCCCGGGCAAAGGTGCCTCAGAACACACTGCTCTGTGCTCTGGTGCTCGTGAGGAGACTGGCGGCAAAGATTAGACAGCCGGCGAAAGGTGCGTTCGATGTCCGTGAATGTGGTTGATCACCTAAGCCGTAATTGATTGGTTGAACGCACAGGCCTCCCCTGCTCCCGCCATCGCATCTTCCTCGCGAGCTTGATCATTGCCGTCAAGTACAACACCGATGCCCCAATCAAGAACAAGTCCTGGGTGCCTCTCGCTGGTAATATGTTTTCAGTCCAAGAAATCAACTTGATGGAACGTCAGCTATTGTCTCTTTTGGACTACAAAGTGCATATAACTGCAAAAGAGTTGTTTATGGCTCTTCCACTACCAAGTATCTCGGTTGGAACATCGGTTGGAACTTCTGCTGAGTCTGCTGACTCCGACGCTTTGATGCACCAAAATCACATGCTCCGATTCGAACCAAGCATCGAGAATACAACACCACCACCAACTTTGCAAATCCCACATGTGGCTCCTTCAAAGCGACGATGCCTCCAAGTGCCCGCAATCAACACAACTCTCGTCATTTCAGCCGCGCAACCTTCTTCTACCACGCTCGTAATTCCACCGCATTTGTCTGCAGGTCCATCTCCAGCTGTTACGTCTCCTATGTATTCCCTCTCTTCTCCTTCAAGTGGTTCGATTGCAAGCTTGACTCCATCCCCATTAACAATGGAATCTAATCATTCAGCAACTATTGAGCCCATCCGGGCGTCTTCATCAACATTCTTGACAGTTCCAGAAGGCTCAAAGAATGTCTTGAAGAGATCTGCTACCCGCCAATTGTCTCGCGAATGGGTGGAACAAGAACTGAACTAATCAACACCAACCCCCTCATACTAGAACCATCCTTCAATCCCTGTCCAACTCCACTCGTTACTCTTAATATCATTACTTTTTTGTTTTTCGCATGAATAATCTTCCTTCTCAATCTTCTATAATGGGACAATTGTTTTCGTCCAATAAACGTAGTTCATAAGTAAATCAAGCGCGAATGAATAGCCAAGTTGATTTTCGAAAGCGGAATCATTCGCTGTTTTGACTCAAATTGGGTGAAGTCAACGACACATACCCCACCGCGCAACGCCAAACAAATTTTCGCTGTGTAACTAGAACGAAAGTCACCCGTTTCGAAGCTAACGTGATATCGAGTGCTCTCCACCAGCGATGTGAAGGTCATGAAATCGAATAATCCACTTGTTGGATTCCATATACGCCAGAAGCTTCGATTGACATCTGAAACACGATCTTGTTCACTTCGATCGAGAAGAAGCAGCCAATCAGATTCGGGCAAGAGAAGGCATCCAATCGAATGCAATATTTTTGGAAACGATTGTTCAAAAATCGGGACAACGAAAAGGTCCTTCAAAACTTAACCCATCGCCGATCGTTGGATGCCTCTTACCAACTACCTTGAAACTATGTACGAGAGCCTAGACAAGGGTCTGGGTCGTGATGCCGCCAAGGAAGCTTTAGCAGGTTGGTTTACCCCACTTGACATTGTGCGCCCCACTCGTTGCACTACTTCAACCCCAACTCGTACTTATTTTTTCCATCGCCACCACATTAGATGTCTTGGTCCACACTATTATCAACGAGATTTCATGTTCATCGCCTCTACAATTCACACGTTTTGCACATTGTCTTGTCAAGACAACACACCCATCATACGCCGTGTTGCTTGCAGCAAGAACATATCTTCTTCGCTACTTTGTCTCACCAACACAATTTGTCGACACCGATCCATTAATCCACTACCGCCTCCTTTTCTTGTCCTTGCTTACGGCATACAAATACATCAACGAGTTGTCGGTTGCAAATCTTGCATGGCAAAGAGAAAGTCAAGACAAGTTCTCTCTTGAAGAAGTCAATGCCATGGAACGTATGTTTCTCAGTATGCTCAAGTTCGATTTAAGGGTGGAGGATTCCGGAACTCAAGCGGAGTGGGTCCATCTGTTGGAGAAAGTAAGCAAACGGAGACTGGATTCGCCAGATACTTTGTTTGCTCTCACGCCAACCACATCACTTCAAGAGAGTTTGGGTGAGGCAAAGTCTCTTACTGGATCAAATGGAGAGCGACGGAGCTCAAAAAGTATTGAATCGGCACTTAATAAGTGGAAAAATATTTGGAAGTTTATTCGGGGGAAGAACGAGTCTGTTTAATTTTTTGGGTTGGAATAACCACTGTACTGAATTATAATATACACCCGTCTTTCATTTGCTTCTACCTGAAGTTGAGAAAACGACTGAAAAATCAATTTGTGAATGGATTCTCAGGATCAAAGCCAACTTGTTGAATTTTTGATAAGTTAAAACAGCTTCTTGACATGACCCAAATTTTCATGGTGTAACTTGACGGTAAGAACGTTTTATCGTTAAAGAAAGAGGAATGAAGATGATTTTTTCAAACGTACCGTACATTAGAAGTCCTCGTTTTTGGGTAAACCCCACAAATCTTATAAATTCACGATGTCTACGATCTGTCCACATTGATCGAAAAATGGGCATCCAATCAGATTGAGGCAAATGAAGGCGACCAATCGTGTTTGTATTTTTGGAAACTCGGAGGTAAAAATTGGTCTAACGAATCGTACCTTCAAAACTACAGACATCGCCGATCATTAATGCTCCTTACCAAGAACCTCGAAACTATGTACCAGAAGCTTGAACAAACTTACAACCCGTCAATCGCGAAACAAGCCCTGGCAGGTTAGTTTTCCCGTTCAGTTCTTCAATTTTTAATTCGACATCTCACCACACCAAATCTACTTTTCTCCAATCGCCTCACCAGCCACCCTGGTTTGCACCGTCTTAGCCGAAATTCCGTGTTCAAACACAGAACAATTGCATAAGTTTACAAAGCAGCTGGTTAGAACAACACAGGCTTCCTATCCAGTACTTCTTGCCGCGAGAACGTACACGATCCGATACTTTTCTTCGCCCGCCCAGTTTTCTGAGTCTGACGATTTGATTCACTTCCGCCTCGTTTTCCTGTCACTTCTTATAGCATACAAGTACATTAATGAGCGAGCCGTCACCAATACTGCATGGCAAAAAGCAAGTCAAGAATTATTCACGTTAGAAGAAGTGAACGCCATGGAACGTATGTTTCTCAGCATGGTTAGGTTTGACTTGAGAGTGGAGGACTCTGAAACACAAGCAGAATGGGTTAACCTTTTGGATAAACTCGTAAAATCGAAAAGAGATACTCCGGACTCAATGTTTATTATGACGCCAGTAACTACTGTTCATGAGGGAATGGGTTCGCAAAGTGCTCATGAAGGAGATTCACGAACACTGGTTGGATCGTTTGGAAATAGGAAGAGTACTTTGAGTCTCAAAAGCACAGGGACAATATCTGGCAAATGGACTGCATTTTGGAAGTCTATCCGGGGAAGCGTCGAAGTTGTTTGAGATTGACGATTGTTACTAACGAGTTAAATATACAACTATTAATCGATCTGTATTTGAGATGAATATCAATGTGGGAGCCAATCAAAATGGTTGATCCCTCTGAAGTCCTGCAGAACAATGGGGCAAAGATTTCAAGTAGTTTTTCTCAACTCATCTTTCCCTTCAACACACCAACTTCCTCAACTGACAAAGAGATGTCGTCACGTAAAACTGGCTCGGAGCTCTATGACGCGATGGATGATTGTTTTGGGACAGTAGGGGCGTCAGAAGTCTTAACAGGTTTGTTCAGTCTCGAAAGACAGAGAACTGCACTAGAACTTACTCAATCGTTCAAACTGCTAGATATAATACTGAAAACAATGATCCGAAAGATACCCATACCATTTGAGGAGGCCAAGAACCTTCGAGAATTCGCATATCAGATTCTGAATATCACAAACCCATCATACTCCGTGATACTTGCGGCTTTAACGTATATAGATCGATATTTCAACTCGAAACTACGTTTCAACGAAAAACATCCATTGATCCATTATCAACTTTTCCTGACCGCGTTCCTTTGTGCATATAAGTACGTCAACGAAAGAGCCGTAAAAAACACCGCCTGGATAAGAGCTAGTGGAGGAATGTTTGAGTTGGTGGAGATTAACAAGATGGAGAAGGAGTTCTACAACTGTATTTACTACGATTTGCTTGTGGAGGACATCATGACTCAAGATTCATGGAAAGATACAATTAAGGATATTCTTGAGCTTGCCGAACCTTCGAACTCGGCATCGAAACACAGCGAGGTCCAATCTCGACCAAGTACATCAATTACATCACCATTATCCGCAAGAACCCCATCCTTCAGACAGCCAGCTTTGCATCCCGAAGTTCATTTGCTGCAAGTGCAGTGTCTTTGGTGCAAAAAGTAGAAGCCGCAAGAAAAAAGAGTTGGAAAGGATTTCTCACACTGTTTGGGAAAGTGGAACGAGAAAAAGACAAAGACAAAAGGAAATGAAAACTTATACGTCAGATCGAGCAATGTGAATTATTGAATTGCCTTATCGCAAATAGAGCTTTTGTTTTTACTCTCGTTAAACATCTTATATGATTTTTCGCACTATGGACGACTGGTTCATCTTAAAATCCTTGTGCCATTGTGTTGCATAAATGCAAAATCCGAAGAGCTCAAAAGAGTTCTGCAGCATCCTAGAGAATACTGTTGGTGCTCAAAAGGCATCTCAAGCGCTAGCAGGTGAGGTTTTGAGGCTTCGAATATCAACATTAAGTGGTAATAGATGTTACCATTTTTACAATTGTACATCACGTTCCATGCCCAGAGAAACAACGCAGTCTTTGAGGAAGTTCGCGAAAGACATATTAGCTATCACAAAGTCTCCGAGTAATGTTATGCTCTCGGCTTTGACATACATCGATCGATATTTTGCTGCAACAACTCGTTTTGACGAGAAATCAAGTTTTATCCACTTTCGACTATTTCTTTCAACATTAATAACGGCTCATAAGTATTGCTCAGATGTGGCTATACTCAACAAGGCCTGGTTGGAAGTTTGTAGTGACATGTTCACGGTTGAAGATGTCAACTCGATGGAGCGAGAGTTTTTGGCAGTAAGTTCTTAAATGATCATAATCTCTCATGTATATTTTTGACCTTTTTAGATTATCAAATATGCTCTTGTTGTTGAGGATGAGGAAACCCAAGATCGATGGTGGCAAACAATTCAAGACTTAACAGAAGAAGCCGATGCGTACATGGTAATCTGATCCATTTAAATCATCGAGTTGACCATTGAATAAGACTTTTCTCTAGATGGTGCGAATTAGTACAACTGATGCATTTGCTTCATTAGTGTCAAATGAAGTATCCTCGCGAGCAAGTACGGCAAGCAATACTATACAACGCAACAGATCTAAGGTGGGGATTTGTGACCGTCCAAGCGTTTCGCAACGTCTAATCATGGAGGGTCGACAACGACCAGCGTCAGAGACTCGAGCAGCTTCTGAAACTCGAGCAGCTTCAAGCATTTGGAGTAGCCACATCAAAACAAATTCCACGGAACAAGATGATTCTAAAAATTTGGGAACTGATGAACGCATCCTTGAGGAGGAGGATACTCTATTACGAAGAAGAGCAACGACAAAAGATCATGCCACGGCCTGGAATGAACCTGAACCGATGCCAAAGTTTAATACTCTAGGTAGAGATAAAAAGAAAGCAGCTCCTGTTAATGATGTAATTGGCCGAGAGTTGGAGCCAAAACAAAACTGGAGGGGTTGGAAACGTTTTTGGAAGTTATTCAGCAAAGAACAAGCCAAAGTCTCGAATGTTACTCATCTTGAAACAGGTGGAGTCGCAACTGAATAAAATTAGTAAGCTTGTTTTTTGTGAGTCACAACCTGTCAACAATTTTTGGCGAAAATGGAAGACGAGGAATCCCACACCGCCAGTGGCTCAAGAAAATGCTCGAAGAAACCTTTAATAGCGACGTATGCTCACTAACAGGTTTGGGAACTCTGATACAAAACCTTCAATTGGCTCACACCTGTTCCTTTCGTAGACTTCCTGGTCAACACTATCGAGTACCACGTTCCATTTCCCATGGAACAAGTCACTAAAGTCAGACGTTTCGCCAAACGTTTGTATGGAGTGTCGTATCCATCACCCGAACTCCTTTTGGCGACCGTAACTTTCGTCAACCGACTTTTTGAACAAAAGGAGGCGCCAAAAAAACTGTTTCCAGATGGAGTACCCGAAGAAGCTCCACTTCTGGTGCTTCTCGTTGCATACGTGGTTGCCTATAAATATTGGACGGACAAGGCGGATATTATGAATCACGACTGGTCAAGGGAAGCGGGGGTTTGTTCACTGGCAATTTTGAATACTCTTGAACGACGGATGTTAAGGATATTGGGATATGATTTAGTTGTAGAAGATGCTGCAACACAAGCAAGTTGGCAACTGATACTCGACCATATGAAACAAAATGGTGGGCGCTCATCAGAGGTTACATTAGTTCCTCGCTCAGATTCTTGTTCAGGTTCAACAGCATCATCGCGGTCATCTGTATGGAAGCCTCGACTCGGAGAGTGGATAAAGTCATTCTTGCGGAAAGCGAAAAGCTAAAAAGGCATACTTCTTTATTGAAACCATAATAATTGTAGAAACGAGAATAAAAATCTAATTATATTAATGTGGATAAAAACTAGAGCATTTTACATAGAGTCGAAGAAAAAGGCCTTCAACACGCGATTACATTCTCCCATTGTACATTCTAAGCCGATTTAGTGCTCACGGTAGTCACAGTGGTCTTTGTAGTCGCAGTGGTCATTGTAGTCGCAGTGGCTGTTGTTTTCTTTGTCTTGGGGCTCTTGAACGGGTTGTGTTTGTGATGGTGACGGATTTTAGCTGTGAACTTCTTGTGTTTGTGGTGCACATATGTTCTTCTTGGTCCTCCTTTTGACGTTGTGGTGAAGACCTGAGTTGGGTACACGGTAGGTCCATTACATTGCCCTTGCGATACACACGCGCGGCTACTTTGGCAACAAACAAGGCCCAATTGACAGTTAGAAACTTGGCTCAATACGGGAGCTATTATGAAGGACAGTTCATCAGCTTTCAAACGGGCGTATTAAAGAACGTATACCTCCAGCCAAACAATATGTATATTGACTCTGATTTGGACACACGAATGAGTAATCAGCAGCACCCTGACAGTTGTTGCTATTGGTCGTTGGAGTCCAGTTTGATGGTGCGTTTGGACAAGTTCCCGGCCATTCACAACGTTTAGTGGATTGGCAACAAACCAAACCAGGCTGACATGCTTGTACTTGTGCCAATTGAAGAACTGAAATTGACAGAATTAAATAAAAAGCCAACTTCTACAGAAAAAAAAACGTACCTCCAGCAGAACACGTGGTAAATTGAGAAGAACTCGCACAAGCGAAAGCTCCATCAGCTAAACCCTGACAAGCGGTTGCAGGGTTAAACGCAGTGCTCCCTGATCCACCCGCCGTAGCCGTAGCCGTAGCTGTTGCAGTTGCAAATACTGTTGGTTGGACTGACACGGGAACTGATGCTGATGTCGCAGCTGAGGCAACGGGAGAAACGGGTGCTGATGTGGCGGCAACATTTCCGTTTGCAGAAGAAGTCTGAACAATTGCAGCAGCAGTTGTGACTACAGGAGCTACTACAGTTGTAGTTACAGGCGCTGCAGCAGTAGAGGTAGCAGAGGGGTTGACGGCAGCAGCAGCAACAGCGCTCGTCGTGGTCTGCTGTGCGGAGATTATAGAAGCTACCGCCAAGACATAGACGGAATAGATGAGCATTTCAGATTATCGAGCGGCTTTGATCTGTGGGCTATTGATGGGTATGGACGATTCCTTTGTAGCAGGGAAATATCGACGATGAAGGGATTGTCAGTTGGGATCTGCGAATTTTTCCAAAACAGTCAACAGAGACGCGTTCGAAGGACGTTGCTTCATTTGAATCAATCGGAGCAAGAAACTAGAATTTATGAAGGCATTCTTGTTGTCGTGCGTTCACTCATTCGTTGACGAAATTGAGTCTTTTGAAACGGAACAGCTGCAGCAAAATTACCAATTAACTTAAACGTGTTCATGAGGTACTATTATGCGCGTTTATTTACTCAAATAAGAAATTAGAGTTCGTAAAATATAGGGGGAAACTGTTCACAAAAAAATGAAAAAAAAGAATCTATAGATAATACACGTGGTTCAATGATAACATTCGTTGAGTAATTTGTAACAGATTAGGTTTTACGGGTTGTATTTTGGCAGGACGTATCCTGGGTTACCCCCCTTCGCGATATCTTTCACGTATGGTCCTGGCACCAACGGGTCATGTCCAGCCCCTGGTCCCACGATTTGGTTGAATGGTTGAGCCCGCTGTTCTCCTTGAATAGCACCAATGAGCATACCCTCCTTGTCTAGTGCAAAGTTGCTTCCTGGGTATGGAGGAGCAGTCTTTGGTGTAGTCTTAGTCACTGAATTCTTCTTTGTTTTAGTAGTCACAGTTGTGGTTGTTTTGGTTCTGTAGTGATGTTTGTAAGTTCTTGTGACTCTTGGTTTCTTGTAGTGGTGGACGTGGTGCATGGGGTAAGTGTGTCTAGCTTTAGAAGTCGTCGAAGTTCTTGGTACGTGTTTGTGATGCTTCCATGAGTGGTACGTTCTTGTTGGGGTTGGAGGTGCGATTGGTCTTGGTGGGATAACGATAGGTGGTGGGATCTGGTAGTTGATTGACGTTGTAATTCCACCGTTGTTGCCTCCACTTCCTCCATTTCCTCCGTTATTGTTTCCTGCTGCCGTTGATTGTGCCCCACTCGAACCTGCACTTGTTTGAGGAAGCACAGATGCTGGTGCCGGACTGGGCTGTACTGGAGCATATGAGCTGACGACGGCCGCAGCGGTTGTTTGAACAGCAATAGGGGCAGTTGAGGCTTGATTACCCAATCCAGCGTTAATAATAATTCCACCATCACTTCCACTGTCGGCTCCATCAAGTTTCGGTGGTGTTCCGGATGAACAAGAAGACGCGTAGTCGCAGCTCTTTGAAGCCTGGCAACACTGAAGTCCCGGTTGACATTTTTGAGCTCCAAATGTACTAGGAACTATGAGAAGGAGTTGATAAATCCATAATGATATTGAATTTCGCGTTCTATAAAACTTGATTCTCACCTCCTCCACTACAATATGTAAACGCTCCTGGCCCCGCGCAAACGAACCCTCCGTCCGCGATATTTAAGGTGGCGCACTGATTAACAGCACTGACAGATTGAAGCAACGAAGTTGCGACGATCAATAAAGACAAACGCATATCTGCAAAGGAACACAGTCGAGAAGAAGAGTTGAAGAGCAGAGTGTTTCAAGAAAGAGCGTCAAGTCTTTAGCAGAATAAGAGGAAGGCTGCGCAATCAAGAAGACGGAGCAGATTCAAAGGTCGCTTTTGTGAAGGGATTTGCGTTTTTTGACAATTTTCCGTCTCAAAACATCACGTGATTTCTCAGTCTCAAATGCCTGTTTTCTTCCAGTCTTCCTGCATCCGAGCACAGCCAATTGAAGGAAAGGGCAATGGATTTGTATGTGTTCCTTGTGAGGGTTTTGAAGGAGGAATCCCCGAGGACACTCTTCTACTGAAGGAGTCAGTGTTTGAAACCTGGGCTGTTGGGTGTGTAGCAACACAAAGCAAGATGGCATCTAACTGCATTTTGACAGTTCGTACCTGGCATCGCATTTAGCCGCCCGTCTTTTGTTCCGCTGTCGCCAGGTTCCGTCAAACACGGCCCTGCTCTCCAATCTGTTTCCTGCCTCAATCGACATGATTTCACAAGCACGACGAGACCAAATCCCTGTGAATTCAATCAAATCGGCAATCGAAAGCATCGAAGCCTGGGAACGAGTGTCGCCTCCTCCGAATCCACTGAACCCGCCCACTAGAGACGAAATACTCAGATATTACTTTGTCGTTGAATGCAATTCGTTTCCAACGGGTCTCCTCGTGACTCTCTCGTATGCAAATCATTCATGTAATCCCAATTGTGCTGTGTTTGAGGAGGATCCTGATGAGGCTGGTCTTCCAACCTACACTCTCACGTCAAAGCGAATGATAGCACCAGGAGAAGAAATCACAATCTCGTATATTGATTTAGTGGCTATGGTTGAACTTGCTGAGGATCGACAACGACGACTGGAGGAGCATTTCCTCTTTTACTGCACCTGCGAATGGTGTTGCTCTCCACTGGAACGAATTGGCCTGTTGAAAGATGTCCAAGATAAAGAGTTGGTTGGACCAAAGTATGAAGATTATGTCTGTAGAGCTTTTCCGTGGGGAAACATCATCACCGAGACAGGAAGTCCTTGTGACGGACGTGTTGGGAAACTTTCTGGACACTGTGAGCAATGTCATCAAATTGCTACTCAAAAACAGTTGGACAATGTTCAAACAAAGGCGGACCGCCTAGTTCTTAATCTACGTCGAACACTACTGGAAACAAACGAGTTCTTGAAAGGGATGGAAGATGCAAGAAAGGCCGCTCTCGCGCAAAGTGCAACTCCTACAGAGCGACCCTCGAGTAGCAGTAGTCAGAGCACAACTACTACCGAAGGCGACGAGCGAATCAAAGATGCTGCAACACTCAAGGAACTAAATCGACTCAAAAAACTTATGGACGGACTGAAGACGCGATCACACGAGTTATTACACAGCTCTCACATTGCGTTTGGGCCCATTGATGCATGCTTGGAGAAATTGGACAGTTTGATTGGGTCCAGTACTCAGGCAATTAATAATAGAAGCGGAAAGAAGAAGGGCGGGCGAAAGCAAGCAGCTGAAGTTACTGAAGCTCTTAAAGAGATGACACTTCAATAAACTAAATGTCAATTTATACAACGATTCTTGACCAAGTTTATTTTTTCTAGTGCCATAAATGAAATGAATGGTCATAGAATGAACATGTTCCTTTCAAATGATCTACACCATTAACAGGTTCAGCGTAACTCCAATCCGCACCATATGCCAATGAACCATGCTCTTCATTTTTATATATCGTGACCGTCTGTGATCCAGTATAATCTTCATCGTAGTCGATAACGTGGAATCCGCTGTGCATTGAAGCTGTCAACATTCTGAGTGGATTCTTGGGATGCCATTTGATACGCCATACCCCTCCTCCCTCTGTGTGATGGTCGTGGAGAGGATTTTTGAAAAAACGCGTGTCCCATATCAAAATGTGTTCGTCGTAGCTGGAATATTGGTCAGTTTCATCTGGAATCTGATTATGAACAAGGCAGACCTTCCAGTTGCCAAGATATGTTCTCTAAACGGATTCGACTGAATACTACAAACTCCTGCTGAATGCCTGAAGCCAACCATGGATTATTATTGTGCAGGATACGTGAGTTGGGGACGAAGAAACACTTACTTTCGACTCTTCATCCTCTCCATCGCCGTACCGGCTCGCATATCCCATACTTTTAGTATACAATCGTCGCCTCCAGAATACACGACAGATTCAGGTTGCCACGCATCAAATGCGGCGATCCATGCCTCAAATCCATGCGCATTCCAAGTTTCCTTTTCGACCAGCGACGAGTTTGTAAGTTCAAGTAACGTCAGGTCCCCATTACTTTGACTGACGATTATATTTGGAGTTGTATTTGAAGTGAGGCGATTTGACCAATCAATTGAGAGACACAGAATCTTGTCCAAGGCATTATTGTAATTTGTCAGTTGATTCAATTTCTTTGTATCGTTATCGAGAGTGTGAAGAGTCACGTTCCCGAGGGCATCCGCGACAGCGAGTGTTGCTTTCTCGTTCAGTTTCTGATGCGACCTGTAACCTCATCAGTTCACGCAGAAACTTCAACAACCAACCATTTAAGGTCCAGGACAGCGCCACAGTCAAAGCGCTGCAGTTCAGTCCCCTTCATCGAATCAAAGAGGAGGACCCGACCTTCTCGCGCGGTTCCACCTTCGTCCTCCTGCCCAACCACTTGATATGTACCAACAGCAACTATATCGTTGCTATCTGAAAACGGGCTGAATTCGCAGGCATCGCAGCACAGTTGCGTGTCAACAATGTGCTTTGGTTCCATGGTTCTTTTCTTTTGCTCAAATGACCTTTCACGAACTCTTCGGCGAAATCAGCGACGATGACGACGAAATAACTGTCTTTGAACATGCTCAGATTCCTGGTTTGATAGTCATGGACGGGCTTCTCCCCCTGGACTTGATGCTGGCATTGGAACCTCACCTGCGCGCTTTGTTTGAGCCTGACATTGGCGCAAACCAAGCTATGCGGTTTGGAAATGCTCTGCCGAGTTTCTTGGATCCCTTGTTGGGCATAGCGAAGGCTCTGCTTCCCAGTAACCTCCAGTCACGAACTCCTGCATTCGATCAGATGATTGCGAACCATTATAGTCCCGGTGAAGGAATCGTCGAACACGTGGATCTCGCAAGGTTTGAGGATGGAGTCGTAATATTCAGTTTCTTATCGCCACTTGTGATGGACTTTCGTTATGTTGGACAAGCTTCAACATCGGATTCTTACTCAAGAGATGTTTTTCCTGAAATCGAGAATGCAAAGCATATTGCTCTTTTACTCGAGGCCGGAAGCGCAGTTTGCTTGGCGGGTGAATCCCGTTTTAATTGGGCTCACGGAATCAAGGAAACTCTAAGTGATGAATTCCAAGGGCGGATTATTACTCGCAAAGAACGTATATCAATTACGCTTCGGAAAATGAAACCAAATCAATCCTCAGAAATGAATTCTATTGGAAATCAAGACAATGCCACGAGGCAATAAAAACTACACAACCAGAGAATTGGTTTGATTCTGGCTGAAACTCTGCCTAGTTATCATTTGTTCCTCTCTTTTCCTCTGACTGATATTCCGAACCACTGTCTGAATCTGTTCCCCCAAATCACCATAGTCAACAGCACTATCTCGTGCCCCAACCTCAACCTTCTTGCTTCCAATGACGAGAATCAATTGACAGTACACAAAAACCATCGTTCCTACGCGATATGTTGGCAGCTCTGGATTCGTAGTCTGCACAATAACCACAACCGTAACAGCGATCATACTGACACTTACGAGAATCAGGCGTAACTCTTCCCGAAATTTAAGAATAGAAAACGCGTGTCTGTCCATCGTATCATCTAGCTCCAATCTCTGCGCTTCGAGTATAGCGTTCCTCATTTTACGAATGACTCCCACGGCAGCAACGACATCGACAAGAGTCCAATAACTGTAAAGAAGAACTCTCGGAATGTTTGATTTGAAATACGCCGCGCAGTTGGTTGAGTCGTTGAAGGAGTAGACTTGGGCCATCAGTATCCAATACAATACAGCGCTGATTGCTGCTGCTGTATAACACGGTCGCTTCGTTTGACGATACTTGAATCCACATATTGTCATTGACCGGAATGCAATATATCCTGTTTCAAGGTTTCAGCGATATACAAACAACAACAAAAGTTTGTTTTACCATACTTAACCGCATCTTTCATGCTCCATATTAGGTCTGCGACAATGGAATACGCGTATTTCTGACTACAGAGTGGAAGTAAATCATCAACCATATTTCCGCCGTATGATATAGCGAACGCGATGGCATCGAGATATATCATGAGCCGGACCCAAGTTCTGGGATGAAAGTCAAGTTGCCACATATCGCTGCAAAACATGTACAAAACTGTTGCGAACGTCACCATTCCGATTGCATTGTTTGTTGAGTCAAACCATATAGTTGCAGAAGATACTAGGGGCATTTCTAGGTTCGATTGTGAAAGATTGTCGTTGAAAAATGTTTTGGGCTTATTTTTTTTTACTGCTTTTATTCACAAATCTCTAACGTACTTTGGCTTTGGCCCTTCTCTATTGATAAACGATGATCTGAGGATTTCTTTGCTGTACAGGCCTTCTTTTCAATGTCTGTGTAGTCCGGATCACTAGGTGTCTGAACAACAACTTTCTTGGAACCAATGACTAGAATAAGCTGTGCAAAAATAAACACCATTGTCCCAACTCTATAAGTTGGAAGCTCTGGATGTGTCGTTTGTACAATAATGACAATCATAACAGGTAGCATACTGACACCAACAAATATCAATCGCAGCTCTTCTCGAAATTTGACGATGGAAAACGCGATTGAATCCACCGAATAACCGAGATTTTCTTGGGTTTCTAATATGGCTTTTCGCATTTTGAATATTATGCTGACGGCAGAAGCAACGTCGATAACGGTCCAAAAGAGATACAACGAAACTCTCGGTATATTTGACTGAAAATATGCAGAGCAGTTGGTCTGAACATTAAAGCTATAGACTTGCGCCATAAGAATACAATAAAGCACGATACTGACAGAAGCTGACGCGTACGAGAACCTCGAAATCTTTCTTGGGCTATACCCACATATTGTCATGGACCGAAACGTAATATACCCTAAAATTTCAGGTTATAGCAACGGTCGCGAGGTTTCGCGTTATGTAAGATCTACAGTACCGTATTTGATGGCGTCCTTCATACACCAAAGCATATCCGCAACTAAATTATACGCGTTTCGCTGACTGCACAGTGGGAGCGCACTGTTTGCAATGTTTCCGCCATATGATACGACAAACGCCACCGCGTCCAGGTAAATCATAAACCGCACCCAAGTCCTCGGATGATGATCTAGTTGCCACATGTCGGTGGAAAACATGTATAATACTGTTGCGAACGTGACCATTCCTGATGCGTTGTTTGTGGACTCAAACCAGGCAGCGGCGGAGGAAGGCGTGGTCATGGCTTCCATTCGTCATAAAAATATTTTAAGCGAAATAGAACGGTCTTGTGTTTTTTGCTACATATAGGTAATGGTTATATGTCGGAAATTGTGTTGCAATTGAACAGAAACCGTAGTGAAAGCGTTTAAGACTTTTTCGATAAATACAAAATGAAATAGAGTACAAATATGGTACATGTTTCGGTGGATTATATCATTGACTTGGCTTTCTTATCAGTGACGTACTTCGCTGAAGGTCACTGTGGGTAGACAAACTCGACTTCGTCCTAGGTAGACTATGTCGAACGAAAGTGCTGTAAAGAGGACCTTGATTCTGTTCAAGTAGTATGCGATCGTTCATCTGGTGACTTTGAGTCTGGGTTGGAATCTGCTCAAACATGCTCTGCCCTGTGAGACTATCAGGGCCACCCACAGCGACTTTCTTTGAGCCAATGACAAGAAATAACTGGCAAAATACGAATACCATTGTTCCAATACGATACGTGGGCACCTCAGGATGAGTAGTCTGAATTATAACAACAATCGTGACCGCCAACATACTGATACTGACAAAGATAAGACGCATTTCCTCTCTAAACTTGAGAATTGAAAATTTGTAGCCATCTCCAGCATCTCCCAGTTCTAATTTAGACTCTATGATCGCACTCCTTAGTTTCCGAATTATTCCCGTTGCAGCGACAATATCAACAAGAGTCCAATAAGTATACAACAACACGTGAGGAGCTTTAGAGTCAAAGTGAGCTTTGCAGTTGTTGGAATCGTTGAAGGAATAGACTTGAGCCATCAGAATCCAATACAGCAGCGCGCTTGTTCCGGCAACGAAATAACAAGGTAATTTAATCTGTCGATACTTGAATCCACATATTGTCATTGACCTGAATGTAATATATCCTAAGAACCTGTGATAAGTTTCGTTTCTGTAGAAAGAGATTTTCAAGTTTCAACATACCGTACTTGATAGCATCTTTCATACACCAAACTAGGTCTGCGACGAAAGAATAAGCGTTTTTTTGGCTGCATAACGGAAGTACGTCGTCGGCCATATTTCCACCATACGAAATCAAGAAGGCTATTGCATCAAGGTAAATCATCAGCCGGACCCAAGTCCTCGGATGCTGGTCGAGCTGCCACATTTCGCTACAGAACATGTAAAAGACTGTCGCAAACGTAACCATTCCAATTGAGTTGTTGGTTGTTTCAAACCACATTGCTGCAGAAGATTCTGAAGGCATTCTTTCTTAAAGATTTACAGGATTCTTTTCGGCAAACTAAATAATTGTGTAAACTTACGTAAATTTGGAACTTTGACGGGTGGGAAGTATCACAAAAAAGTTGTTTGAATTCCCACTGAATTCCCACCAAACGAATCCCCCACATTCTTGGTCCGTATGCAGCCCTCAGCTGTGTTCCCATGATATCGAATCGCTTGTTGTAACCCAACCTATAGACACACAAAATGACGAAGCCCTTTTTCAAGCCGAGGTTTCTGAATACGAAACCACTTCCTGCGGACATAGCCAATACCGACACACCTATCGAAGCAGATGAAGCAGAACAGCAAGGACCTGAACCAGCAAACACAACGCGTAAATCGTTCTGGGCCAGTAAAACAAAGAAAGCTGAAACAAACAATGTTCCCGCCGTCAAGGTTCTATTCCCCAACCCCCTTTCAAATCAAAACCTCCGCTTCTTCCATCTCCCTCCGTTTTATCAATCTCTCACAAACACAACCTGACTCTTTTTTGGCAATTGATCAGGAAATCATCTCCAGAACGCCCTCTGAATCTGATCTTGAAAGCAACGAACCAGAAATGCTGCCACCATCCTCAACCACCGGTTCCACACCACACCACACATCCTCCAACGCAACCACCGAATACGAAACAGAATCTGACTGCGGATCCGAGAGCGATGAATCCACAATCTCGGAACCTGAGACTGAGACTGTCGACTTTGTTGAACAGCAGGAGGATCAGCACCACGCATCCAACGAGAACCAGCCACCTTTGTCGAATCCTCAAATGAAGCGGACGGGATGGAAACCGAATGATGAATTCAGGCCAAAGTTTCCGCTTGACTCGTTTGGGGTGAGTTTTGTTTACGGCTTTCTGGTCTTTGTACACATCCAGCTTTACAAATAGCTGTACCATCTAACATGATACCACCCAAAAAATGAACAGAAACTGAACGAAACACAAACTCATCCATCCGATCATGATTCATCCTCCGAAGACACGTGCCGCCTTGCCGATTTGTCAATCACCACTACCCTTACAACAGTCCAAAAGCGATTGAGCGCGTCAAAGAGCTTGGATCCACCCCTTTCGCGTAGAACAGAAAAGTCTGTGGTTGATTGGATGGATCAGCAACCTGCCTCAAATTCCGGGAAAAAGTTCAATCGCAGCAGCAAAACAATGATGCCCGTCGACGCGCCACCGTCCTCCTCTCATTCTTCGAAGCGAAACAGTGTCGCTGTTGAGAATGTTCAGGATTTGGATGACGATATTCCTGTGATTGAGGTTGTGAAGTCTGTTGATCCAAGACTGGTTGGGGATGTCAAGCACGCCACCAAAGAGAAGAAGGAAAAGAAAGAAAAGAAGGAGAAGAAGGATAAAGGCAAAAAGGGAAAGAAGGCGAAGCGTGTTTCTGTCGTGGATCCTGTGATGATGAACCCTATGATGGTGTATCAAATGCAAATGATGCAGCTGCAGCAGTTCCAGTATCTTCAAATGCAGCAACAAATTCAGCAACAGCAATTGCAGCAGCATTTGTATCCTGCAGCAGTACCACAACCTCAAGTTTTGCATGCACCTCAACCGTCAAAGCAAAAACCATTGATCAACTATAGTTCGGCAGAGGTGAGTTACATTACTTGGAGTTGTGTAGCAGCTTCTTATTTGTCCTTTTGGAAAACTACCTGCAGGTTGAGCAATCGACGACTCTCAAGGCTGCTTCGGCCAACTTGGCAGCTCTTCGCGTTCGCGCATTGGAACAAGAGATTTTGAGAGCGCGTGGAGAAGCTCCATAACTTGGAGCAGGACTGGGGGTTGTACCATCTTTATATTCTTTTTGTACCTATATATTTATGGTCCTATCGCGGGTTCTGAAATTAAAAGATGAATATGATTATCGAACGTTCTAATAGGAATGCTGAATACGGTACTTAAATCTAAATCGATAAGCCAATGCTAGGTAGCCGGTGACAGTCGATGGGTAAGACACAAGCCCTTTCGTTTTTTGAACCACCAACCAACTCTGAATCAGACACAGTTTTCTGAATGGAGGGAACCCAACCCGACGCTAGCGCCACACTCAGCCTCAACCGAAACACACTCCGCCGATCAAAGGGACTCTTTGGCTGGACCGGCAACGGCAGGCCCAAGTCGAACACTTCCGATTCAACGCTTTCTTCTTCTTCGGACCAAACAATCGTTGCTCGATCGAACCCGTCGTCGCTTTCTCGCCCAACCGACTCAATCGAAATCGACAACAAATCTGACTCAAAAGGACGTCGCTTTGTCCGCCGGGTCGCGAGTCTCTTTGCCCGCACCTCAAATACAAAGAACCAGTTGGACGAAGATCCTCGCTCTTTGAACAAAAGTGGACTTTGGTTCAACAGAGAAGGCGGCGATAAACTAGCTGAACGGAGCAGCCTGGATCGTGTCAGGGATCGTGTACGGGCTCAAACCCAACTCTCATCAACAAGTGTGACATTCGATCGACAAAAACAGGTGCAAATCAATCCAATTAAGTCTTGTAGTGTGCTTATATTCTGTTGCAGTATACGCACAGGGAAGACGAAGAATTGCCTTTTGCTGCATACCGTTCTCTCCCTCGCCCTCAATCAGCTTCAAACCAAAATGGATCAGAACGTAAACGATGGTCTCTATCATGGTCCAACTCAAACGATTCTCCCTCAAAGTCAACAGCCTCCCAAAATGAATTTGAAACATTCGTTGCCGCGGCTCCAGCTGCTACTGTTAACTCACGGCGACCATCTGCCCGAAACTCTATCGATTATGATAATATTGTCGATTTGGCGACACAGGGAAATCCTACAGCAGTGCAAATTCTCCATCTTCAACAAAAACAGGACCAACTGATACAGGCCCTGGATCGCGACGTCAATCAGCCACCTACTCTTGAACGAAAGAAGCCGTCTAATCGAGCACCAAGTGTTAAGTTCGTCGATAACCAAAGAGGCAGTGTGGAAACACAAGAATTGATTTCCATAGCTGCCAAAGCGAGACTGGAAGCAGTGGAAAAGGAATGGACGAGGCGTCAAGAGTTGCAAGCTGTTCAAAAAGCATCTTCTTTACGAAGGCGCGGGGAAATGACTCCAATGCATCAACCAACACATCGAAGAATGAGTCTGTCAACCATTGACTTGGAGACTCTCTTGTTGAAGTCTTCTGGAAGTCCTCATCATTCTGTAAATACGAAAAACCGGTCTCTGAAGCGTCAGAGCTCTGACTTTGCGATTAGTTACCACAACAACGGAACAACTGGAAATGGTATGAGACGTCAAGCTTCAAAGGCTAGTGTCCGCAGTGTCAGCTGGAATATTATGGGCCGTCGAACCGATTCAGGAAAAGACAATGACGAAGATACGACAGACGAAGAAGATGAAGTCAGCAGTGATGACTCCGATGACTCCGAAGAAGTCAAGGATAACCAGCCATTACACTCGTCCCCTAGCACAACTTCCATGAAAAGCTCCTTAAAGCGCCGCGTCTCTTCCCAATCCCTATTCGCCCAACAACACCAAATGCTCATGCAACCCCAACCCGTAATGTACCCTCAAATGACCTACGCACCTCCCTTAATCCCACCGTCACCACCACAATACCCACGTCTCCAAAAGAAACGGTCCGTCGACTCTCGCCTCTCGAACACAATGGGTTCTCGCGGCTCGAAAACTCCATCTTGGACGAGCACATCGGATTCAACGACAACTCCTATGCGGAACAGCTCGTATAGCTCGCTTGTTATGTTGCAGCAACAGCAGATGATGATGCAGCAGCAATTGTATCAGCAGCAGATTTTGATGCAACAACAGTTTATCCCACCACCACCAGTTGTTCCCGCGACTCCGTATCAATACCATCAATTCGCACCGATTCTGCAAACAGGTCCCGTGAACATGATGCCATACGCTCAGGTTCTCACGACTCCATCAGTCACCGGAGACTCCATCAACGACTTGAAACCGTTGCAGCAGTTGGCACGAGAAGACAAAGTGAGACGGAAAATAGTTTGAGGGTTTAATCGTTTTACGTTTCATTTTTTTTAATATATAAAAACGGTAAATTACTTTCATCTCACCAACGAATCCAACATCAAAAAAAAACGATTACTAATGAATCAAGGCGATGATGACCGCAAAAACTTGGGGCAAGAGTGACAACGCTCGAGTAGCCCCAGAAATTGCGATTTGAGGGATCGGCTTTGCAACGGTTTGTGTATTCGTCTTGATTGCAGTGGTTGTGGCAGCTGTTGTGACAGTCGTTGGAATGATGATTGTCTTCATGTTTTCTTTGGCGAGCCCTTCTGTACCCTGAATAACGCTAGCAGTTGATACTGCAATCGAGCTGGATTGTCCAGAAGATGTAACAGCAGAAGCTTTGGTAATAATGGCAGAACTTGTAACCGAAACTGCAGTGCTCACCAAAGTGACACTTGATATAATCGAGGAGGTTGGGTTTGACGCGATAGACGACAAAGTACTAGAAACACCACCTCCAGTGCTTGCACTGGAATACGTGCTTCCTGTCGACAACGTTGATACCACAGTCTGACCAATCGACGCCGCAACGGATGCAACACCCATCACAACCGATAACTGCCCCTCACCGTCTCTCCTACCCACTACTTGAACCAAACACGAAACAATAGCAAGCAACTGATCTTTCGTCGATATTCCGATGGTCAAACCAGAGGAATCCTGAGTCAAGTTAAAGCTGTACTCGATGCTTTGAATGGTATTAGGAAGAGTATAAAAGACGGCGATGGATCCGTCTGTTGGGTCTTGTACTATAGCCGTGTGACCAATTAACAATGACACGTTTTGGATTTGTCCTGATGTGAGCTGACTTGATGGTTAGAAAGCAGTTAAAACCGTGACCAAAAATTACACACCTTGTATCCTTGATACCCTACGGAAAGTAAAACTTCATTCAAACCTGAAGCAGATGGCTTCGTGAGGAGGGGTGGTGGTGAAACGGTTTTGGGGACTCCTGGCACGATTGTGAAGGAAACTACAGTGAGGGAATTCGCCATCTCTGTCGCGTCAACAGTACCAAACAGAGTTGGTTGATTGGACACCACCATAATAAGCGATTGAGACTTTGCGGCAGAAGGCTTTGAGGTTGGAAGTATCAGATTTGAAGTAGACGAAATAACAGTTGAGCTGCTTGATTGCGTTTGAGTCGCTGATGACGTCGTTTTTTGAACACTTGAAGAGGCTGTGTAAGTTTCAAAACTGGTTGAGGTGGAGACATGGGTGAACGTAGAGCTATAGGCAAAATTGGTGACAATGAAAGAAGTTTGAGTTTCAGATGAAATTGTCGTGACAGCAATTGATGTTGGTTTTGTTGTGACTGTTGAAGCAGGGAATGTTGAAGTAACTTCCGTTGCAGAAGAGGTCCAGACATCCCCAATAGTAGTTTCTGGAATCATTGAAATTGTAGTCGCTACTGCACCAGACGTTGACGAAATAAAAGACGTTACAGAATCCACTGAATACGTTACTGGTACAGGAGCAACGGATCCACCAGCAGCTTTACCATATTTTGTCAAAACATTCCATAGACTCGTGTCCGCTGGTGAAAATTCGAAGTCATCTGTTTGAGTAACACTTGAAACCTCCCAAGGCATCCAAGGAATTCGATGCGCGTTTGCAAACCCGGCCACAAAGGATAGAGTAGACTCTCGATTCTCTGGCTCCAACGCTCCAAATTCTTCGAAAACAATCATTTTGTTGGATTTGATTGCTTTGGTAATAGCAACTTTGACAAAATCGACTGGAAAGTCGTAAGCATGGATAGCAACAATGTCGATGGCTGAACAATTGAAGTTCTGATCAATGATGGATTGTTCAAAGTCTCTTCCTCCGCCGGTAGCAATTTTAATTCCGTTATTTGGCAGCAAAGGTCGGAGATTTGTTGCTCTTGTACACCACCAGTCAGGATTCGGCAGCGTTGGAGTGATTGCGCCCATCGCCTCGTTTTGGAATTCAAACGCATAGATTAATTGTGAAAGGTCTTTCCATGCTACATTTCCCATTTTCGCGTTTTGGTGGTTGATAATATGGACGACTCGGTTATCAAACGCTTGTTGAGCATCCTTATTTGTATAAAATTGTGCAGGATCATACTTGGGTGGGTCAGTCTTGCTTTTACTGTATGTCAAGCAGTACGCATCACACACTTGATATGTACTGTCAAGGTTCCAGCGGTCATGGAAAGTGATAATCAGTTTGATTCCATAATCTGGAACAATCGAGAGGAGTCCATCCAAGTATATAAGAGCAGTGTCGTTATATTGTCCAATGGTTGTCATTTCCAGACCAGGTTGGCCATACGCGTTTGTCTTTTTACCATTCGGCTTGAACTGTGTGACAAACACACGCACAACAGTGATACCAGCTTGTTGAAGAGCAGACAGCACGTATTTTTGATCAGCGTCTGGCAGATTTGCGAGGAAGTAGCTATTGACTCCAGCCCACATTGGCGTGGTTAAAGAAGGTAATGATGGTAGGTCTATCGTAGAATTTCCAGTGGAGCATTTTCCTGTGTCTTTTTGACGAAGACTTGTGCTCCGAATTGATTGTCAGGACCAAGCTCGTTTTGTTTGGAGAAAGGTACATTCCAATCCAGTAGCTCGTAATGCTTGAGTTGAAAATGATGTGGGTGAACGTCTCATCTGGTTCAGTGCTAATGAAGGCATCAGTCTTGGTGCTGGAACTGACTTTGGCCTTTCGCGATGCCTATTTTCCCATTAGTTTTACAACCGAAACAGATGCAACATATACGTTTTGATGAGAGATGCCAATGGAACATGCGATTATTGTTTTTGACGGAGGTGCTAATTCCTTGATTGGGATGCCTGCCAAACGCACCACTTGTTTGGGGTAAACTGTTTCGTTTAGCTGTCTGATAGACTGGCTAAAGGCGAGAGCATCGAAAGGGTACGATTGATTTCTGAGTACTTGTGTCAAACTTGGTACAAGAGCCGAGTGGTCAGGAAACTGGGGAAACTCTTTGTACTCTGGGATTCGACCGTCTGCAACCAAGCTTGCTATGTCATTGAGGGAAGTAGGCCAAGGCTCCGAGCTAGAGGTCGTGTTGTCAGTCTGGCTGAGAGTTGTAGCTGTAGTCGATAAAGATTGAGTAGTCGACACAAAAGGAGTCGCGACAGCCGAAGCCGCGCTGGTTGTTTCGAACTCAGACGTTTGTCCTGCCGAGAACGCATCCGTGGACGTGGTATTGGTGTCCGCATGAATTGCAGACGCCAAAAGAACCATGGCAAACACGCGTCGATTGAAGAACATTGCTCGTTATCTGGCTCCTTTAAGTTGCAACAGCTGCTCCGCTCTTTTTATGCATTCTCACTGTGGCAGTGGTGGGAGATCGGAGATGTATGTTTTTGGTCTTAATTAAACTGTGCATAGGAGTAATGAGAAGTATGTAAATTAAGTATAAGGAGGAATTTGTTTGCCCTGCTCATAATGGTTTAAACGACAAACAGTCTGTCAAAAGTTTAAAGAAACAAAGGCAACAGCTCTGAATGCCGTCCCTCCTTCAAACAACACTACCACTCGAAACCATCAAAGAAATATTCAGCTGGATTGATCCTCGATATGCACGGCGATATCGACAACTATGTCAACGAGTGAACCTCGCCCTCATCGATCCGCACTTTGCCCTTCTCAACCTTCAGCGCATTCTCCTCGTCCCTCCGAATACATCTTCAAATGAAGACACTGCCGGTGTCATAGTTTGCTCGATAAACCCGGCCGAACTTGATGCCTTCTTTTTTCGCTTTCCAAAGGATTATCGTCTCGTGTATATTGATCTGAAACTGCACAATCAAACTATCATAGACTGGAGCCCGGCTTCATTTTGGGGGCCTGCGGTGGAACTATGTGCTGAAGTTGGGTTGTTGGTCAAACTGAAAGTTTTGAGGATGCATCTCGTGACCCTTGTTGGATCTATACCAAATGAGATTGGTCAGCTTATCTTGCTGAAGAATTTGTATTTGGAAGATTGTGAACTGGAGGGGCTATTCCATCTACATTGGGACAGTTAAAAAGGCTCACACACCTATCCCTCGCACGTAACCAGCTGGAAGGAAAAGTTCCGACCGAATTGATGTCTTTAACTCATTTGGAATACTTTCGTCTGGATCATAATAATCTGATTGGGTCTATTCCTGAGTCCATCGGAGACCTGCGGAAGCTTGTAACACTTAATTGGTCTCATAATAGTTTCTCAGGTTTAATTCCGTCCTCTATTGGTAGACTTGAGCTTTTAGATGGGCTTCATCTCCACTGCAATAAGCTTTCGGGCAACCTTCCAAATGAAGTCGCCATTCAATCTCTTTTTCTACTGAACGTGTCTAGAAATCATTTAGAAGGAGCTATTCCATATGAACTTGGAAACCTACAGAGCTTGGACACCCTAAACTTGAGCGACAATCAATTCTCTGGAACTATTCCCAACTCATTTGTCAACATCAACAGGAATCTCAGCAACATCTTACTTGGGAAAAACAACCTTTCTGGTGTGATCTCAGAAGATATGGCCCAAGCCTTTAACAACTGTTTCAATGTTGACTTGAGCCACAACCGTTTCTGTGGACAGCTTCCTCGAAGGATATGGGAGTCATTTCACTTGGAATCTCTTCAACTCAATGACAATGAATTTGACGCGTATCAGATTCCACCGCAAATCGGAAACTTGACAAATCTACTGCATTTGAACTTGAGCAACACGTCGGCGTATGGATTCTTACCTTTGGAAATGTGTAACCTAGATCTTGTCACTATTAAACTTGGTGGAACGAATTTGTTCAAAATGGTTGATGCTCAGTTTGAGGAATGTGCTCCATTTTGGAAAGTGTTGAAAGAGGATGGGTTTTACATTGAACAAATGAATGCTTATTAAATGGAAGATTTATTGTTATCTTTGAAAAAAGCATTTCAATACTTTGAGCAAACAGCTTCACTGAAGTCCCACAACTTCTGTGCATGTTCAGGATCCATTGCCAACGGATGGTGGTCGTCTGAAACTACTCCGAAAGGAATAATATACTTGCCCTTGATTCCCTTTTCCAAGATTTCAGGATGAGTTGCAGCATAGAGACTGGCAAATGCGCCCTGCTCTGGAGATAATGCGCCTTGCGATGATCCAACCATCAGCCTTGTCAACAAACTTCGAGGGAATATTTTCATGGCAAACCAGAGAGGTGTGAAGGGGTCTGGACGAATTAATTCAGTGGAGACAAATCCAGGATGGACAGAGTTGACAGCAATTTGGTATCCATACGCTTTGTTGAGAGACGTGGCAAAAAGAATGTTGGCGAGCTTTGATTGGCCGTAGTAGTTTGCGCCAGTGAAGGCTTTGTTGTGCTGATAAACAGAGTCATAATCAATTCCGTAAACTGGAGCACGCCAACTGGCATAGGAGGCTAAAATCACAATGCGTGGAGTTCCTGGAGTCTTAATGATTACAGGAAGGAGGTGTTTAGTGAACATGTGGTGTCCAAGGTGGTTGGTGCGTTCAACTGAGATACTGCCGCGAGTCCCTTCTCGGTCGAGCGAGTTGCAACAAACACTTTTGCGCCGTTGAGCGCCAAGTGCTTCGCCGTCTCGAATCCAATTCCCGAGTTTGCTCCGGTGACGACTGCGACTTTGCCGGCGAGTTGCGGAATTGACGACAGCGAAAAGGCCGAGGCGCGTATTGGGTGGCCGTGTATTCCTTCTTGGCGTCGTTGGGCGTGGCGACTTTCTTTGCTTTCTTTGGTTGGCGTTGACGCGCGAGGAGGACAACGCAAGTGACACCCGCAATCACTGCCGCGGTGATCTCCCACTTGTGTTTGATGACGTGGTCCATTTGGCAAAATAATAGAGTAGATTCTTTTTCATGTTATGCTGAATCTGTAAGGAAAAGTCTGTGGTTATTTAAATGCTGCCGCTTGGTTCCTGCCCATTTCCGCCTGGTCAAACATATCTCATAAATTATTTTGAAACTCGTGTATCTTCATGAAACTTGGACGTCAGATGAAACGGAGTCGAATCATCTGAAACGTTCAGCCCCTGAAACAGAAGTATAAATTTTGGGCGAATGTCTCCGCAGAAATTCAAATTTGAATCAACGTGCGTTGCGGGAGATGTCAATCGACTCGTTGTTTCTCCGTCTTGAGGCCTACCCCGCCGAACTAAACTTTTGGTATGGCATTCAACAATCTTATATCCCCTGTCTATGTATTGACTTTTCCACAGACTTGGATCAATGAGCAGGGAGAAAGCACCCAAAGCCTCAGTTTCGGTGAATTCCGGGCCCAAGTTGCATTATGCGCCAAAGCTTTGATGAACAACCCTCAGCTAGAACTTACCAAGGGGGACGCTGCTGTGCTTATGTTTGAGCCTGGGCTTCAATTTTACGTCACCACTTTTGCCTGCTTCTACGCTGGAATCATTGTCGTTCCCATCTACCCACCGTTTCCGCCAAATAAGAGCTCTGAAATGGAAAAGGTCCGCCGTATTCTTGCCGATTTTTACCTGGCCTCAAGGATGGCCATAAAATGAAAATCCTTTGCTCTAAAATGGTTGCGACCTCTATCGAAATGGCTAAGCTCACCCAGATTCTTTCCTCGGAGCCTATTTGGAAGTGGGTTCAAGCGCAAAAGTTTGTGAATATCGACAGTGTTGCTTTTGGAAGTGCGGCCATGAAATACAGCTCTTTCCCGATGCCTTTACCACCACTGAGGATGACATTTCGTTCATTCAGTACACTAGGTGTGTTTTATTGTCTAAACTTGTGTATATGAAACTGAAAAAGTATTTTTGAAACAGTGGTTCGACTGGAACCCCCAAGGGAGTTATAAACAAGTACTGTCATCTTATGGAATCTTTCAAACAAATGAATGTCGCTTGTGGGGCTCCTTTGCTTCATTTAACTGGGAGACGTGAAACAATGGTGTCCTGGCTTCCTCAAGTTTTTTTTACTTGCGCATGTCCAAATCTCACCAGCTTATTTATAGTACCACGATTATGGACTGATTGGAGTGTTCTTGCTTTACGGTATCTATACCGGTTCTGAATTGAACCTCCTCATTCACGTTCATTCGCAATCCGTTGTTGTGGTTCGAGACAATTACCAACAAGGTAACGAGCCTGAAACTCTGTTGCAATGTTAGCCAACTGATTTGATTATCTTAGCGCGCCACTGTAACAGCGTCTCCAAACTTTGGATATTCGCTTGTACTCAAAAAGGCTCGTGAATCAAAGCGTCCCATTTCCTTTGATCTCAGCTCCCTTAAAGTATCCTCTTGTGGTGCAGAACCGCTGCAACCCGAAATGTTTGCAGAATTTTTGGACTTTTTAACAACTTTGGGTTTAACTCTGGAGCGTTTTGTCCATGTTATGGGTGAGTTGTTTTCAACATTTATAATCAGAGGTTTCTCAGACTACTTATTATAGGCTGGCTGAGCATGTTTTAGGTATTACAATGGTTCTTCCGGGCACCCCGATGATTATCACTGACGGTCGTGTATCGTGTGGACCCATTTTTGATGAAGTTGATGTTAAAATTGTCGACCCAAATACATTGAAAGTGGTTGCAAACGGTGAATCTGGAGAAATTTGGGCCAGCAGGTACTTGTAAAGTTTGTTAGTTTATTCCATTTTAATAATATTTTACTGCAGTCCCGCAAAGTCTGGTGGTTATTGGAACAACCCAGAGGCAACTAAACAAAACTTTCAAGCAACTATTGAAGGTTCAAGCGCCGAGTACTTACGAACCGGCGATTTAGGATTTATTGCTGATGGAAACCTCTATGTATCTGGAAGACTCAAGGATATCGTCATCATTCAAGGGAAAAACTATTATGCGAACGATAT